>CM028133.1:664675000-665215000 GCA_016271365.2 Neoceratodus forsteri
TTACAAGAGACACATTTATTGACTGAAGAGCTGGGTGGTCTCAGGAAGCGGGTGGGACAAGTATACTGGCGTGGGAAAGGACAGGGCCTCCGGGGTGTGGCTATCCTAATAAAGAAATCCTGCTCATATGAGGTGGCGCAAGTGCTAACAAGGCAAGATAGTAGGGGATTTATTTGTCGGACACTTTGCTTGTAAAGCAGTCTCGTTGCATCCATATATGGGCCGACTCCCTCTGATCCTAAATTTTTCGCCTCAATAGAAAGGATATAGCTAATCTTCCTTCACACTCACTTATCCTAGCGGGTGACTGGAACACCTATCTTGATAACCAGGAGGACAGGATCCTCCATATAGCGGCCAAAGAACAAGGCCCAGCTAGCCCTAGCTAGGTTTTTAGAGGCAGCAGCACTGGTTGACCCAATTAGGAATCTTTCAAATAGGGGCAGCGACATGACATTTTATTCGGCAGCTCACAAGAGTCACTCTCGAATTGATTTTTTTGGTTAATGAGAGGCACTTGCTGAGATTAGAGAAGTGCTGACACAGGGTAGAACCCTCTCAGATCACTCTTATTCAGATATAGTGGGAACCAAGACCCACACCGCCCGACCTTACAGATGGAGGCTTCATGACTCGCTCTTGACAGAGGCTACGAGAAGGGATGAATTAGAGGTGGCCTTACAGGAGATCATTAGATTCCAGCTCCCACATTGGGATAAAGATTAGCTTGGCCTACATGTAAGTTTTTATATGCAGGGGCAGCTAGGGCTCTAGCTGCAAGGGATAAGAGGCACAGAAGGGCCAAAGAGGAATTCTTGATCGGGCGATTAATTCTTTGTTACAGCTAGAGGATCCTTAGGAAATAGTCTGGAACTCAAAAGCTCGAGAGGAATTGTCAGATATTGTTTATGGAAAAGCGGAGTTCTGGCTGAATAAGATTAACGCCAAATTCCTACTGCAGGGTGGCGTCCCTGGGCGTCTCTTGGCGGCTAAAATTAAAGAGTGGGAGGCAAGTAGGACAATCATATCTGTTCAGTATGAAGGGAAGCTTGTTACAGACCCACAAGGAATGGCTGAGGCTTTTGCAACATACTTCAGAAATTTACCAAGCTAAAGACTTGGTGGGGAGAAGTAGGCCAAGTGTTATCTGGAAGGAATCCCATTACCAATCTTGGATCCTGCCCAAGCCAAGGAATTAGAAGCTCAATAAGAGCATCTGAAATTATTGAAGTGGTGCAGTCTCTTCCTTTGGGTAAATCACCAGGGCCTGATGGCCTTACTGCTAAATTTTATCAGACACATATTCAGACTATACTCCTATACTCAAGAGTTTTTCTCACTATAATGAGGAGGGAATCCACCATTCTCCACTCTATCAGGCGTATGTTACCTTAATACCTAAGCCAGCAAGCTTAGGGACGCATTAGGTAGCTATAGGCCTATAGCGTTAATAAACCAAGATATTAAGATTCTCACCAGAATCTTGGCAAATAGGATTTTGACTATTGCCCCAGTTTAATCAGTCAGGAACAAGTAGGTTTATGCGAGGAGAGGGCGAAGCGCTCTGGAAAATCCATCATATCCTAAATTCTGCCCCGATTCTCAACTACCTTTAGCCCTGATTTCCTAGATGCTGAAAAAGCGTTTGATCGGGTCTCACATCCCTTTCTCTTTGCTACAATGGAAAAATGGGATTCCCGGGGTCTCCTTAGAGGTATCAAGAATTTATATGCCGCTCAACGGCTAGAATATTATGTAATGGTTATACTCATGGAATTCCAACTAAATAATGGGACTCGTCAAGGGTGTCCTCTTTCACCGATACTGTTCAACATCTATCTAGAACCCTTCTGAGATCTATCAATCGGATGATCAGGATTGGGGAATGGAGCTAAAACTTTCAGTCTTCGCAGATGACATACTCCTTCATCTACAAGACCCGTATCCAGCTTTGAGAGAGTAAGAGAGTTAATAGACCCTTCTCTAAGGTCTCTAACTACAAGTTGAATCTTACAAAGACACAAATCCTACCCTTGACACCACATGTATTTAGGGCAGATTTTTCATCCCTGGGAGTGCAATGGAGTACTGACAAAATGAAGTATCTGGGCATCTGGATTACAGCAAATCAGGAGTGGAGGCTGATGCTAACCTGGGGGATCATATCTGCAGTTAAGGGGATATTCTAAGATGGAACAAGCTACCTTTGAACTTTACGTCATGTTTGGGCCTCATTAAGATGAGACGTTTTACCGAGACTGCTATATCCGTACATTTAGCCCCATATAGTATCCCTACTAAATGGTTTAGTATAATCAGGAGGCTAATTTCAGGATTTCTGTGGAATAACAAACCGTCTGGATAAAGCATAATGCCTTGCCTTCCGATGGGGAGGGGGTATCAGGCTACCTGACCTCCAGTTTACTATTGGCAGGCCAGTTAGGCCTTATGGCTCATTAGGCGGAAAGCGATGAGAGAATTACATACCAGCGTGGTTGCGAATCGAGAAGCAATTGTTAGAGAGCTCTGGCCTCACCCCCGAATCGATGCTATATGCCAAACTTAGAAAAGGTTCTTTTAGGATGGGGTATGGAACCAATCAGAAAAACCTGGGAGGCCTGGTGGTCCTTCCTCACTCCGGTACAAAAGTGGTATCAAATGAAGTCCAGAGACCAGCCCATACTGGGTAACCCTAATTTGCTTATAGGGGTCGGGTAATTGGACATCAGTGGTCTAATCATTTGTGGGGCCTAAGATTGAGGGACGTGATGCAGGGAGACAAAATAGTCCTTCCATTACAATGCGAGGGATTGTCCTTTTCCAAAGGATACAGCTTAAACAAATGTTAGCAGGGTTTCGGAAGGGATGGGGACCCCACAGATAACTTTTCTCGTGGGGAGTTTAAGGAAGCCATCCGGAAAGCCAACCCACTTTCACAAGTTTATAAAATTGTGGACTTCTCTGGCCTGATTACTCCTACACAAACTCCTTACTGGGACAAGGTGATGGCCCCAGAAATCTTAGGTGGAAAGTATTTGGAAGAGCACTAAATACAATGTGATACCCAAGTACAGAAATATGCAAATCCTTGTGGTTTTCAACATATACTATACCCTGTAAAGCTATATGGCAGAGGTTGAGACAAGACGGACCTGTGTTTCAGGTGCGAGAGGGACGTGGGTGACCTGTTGCATGTAATGGGATGTAGCAAAATCTCACCCTTATGGAGGGAGATTAAATGGGGCATGGATCCAATGCTGGACTATACAGATTTTATAAGCTAGAAATATGTGTTTTGGGTGACTTTTCTCAAATTGTTGGGATCGCACTCAAATACCACCCTTTCATTAATGGTGTCGGTAGTTAAGGCGTTCTCTAGTAAAGCACTGGAAGGACGATCAGGCCTATACCTATGAACAATGGGTGAGAGAGCTTTTGGGGTACTGGCCAAGATAAAGAGACATCTATTCTCTGAGGGAGACAAGAGCTATATGTTAAAAGATGGGCAATATTAGATGCAATCTACTCCCAGCTAGTTACGATCACTGAACACAGGTCTGTCTGTCAGACAGTGATTAGCAAAGGAAAACATGCTGGAGTGTTTAATGCCTATATTTCTTTGTGCCTACTTGTACATTGCTTTTCCCTTCACCATCCCCAATATTCTTGGTAATATTTGGACTTTATAATTTCTTGGATGGTCAAATTTGGGTCATATTGGGTCCATTACTAAGACAAAGGGATTGGCTATGGTCTGCAGGAGCTTAAGGGGTTGGGGACTCTCTCTCTCTCCACAGGACACATTAAGGCAACTGATCCTGCAAGAGTCAGGCTCCTTTGGGGGGTGCATGGGATAAAATATCTTTGTAAGTGGATATACAATGGAAGATTTGGTCAATGAAGGAAGTGTGTACTCCAACATCGGTCAGCGTACTATATTAAGGCACTATTGACTTTGGAACTTGACCATAATGTGGGAGGTTCTCTAGTGTGCTTGTACATAAGGGATGTACATAGTTTGCACAGCCAGTTTTGTTGTGTTCCCTGGCTTGGCCAGGTATGTGTATGTTTGTCTGTCTGTTTTACTGAAAATGAATAAAGGTGTTTTAAAAAAAAAAAAATAAAACAAAGAGATTTCTTATTAAAACTGTGCCAGTGTGTTTTCACCCAAAGAACAGTACATTTTGCAAGACACATATTGATTTTAATATGATGCATAGTTCATAGCCTTGTCATATACTCACCCTGTCAATGGATTGAGTACAATAGCTCTTGGCTCATCCAAATTTTCAGATATAAGAATTTTTCTTGATGTACCATTTAAACATGTAACTTGATACGATCAGTGCCAGTGTCAGTCAATACAGGTTCCGAGCTACCCAATCTACAGCTATTCCATCTGGATGGTTAATTTCAGTTGTCACCAATGTTTCCGCTCCAGAGCCATCAAGATATGCCCGACGAATAGCCCTAACTTCATCATCAGTCCAGTAAATGTACCCTCTACAGGGTCATAGTCAATCGCTAATGGCATGCCTGATGTCATCTATTTGTAAGATGATATCTGTGAAGTCGGGGTGTCCATTGATATCCTTACAGATCTGTTCTTCTGGCAAGAAGCAAGACTTCCTCAGCACCTGGTACACAGAATCAAAATATTGTCTTTTAGTTTTATAACAGCAGACAGTATCCAGCACATTTATAAAAAGCGAATGGACAAGACTACTAAAGGGATGCTGGTGGACAACGCCAATTTAAGCTCTAATTCTAATACCCATAAATGGCGCAAATGTACTAATCCACTCTAAATCTCATCTTCAAACATATTTACTCATTCTTGCCTATCTGTCTCTCCCTGACATGCTCTATCAAAGCATATTATGCTAGTAAGTGTCTATTTTACCTGCTAAACATATCAATTACATTACCTATTATGGTAAAAAAACAAACACAATCTTTTAGTAGCACTACATCAACCATTTCATTTGTGTTTACAGTAGTTTTACTGTTCATTTTAATTTACATATTTTCTTCTAATTACTCAAATGTATTTTGACACACTATATGTAAGATGCTATTCAAAATGAATTGTACTGCATTACATGTAAAACATCAAAACTAAAAGCAGCTTCATTAAACAGAAGTCTGAGTACTACTGATAAGTAAAGGATTAGGATGAATATTAATTGAACCTGTATGACAAGTGGGCCTCCTAAAGCAGTCGAATTCATAGCTAGCACCAGGTTTTCAACCCATAAACTTACTCCTCAGAGTTGACCAACAGCAGTTAAATTCTTTTTTTAACCTTATGTTTATCCACCAACTAGCACCGTCCTTCCACTCATTCAGAACTCCTCAATTCGCCGTTCTGACATCCCGTGTGCTCCAGGAGTCTGCTCCTAGGTGTCCGATCCCTGAGAAACCCTCAGGTAGCCCGGTATACCCCCGGTGAGCAGGGAAGGTAACCCCAAGCCTCCCCTACTAACGGCAGAGTGAGCGGGACACAGAGGAGTCTGCCCCAGTGAGCACTGGGTGACGCTGGTCTGGCTGTGGAGGAGTCATCACCTAGGAGTGACGGGCTCCATTTTCTCCTGTTCTGGTCCCTATCTCCTGCAGCTACCGGCACACTAGGAGAGCCAATGAGGAGGCAAGTAAATGCTGCTCCTCCCGGGCTCTCGGCCGCACTGCCCCTCCTGTTATGCGGCCCGATCTGCATGCGTCATTCCTAGGTTCACCCAGGAGGTGGCGATATAGTGGCCAGGACAGACCTGTAACCCTCCCCAGAGAGGGAGAGCCACCTCTGGGCGCTCGATCCTCTTTTTCCCCTGCCAACACTCGGTGGCCTGGGCTCATTCTCGAACCCAGGTCGCCGGCGTGAAGCAAGGTGTGGCGCCAGCGCCAACCCTCAGCACCACCGGCCGGCTTAAATTCTGCTTTTGACTGGCAAATTAAATACCTAACATCCATCCTGAAAATTTTCAAAAACATTTAACATTTTTAAAAACTGAACAAAATGTTATTTTCTGAATATTCCTTGTTTTTCTTATAGTGTAGGAAGGAATTTATTTTTCTCACAGCCTCCCTTATCTCGGATAGTTTGGTGCTCCTTGGAGACAGGTGAGTTTCCAAGCTCACTAAAAGGCGGTGGTGACACCACTCTTGAAGAAAGTTTCTTTGGACCCAGACTGCCCTGCAAACTACAGACTCATCTCTAACCTTCCTTTGTGGGAAGGTGACTGAGAAAGTAGTGGCCACACAGCTGGAGGACCATTTGACCATCCATGACATCTATGAACTCCTCCAGTCTGGATTTTGAAAGAAGCATAGTACTGAGACAGCGCTGGTTAGGGTGCTCAATGATCTCCTGATGGCTAGAGATGGGAGGAGCTGTTCCATTCTGGTCCTCCTAGATCTCTCATCAGCGTTTGACACAGTGGACCATGGGGTTCTGCTTGATCACCTGAGGTTCATCTGCAGACTGTCGGGTACAGTCCTCAGGTGGTTTACATCGCTCCTCACGGGAAGATCTCAGAGGATGGTGTCCAGGGTTTTTCCTTGGACCCAGTTCCCCATCATGTGGGGTCCCTCAGGGTTCAGTGCTGTCCCCATGTTGTTCGCAGTGTATATGCTGCCTCGGAGACACTGTAAGAAGGTATGGGCTGAGGTTTCACTGTTATGCAGATGATATCCAGCTCTGCCTTTCATTTGCACCAACCAGAATAGAGCTGTCTCGGTCTTTAATAGATGCCTCGCTGAAATCCAGGACTGGATGGATGCCAGTTGGTTAAAGTTGAACACTGATAAGACTGAGGTACTGGTTGTGGATCCAGGTCACTGGACAGGGGTTGAGTGGGGTTCACCTCTGGTCTTTACCTTGGGGTGTACCACTCTTGACCTCTGAATGGGTGTGGAACCTGGGGTAATTTTGACGGAGGCTGACCCTACATTCGCAGGTGCCTGTTGTCAAATTCTCATTTTACCATCTGAGGAATATCTCCAGGATTAAGCACGTTGTTCCATCCAGGGACCTTCCTACTCTGATCACGCCTTTGTGACCCTCGCGTTTGGACTATTGCAACTCCCTGTACCTGGGGCTACCAGGGTGGAAATCGTCACCTGCAGCTGGCAGAGAACGCCGCAGCACAGCTTTTAACGGATCATCTCTGTCTTGTCATATTTTCGCGGTGCTGCGTGGATGGAACTGGCTGCCAGTTCAGTGGTGGATCACCTTTAAAGTTGGTCTTCTGACTTTTTAAAGCCCTCGTGGACTGGGCCGGACTATCCGAAGCTCTGGTTTCCTCACTGCCCTAGCGTGCAGTAGCTCAGCTGACAGGGTTGATAGAATTCCAAGGTATGCCTGAAATCTTCTGGGGTGGGAACATTTATGTATGCTGCCCCACCCTTTGAATTCTCTACCCTGTCGGTTACGTGAGTGCATGACCACAGAGGCTTTAAACAAGCACTAAAACTTACTTGTGGAACCAAGCTTTTGGTGATTAACTAAAGGATGATATCAGCGTGATTACTTTGTTTTTGTTGAGATGTTCTTTATTGATATTGTGATTTTAATAATTGTTAAGGCGCTTTGTTTTTGAAAGGCGTCATGCAAATAAAATTTATTATTTCTTTTGGTAGCCAATCATTTCACTGTTCCTTTAGTCTACATTTTAACTTTTCTCTTTTAGCATTTGGTTAATAATTAATTTGTGCCTTTTGTCTGCCTTTTTTTGTAATTTTTAATTGCAATTGCAACTCATGGATATTCAGATTGTTGACAAAAGTCTCATCATTCAGCATTACCTGCCCATGGCTGTGTTATGTCATAATTTTCAATGTACTAGTGTGCCTTTGTGACAATGTTTATTTATTGTTTGTACTTTTTCCTGGTTGTGTCTGAAAACAGACACTGTATCTGTCTATTGTACCTACCAATAAACAAAAACTAACTACTTACTTAAATAAATATGAACAATGCTTTCCACATGATATTAATCTCAAAGAGATGTTTGCACCACTCATTATAGATCAAGGCAGTGCTTCTGACCAAACTGAGCACCTTTCTCACATGCAGATGCCCTGAAATGAACTTGAGGGAATTTTTAAGAACTTTTAATACATTATTGATCAACCTCAATCAATATGTATTAAAACTGTCACAGAAACCACTATTACATTTGTAAGAGTGATCTCACACTCTTTGGGTATCAGAATCCCTCATCTTCAGTTCCCACTTCTCATACCTTAAGAATGTACAAGAGACCACACTAACAACCATAAAGTGGTCTCTGCAGTAGTATTAACTTGCAAATATTCCCACAATGCAAGGGTTATTTTATCACAAAACTGCTCTGTCTCACATGGTGTCTCACAATGTAAAGTCATAATAAACGGTACCAAATAAAAGCTCCCACTGGAGAGGGCACATTTGCCAGCATGCCTAATAGACTATGATGGTTGAAGCGCATGGACCCCAAAAGCTGGAAGAATGTCAAAGCAGGTGCAACTGCATAACCTGAAATGACTGGGCAACTGATGTAAGGTCTGATGCCCTGTCCACAGAGAGGTAGGCCCTGACCTAAAGGGAGTCCAGTAATGCCCCATGAACTTTATCACCTGTGTGGAGACCAGTTCTGACTTGGCCAGGTTGACCAGTAGGCCCAATCTGTGCAAGGTCCTAAGGGCAAGATAGATCCCTGGGCCTATTTAGATGCCTGCAAGATCAAATACCTGAAGATGTCTGCTACGAGTCCGTCAGTCCAGGCACAGGTGTACCCTGATGCCCTGCATCAGAGAAAGGCCACCACCACTGCAAGGCACATGGAGAAGCCCCTCAACACGGACATCAGTTCAAAGGTATGACCCTCAACTGGTACAGAACTCCTGCCTTGAAACGGGGTAATGATGGTGGGATGTATCACTGGAATGTGTAGAAATGCACCCTGGAGGTCTAGCGAGCAAAACCATTCAATTTGCTCCAAGGATGGTATGATCTGGGTCCAGAGCAAACATACAGAACTTCTGTTTTACACAGATTTGTTCAGGTTGTGGAACTCCAGTATGGAGCACAAACCCCTGCCAGCTTTGACACCAGAAAGAACTACTTAAATGTATCCCTGCATAGCCTTGGAATACGGAACCTGCTCTATGGCTTCATTGCTAGGGAGCTGCACAATCTCATTCCTGATGAAGGGCAGCATGCCTTTGGGCACCATGGACTCCAGAGGAGCCAGGGGTTGGTACAGTGGAAGAGCCTCAAAGTCCTGAAGCAACCCTTGGCTAATAATTCTAGAATCCACCTGTTCATAGAAATGGTGGACTACTTTCATAAGTAATGAGTTGACACACATCAAAAGCTGGACAGAGACTGGACAGGGAGGCGGAATGGCACCCCACAGCCAGTCACTTAGCAGCCTTATGGGGGCTCCAGCCTGCTGGGCATCGGATGCACCCTGCCCCCCTTGACTTGAATGCCGAACTTCTGCTTTGCACGCCAGAAGTGAAACTGCCCCTGCTGTTGCTGCTGAATCTGGAACCCTTGAGGCTGAAAGGACTTCTTCTTGGGATTGGCTGGCTCAGGATCTTTTTGTAACAAAGCCACAGAGTCAAGGATGGCATTAGACTTCTCAATACAGGTGAGATGCTGCTTCACCTCTGGGATAAAGAGATCCAAGAAGGGCACATCAGCCAGCTTATGTTGGGTGTTCCCAGTAAAGGGGGACAACCTCAGCAAGGCTATACAGTGCATGGACACGGCTGCAACCACTGAGCATGCACAGGTGTTGCCCAGGTCAAGGTCCTTTGGAGAAGATGCTTGCCCTAACATCATCTTGCTAGTTGGCCAGGAGTAAGGGAGAAGTTCCCCAATGAGGCTGAACAAGGAATGGCCAAAGCATGTAATCATCATGGTATAGCTGACCTATGGAGACTCTAAGAGGAGGCTCCATAATCCAATTCCTGGACTCTTTGTCAGATAGATTATCCACATCCCTTAGCCCTTCAATTTCCAAAGGCAAAGTCAGACACTAGGGCCATCATGGAGGAGTGGTCAGAGAATCCTGAAAGGCTCCAAATGGGGACTGCATATTCTGTGTTCATTTCAGGGTTTGGCTAAATGGGACACTAAGCTACTGGGTATAGATAGTAGAGCTTAAATTAAAAGACGATGGCCGGCCCAGTGGCGCAGAGAGCTGAGGGGCGGTCCAGTGGCATGAGAGGGCTGAGGCGCTGGACGCCACACTGGACCACGCTGGCGACCCGGTTCGAGAACGGACTCGGGTTGCTGGGGTTGGCTGGGGGATGGGATTGACATCCGAGGACTGCTCTCCTATCCTGGGGTGGGTTTGGGATGGCATCGCTCAGTAGCGGCCCAGTGGAGACTGGAGGCATTATGTGAGTGGCGTGCAGGGCATCTAGAAAAGCAAAATACCACTCACTGGCCGGATGGCGGCTCTCTGTCCACATACCTCCAGTGCCTTCTGGAGGGCCTACTCTCCTGGCAGCATCCCTGGGGCCTATCAATAGTGTGTTGGGCCGTTCTCCCCCGGTGCCCTTCCCTCGGAGGAGAGGGAGCCACCCGGCAAGGGATATGTCCAGGATTCCTCGGGGATCGGCTGCAATGTGAGGAGTTGGAGGCTCAAGGAAGGACAGTGGGGGTTTGAAGGGGCTTGTGGAGCCTGAAGGAGTGGGGTCCACTGAGCATGAAGGGGTGAATAAATACGATAATACAAAAAAAAAAAAAAACCAAAAACAATGGGTCATATCGTCAACTAAACACAGACTCCCAAAGCAGCACTGTAAAGCTGTAAAATAGTGAGCCAGACTGTCCCTGAACACTGCATATTGCAGCCCATTCAAGTAGGGGTGCTGAACAGGATGCAGGGTGTTGCCACAGGTCCAAGGCCAGCCCCATAATGGCTTCAGCCATGGGGAGGGCTACCCTGGAAACTGTTCCAGTTTCAGATGTCGATGAACATGTATTAAGCCTACTTCTGAACTGTCTCCAATAGGGCCTCCACGGATTCTGATATTCCTTGGAGCAAAGCCCCAAATGAGGCCGAGTCCAACTGTGAAGATAGACGGTCAGAGTCGAGGCCGAACTGGAGAATTTTACTAAGGCCAGGAGGACTGCACTTCCAAAGACGATGGTTCCTGGAATGACTGGCCTGGTCCATTTCTTGGGAATGAGGACCACCCTAGAGCCCTGGGTGACCTCACTGGGCAGCTGACCGGGCAGACTCATGAGCAGGTGGGACCCTTAGCAGACACCACCACCTGCGGCTGCAGGGTGGAAGCTTCTCCACCAGCGGACGAGAGGCAGATGACAGTCTGCTGAGCCACTAACTGGGGCAGCCACTGGTTGGCCCATGGTATTGAGGGTCCTGGGAACAAAGCTCATTCTCGACCAGCAATAGACCACTGTTGCCCAAGGTCTTCCTACTTAGAAACATAGAAACATAGACTTGTGGCAGATAAGGACCGCTTGGCCCACCTAGTCTGCCCTTTTCCCTACCTACAGGATAGGCTGCAGTTCCTAGTTAACCAACAGCCTATTTCTTCCTACCCCCACAAGAACTGCCTATGTCTGTCCCATGCATTCTTGAATTCTCCCACAGTTTTAGACCCCACAACCTCCTCAGGAAGGCTGTTCCATGCATTCACTACCTCTCTGTGAAAAATCTACTCGGATTGCCCCGAACCGCCCCCAATCTTTAAATTGTGTCCCTTGTTCTTGCAAGTCTCTTTTCTGAAAGATGCTACCCTCTTGGACTTTGTTGATTCCACTGAGGTACTTAAAAGTTTCTATCATGTCCCCCTCTCCCTTCTTTCCTCAAGGGTATACATATTAAGCTCCTTTAGTCTCTCCTCGTGCGGCTTCTCTTGCAGACCCTGCATCATTTTAGTTGCCCTCCTCTGGACTGCCTCTATCCTGTCTATGTCTTTGCGGAGATGGGGTCTCCAGAACTGGATGCAGTACTCCAGATGGGGTCTCACCAACTGTCTGTACAGAGGGATAACAACTTCCTGTTTTCTGCTGGTGATGCCTCTCCTATGCATCCCAGTATCCCCAGCCCTCCCTACTGCCTTCTCACATTGCTTGATAACCTTAAGGTCATCTGATATGATTACCCCAGGTCCCTTTCCTTTTTGTTGTTGTTACTACCCCCCCATTGTGTAATCTTCTCCTGGGTTCTTTTGTTTCCAGGTGCATTATTTTGCACTTTGCATTGAATCCTAGCTGCCATACTTCTGACCATTCCTCCAACCTTGCCAAGTCCCTCTCATCCTTTCCACGTCTCCTTGTGTATCAACCCTGTTGCAGATCTTTGTGTCATCTGCAAAGAGGCATACTTTCTTTCCAGTCCCTCTGCAATGTCACTTATAAACGTTAAAAGGACTGGACCCAGTACTGAACCTGCGGTACCCCACTAGTAACCCCTCTTTCTTTAGAGTGGATTCCATTTACAATTACCTTCTGTGTCCTGTTGTCCAGCCAATGTTTTACCAGGCTACCACCCTGGGACCCACTCCCAGGCTGGTTAATTTGACTATTAATCTTTTGTGTGGGACTGTGTCAAATGCCTTGCTAAAGTCTAGGTAGGCCATGTCCACAGCCCCTCCTGGTCTACTACTTTGGTCACCCAGTCAAAGAAATCTATTAGATTTGTCAGACATGACCTTCCGCTGTGAACCCATGCTGCCTTGGGTCCTGTGCCCCACTGGCCTCAAGGTATTCAACAATTCTTTCCTTCAGAAGTGATTCCATAATTTCCCTACCACAGAGGTCAAACTGACAGGTCTGTAGTTTCCTGCCTCTGTCTTGGTCCCACTTTTGTGAAGGGAATCACATCTGCCTTCCTCCAGTCCTCGGGTACCACACCATCCTCCCATGATTTATTAAAAGTGTAGTCAGTGGTTTCACTAGTTCCCCCTTAATTCTTTAGAATTCTGGGGTGAATTCCATCAGGCCTCATTGCTTTGTCCACCTTCAGTTTTAGGAGTTCTTGCAGAACCCTTCCTTCTGTGAAAGGGCTGGGATCGGCCCCATCAAGAGTGCTTCTGTTAATTGGATTAGGCACTTTCCCTCCTCTTTTGTGAATACTGAGCAGAAATATTGGTCAGTATCCTACTTTTCACTGCCCACCCACCATGCATTCTATTCAGCCTCACTATCCCTCCTTTGTCTTTCTACGCTCTCTGATGTACCTATAAAGATTTTACCTTCTTAACCGAGTTGGCTATCTTTTCCTCAGTTTGGGCCTTTGCTATTCTGACTTCCCTCCCTGCTTCCTTCTGCTTTAACTGGTACAGCCCTCTGTCCTGCTCCTTCTGTGTTTCCTTATACTTCGAGATGCTATCTTTTCTCCCTGACTTTCCCAGCCACCTCTTTTGAGAACCATAGTGGCTTTTTCTTTCATTTTGATTTGTTTATTTGCTTCACACAAAGGCTTGTTGCCTCTGTGATGGCAGTTTTGACGATTCCCCATTGTTGCTGCACCCCTCCTTCTAGCCTGTTTGCTAGTGCTTTTCTGAGGACTCTCCCATCTTGCCAAGTCAGCCCTCCTGAAGTCCAGTACCCTCACTTTTGTATGGCTTGACTCTGTAGCTGAGGTTTAACGTGAACCACACTGTTTGATGATCACTTGTTCCCAGGTGGCAACCCACTTCTAGATCTGAGATCCTCCAACTGCCCCCATTTGAGAGTACGAGGTCTAAGATTGCTCCTCACGAGTGGGTTCTGAAACTAGCTGTCTGAGGCCTGCCACCTGTAGGGCATGAGAATGACCTTGCTCTTGGATGTGGTTGCAGCACATGTGCTCCAGTTAACATCTGGCATATTCAGGTCTCCATCAATAGTATCTCCCTTTCTCTGCCATCCTAAGAATGCCTTCTATCATATCCTTGTCCATTCCCTCCCCTGACATGGGGTCTGTACACAACCCCTGTGCAGATTGTGGTGCCCTTTCCAGTCTCCAAGGTGACCCACAGTGCCTCCTCTCCTCCATGTTTACTTTTTGTTCAGTTGCTTTTATCCTTCCTTTACATAGAGAGCTACTCCTCACCCTCTTCTCTCCTGCCTGTCTCTCCTGTAGGTTATATACACCCTGGTATGTAACATCCCAGTCATGGTTCTCTGTGTACCATGTTTCTGTGACTGCTACGATATCCAGGCATCCCTCTTCCATCAAGGCCACCAGCTCAGGGGCTTGTTGCCCAGACTACGGGCATTGGTATTCATTACCCTCCATTTCCTGATGGCCTTACTCCTTTTGCCCCATCCCTGTCCTTCTTGTCTTTGTCACTTTCCCCATTTACCCCTACCCTTCTCCCTATTGCCACCTCTGTGTTGGGTGTTTACCATACTTACTACCATGATTTTTTTTTGTGAGCTAGATTTCCTGCTCCTTTCCAGTGCCTCCCTCCTTGGCTAGTTTAAATGCTTGCCAATGAAGCACTTAAACCTATCACCTAGGATCTTGGTTCCCTCCTGGACAGATGCAGCCCATCATGCCAGTATAGGCTTGCATCACTTCAGGTGGACCCCAGTCCACAATAAAGCCAATCTCGGATCTGCACCAATTTTTCAACCACTGATTGAATCCCATGGTGCAGAACACCTAGCCTTCCTATGCCATAGATGGGCAGCACCTCCAAGAAGGTTACCGTGTGTGCTACTTGTCTAAGGCCCTCCCCAATTCCACAAACTCTTCCTGCACTGCTCTAATCCCTTTCTTTGCCAGGTCATTTGTCCCTAGGTGGACAATGACATCCAGCTCCCTCCCTGTGCAGCTGCTCTGGCAATCCTGAAGATTCACTCCTGTCCCTCCAAGCCATGGCGCCAGGCAGGCACCTTACCTCCTCTCCTTCCTCCCCAGTTCTACCTTCCTAACAATGGAGTCCCCACCAGGAGTTGTTTCCTTCCCTGTGGGGTCCATGCCACCCTCCTGTGGGTCTCCTTTGTGGAGGTTCCCAGCATCCTCCTTGGTCTCCACTGCAGGTGCCTCATAGAGGAACTACACTTTGCCAGAATGGCATAGCAATTGTGGAGAGGTACAACTGGAGGGATGCACCTCTGTTCAACCACCCTCACCCTCCCAGAGCCCACTGTGGTCCAACCACTCCTCTTTCTTGGAAACCTCTGAGGCAACGGCAGTGGCACTGGTAGTCCCTGGATGGAGGAGAGGTCCCACAAATCCTGGCCAACTCAGCCTGGAGATGAGCAACCTCCTCCTCAGCCCAGAGAGGTGCTTGCAGATGGGACAACACCGCATCCTCCAGAACGTCTCCCGGAAGACTGCTGCTCCACAGCCACTGCACTGCACCACTCCCATCATGTCTTATTTCTGGCCCCTTAACTGTTGTTTGGAATCCTTACTCTTTCCTCTGTTTTTTTTTTTCCTTTTCTTCTCTCTCTACTTACTTTTTGCCTCTGTGCCCTTTAAGCTCCTGATTGTCCTGTTCTGTGACAAGAATATCCTATATTTCAGTAGACCCCTCTCACTTGCTCAGGAGGCAGGCCTCCAGCAGCTAGAGGGGGCCAGAGAGCTACCCTGGCCTTCTAGGATGGTGGGTCTTTGGTGGCTCTGTGATCACTCACTTCCCTGCTCCCAAACAGGAAGTTCCTGTTGTCAGTCAAATCCTGTGCCTATAAAGTAGAACTACCTTTGGGTTGGGGGGGCAATATAGTCCAGTCACACAGCACTCCTTCCTCCTGGTGTCTTCTGCCAAGCTACTAACAGAATCTTTCTAAGGCAGTCTTTAAATTTAGCTTCCTTCTACTTAAGCCACTCCCCTACTTACTAGATCTTTCTACAAGTAATTTAAACTGCACAGCTATCAAGCCCTTTCAATCACCTGAGATTTACACCTAGATAACTGTTCAGATAACCATTCAGTTCAGTTAACTCAGACAAACACACTACATATTTTTTTTTGTTTTGTTTGTTAGTTTGTTTTACCTAAATTAAAGGTCCAAGTACAAGAGTTCTACTTCTTTAGTCCCAGTAGAGAAGTCCAGTCACACAGCACTCCTTCCTACTGTCAATGAACACAGCATTGACCTTGATCCTCATCTGAGGAAGACAAGTCAGACTGGTCGAGTGGATCATGAATACAAGCGATGCCTCGACCTTGACCTCAACTGTAAACCCCTAAGCCGATGGTGGGTGTCCACCAGTGGAGATGAGTAGACCACCAGTGGAAATGAGTAGACTAACTTCTTGAGCAAAGAGACCACAATGAGCCTTGGGGTGGTTCCTGAAGGGTGACTACCTGGACAGGCACAGCTCTGGTTGATGCAGCCACAGCCACCGACTGATCCAGTTCTTCCCAAGTAAGGACTCCAGAGAACCATGGTCTCAGACAACCTGCTTGACCAACTCAAGGAAATCTTAACTGTCTGCTTGACAAAGATCGAGGTTGTAGGCTCGGATGAGGCCACTGAGGAAGACTCGACCAGTGGAGTTCGACTATGGTCAACCAAACCAGGAAATTCAGAGAGCAGGAAGAGCAAGATTGTTCCTGTCCCATGATCAGTGGCAGCAATGCTTCATGTGATTGCGCCTGTACAGCAGCACCTCTATAAAGGTCTGGAGGACCAAATACATTTTCATGAATTTCATTCGTGAAAGACTCTTCCAACAGTGTGCCTTGTTGGGCCCACCACTGAGACCGAGAATGAGCCTGCCACGGCCGACGCCTCCACTACCAAGACCCTACTTGGGCTGCCAACCTGGCAGTCGTTGAGGGTGGTTTGTGGTCCTTGGGCCTCCCAAGAAAAAGCAAGCCTTCCTTCCTCTAATGACGTTAGATGCATGACTTGGCATAGACATTGTTTCATGTTGTGATGTTCTCCCCAGCAAAACAAGCATATGTTGTACGGGTCTGTGGCTGACATCTTCTAGCCATAGCACACACAGAACTTAAAATTGGGTTTTGATCTTTCTATCATGAAAGGAGTTGGAGTGTGAATTGAAAGACGAGATACACTCAGCAAACTGAAAACTTTTAGAAAGCTGAAGTTCACCAAATAATTTAGCATTTGATAACTAGAATTCTTTAATGCATGCAGAAAAAATCTGAATTTGACAGGGCAGAGCTTGAGGGCGCACCAAGGGTGGTGGAAGGAGCTTAGTTTAAAGACATCCGTGAGTTAGCTATATCCAGCAAAACTGCCATAGTGTGAATAGTAAACTGCATCCACAATGGCAGAATGAGTATTTTACATCAGGCATCAGTATTCACAGATGAAATGGATGATATGATATCAGATGGCCAAATGTTGTCAAGGTGGAGCAGAAAACACACAAAAGGACATGTGTTAACATCTGAAAAGTTGAGAACATGCTGAAGATAGTAAACATGGTGATTGGGCTTCATAGAACGCACCGAAAATTCTAAAGGAACTTGCTAAGAAACTAGCAATATGATTGGCAATTATATTTAACCACTCATTCAGCACTACATACATGTTTAATAACTGGCAAATAGCCCATGTGGTGCCAATATTTATTTATTTAGTTTTTGTTAACGGGTAAGTGCACTAGCGTAAAATGACTATTTTCAGGCACGACCGGGAGAGTACTGACGTGCAAAACATACAGGATAACAATTTAAAAGTGCTTTACATACATTGAGTTAAGAGGATACAGTACATAAGAACAAACAGAGTAGACTGCTCATAGATGTCTAACTATACAATAAGTAGAAAAGACACAGTGCAACAGATTATCAGGTGACAAATCATATCAACTTTACAGAGTGCACAAAATCAAAGAAAGTAAGACAAAGGAGAAATAGCCAGGAATACAGTGGTGTCAGCAATATGCAAGAAAGGCTCTAGAACGAAACCGGGAAATATAAGTCAGTAAGCTTGACATCAATATCAGGGAAGTTACTGAGATAAGCATAAATAACAGAGTTGTTGAATGTTTAAACAAAACACAACTTGGACTCAGCAGTCCAGTATGTATTTTGTAAAGGAAATCATGTCAAACAAATCTAATTCTATTTTAGAAAGGTCACGGGGATGAGATATGGTAAAATCTGTGGATGCCCTATTTCTACAATTTAGTAAAGCATCTGATTCTGAACAATACAGAAGGCATGTTCATAAACTAGAGAAGCCAGGTGCAACCAGGTGTGATGAAATGGATTCAAAATTGGCTGCATGATAGAAAGAAAGGGTCATAATAAGTGGTAACCCTGTAGTGCAGCACTGGGAGGGCTGCACTGCTGAGGTACCATTCTTCTGACAAGGCAGTAAACTGAAGTCCCTTCTGCACATCTTTAGTGGATGTCCGAGTGAAGTTAAAGAGATCCACCAAGTTAAATTTATTTTGATTTGCACCTGCTAGCTCGGTGCCTTACCCCTCTCTGATGTTACTGCTGTTGATATTCTGTCCAATAATCCAAAACTTGAGAAATGGCATCACTCATAAATTTAGCCCCAGGGTCCCAAGGACTTCCAGTTTCTGGGGCCACCCACGCTCCATCCTCGTGCTCACTAAAGTTATGATGTGATGCTAGGGACAGCGCGACGAGCACCATTATATTCTATGGGGATTACCTTTCGATAGTTTTTATATTGTAATGGGCAGCTGGAGAAGAAAAGTGGGCACCGTCGACTAAACATGCAATTTACCCCAATTTACAGATTCCGCCTCTCTTGAAGTTAACCACACATGCTAATAAACAACAGTAACACAAACCTATGCATTCTGACCCATGAGCCATTAAACATTTAAACTGGATATAAAAGTCCGAATGCAGTTCATATATTGTCCTCGCCTCACCTCAGCAGTTTTCAGGTCCGATCTTTCAGTCCTCTTCAGATGTGGTGTCTGGGCCATCTTGATGCTTTTCAAACCTGACTCGCAGTTTTGCTGCCAGTTTACTGGCTGCCTGAGGATCGGTGTGCATATATACTTTCCTCTGTAGCAAATCTTCAGTTTGGCTGGCATCATCATAGTGTGTTGGATCCCTAAAGCGCTGAGCTGCAATTGGACCCATTGAATGCCTTGCGCCTGGACCTCATGGAGTAACCTAAGTCAGGGAACAGCTACACGGAGTGTCCTTGATGCTCCAGTGTTTCAGCTCTACACACCACTTGTAGAAGTTCATCCCGTTCTCCTGAGTTTGTCAGGACCACCATTACTGTCCTTGAGGGGGTCATATACTAATTGTCTACAGGGGTCACTCTATAGGCTTCCTTGACTGCAAATTCTGTAACCTGCAGTCGGTCTGTAAGCCATCTCTGCAAAAAGGATTTTAAGTTCATTTCTTCTTCCACCCTCCGTAAGCCAACAATTCGTATATTCATAGCTCTTGTTTGATTCTCCAGATGTTCCAGTCTGTATCTGAGAATCGTGTTACTTAACTAAGCCCAATGAGGTTGTTAAAGCTTTATTGGCTATGTCTGTGGTTGCTTTGTCTCTGCGTCAATGCCAGCGACTTTGGCTTCCATTACTGTAAATTTGGACACAAGGAACTCTGCTTTTAGGTCCATGACCTGCATCGGCTTGAAGTGCCGCACTGGTAGGCTGTGCTGGAATCATTGCTTAGCACATGTTGACAGCTTCTTTTTTCCCCGCCTGCTGCGTTGCTTGGGCAGGTTGTCCTTTGGCTGCCCCTTGGGTATTTCGGCCCATTTCGTAATATCGGGTATCAAAATGTTCTGCTGCCCTTTTCCTGTTCAATAATGTCTTTCTTTTTTTTTTTTTTTTGAATCTCAACTTTATTAAAGCATTTGGATATTGACATACAGAGTGATCAGCATCATATTTCTATAATACCTTGAGAATATAGAGATACAAATTGTCCAATTGGTTACTATGACATAGAGACTTTCTTAATCCTAGGGGAGAGCCCCAGACATTCAAGTCAATATACATTGCTCTATGTACTTTATGCTCTAGACAAACTTCTAATATTAAAGGGACACAAAGAACATAAAACTAATGAGAGCTTATATGACAGCTCTTTATTCTGTTATGTCACTAATTAAGAGGACATTACTTAAAAAGAAACTTGTCCCGTTTGGTGCCTCACCAACATAGCTTCGATTAAGCTGCTTTGCACCTCCCTCCCATCCCACACTTCACATCATTATTTTGAAATACTTAATCCTCTCAGCTCGCCCTCCTCACCCCAATAAGGTAAACCTCACATCAAAAGGAAGAGATTTGAATTTCTTTCATGAGTTTGAACTTCACACTCATCTACCAGATGTGTTGTCCTGCCCATCCTCCGCCGGCTCACTGTGAGCCCTCATATGTTTGTAGCCAGACCTCCCATCCTCTCCATCTCTCAATATGTTTCTCTAAGTTGAATCTTAATTTGGCTGTGATAGATTCCATCAAGACTACTTCCCTCATCCTTCTGACCCATTGTCTAGGGTTGGAGGTTATCACTGAAAGCCAGTTTCCTGTGATGCATTTCATAGCCACAGCCACAAGGGTCAGGGCTACCTCCTAACTTCCCCTTAGGTGTGTTGTTGTGGGGATGCCTAGGATCCACACTTCTCCTGATGGGGAATCACCCACTATATGGTTTACCGTAGTCTGGATCTCTCCCCAGAATGTATGTAGCTTTGAGCACTCCCAAAAGATATGCCAGTGATTTCCTGGTTGCTACATTTTCTCCAACAGGTATCACTAGCTCAGACTGTGTAGTGTTTTGTTATTGTAGGAACTCTAAAGAACCTAACTAGGATTTTCCAGAAAAACTCCCGCCAGTTGGGAGATGAAGTTACTTTCAGCCCCACTTCAACCTATGTCGCCAATTGAGTTCTGAAATTTGGATGTTTGCCCTCCTTTCCATGCCCTCCAGCACTGTTCAAGGGGTCGACTGATTGCTGCGAGAGGAGCTTATAGGAGGGAATGTACCTATCTGGGCCTGCAATGGTCACTGTACCATAAAGGAAATCTTCCCAACTAGAATAAAGGCATGACAACAGGAGGATATGATCCTCATAATTAATGAAATGCCTCACTTGCATGAAATGGAAAAATTCGTATTTGTCCAATGGAATGTCTCCTTGGCTCTTTGAAAAGAGATACAACTTTCTCCTCAAGGAACTGAGTAAATCTGATAATTCCTCTAGGCGCCCAGGTAGTGTAACCCAAATCTAATACTGGTGGCATGAATGTGGCTCAAATCTAATAATTGATAAGGGACCTAGCCCTTCAGGAGTCTCTAGGGCTCTGCAAATTTTTTAAGAATGTTTAGACCATGTCATACCCATCTGTTCTTTATATTGTGTCTGTATTCTAGTGCACAATCCATTAAACTAGGGTAAACAGTGGTCTATCCCTATGGCTGCCTTCTTGAGTTTATACCACTGGGATGATAATCTGCTTAGCCCAAGTCTTAAGCCCAGCCCCTGAGCTGCCAAATAGTATAGTGGTAAATTAGAGCAGATAGCCCCCTGCTTCCTTTGGTAGGTGCAAGATTTGCTTTGAAATTCTGGGTTTCTTATGGTTCCATATGAACCGTGAGAGATCTCTGTTGATTCTAGCCCAGAAACCCTTGGGATCAGGATTGGGAGACTCTGAAACAGGAATAAAAGGTGGGGCAAGATGTTAATTTTATTACTTCTATGTGGCCCACTAATGACAAGGGAAGGAGGTGCCATTGTGCTAAATCCTGTTCAACTGACCTCCACAGCGTCTCATAATTGGCTGTGAAAAGTCTTGTGAGGTCAGTCAGACCCTGAATGCCAAGATACCTGATTTGGTTGTGAGGGGCCCATTTAAATGTGAATACGTTTTGAAGGAAACTGAAGGGAGCCACTCCAACTAGGGCTCTGATTTGGAGAAATTGATCTATAGCCTGAGATCCCACTAAAAGACTGCTGGAGTTCCATAAAAGGAGGAAGAGAAACCTTTGGGGAGGACAAATAAAAGATGGAGTCATCTGTGTAGAGATAATTTTGCTCGAGTCCCCACTGTTATGCCCATAACCACCAGGGTTCCAAGCTAACTGCAAACAGAAATGGTGATAGAGACATCCTGTCTAGTTCCTCTGAAACAGCAAAGGGAGCCGAGCTGATACCATTGGTTCTCACCATCACTTTAGGATGAGAATAGAGTCAGGTGATTATTTGTAAAAATTTGGGGCAGAAATTAATTCTCTCCATGGACAGTTTTAAAATTGCCATTCACCCTATCAAATGCTTTTCAGTGTCCATGGAGATAGCCAGTTGAAATTTCTGACAGGTCTTCTGGGATGATATAATGTTTCATAGTTTTTGAATGTTATCTGAGCGATATCTTCTAAAATAAAACCGGTCTGGTCCTCGTGAATGATTTGAGGAATCTTCTTTAAGTTGCGTATTAGGAGGCCTGTAAATACCTTCAGATCTACATTAGTAAAGATATGGGTCTATAAGACCCATATTTTAAAGGGTCCCTGCCTTCCTTATGTAATACAGAAATAAGGGCCATTTCCCATGACTCTGGCATCTCTCCCACCTCCAGAAGGAGTGGGAGCAACTGGTCTCAAACTCTTTGAAGAATTCGGAGGAAAATCCATCTAATCCTGGGGATTTATTATTCTTAAGCAGCTTGACTTGCTCCCTGAGTTCGCCAATTCAATCTCAGCCTCGAGGCTGTCCCTTGATGCCTAGGGAGAGACCAAGAACCGTGCCTTCAGAAATCTGCTAACTCTGCCATATCTGGGATCTGTTCTTGAGTGTATAAGTTTCTATAGTAATTTGCAAAGATCTCTGATCTTTTCAGGTTTATAATGTTTGGTATTGTTCCCTCTGGATCTCTATTTTAAGGATTAGCCTGCTGGCTTGCTGGGGAACTCAGGGTGGCTGCTAAAGTTTCCCCTCAAGTGGTTTCCTCCCTCGAATATTGCTGGAAGTCCGTCTGTATGTACCCTTCAACTGCTGTGTCAAAGCTCTATGTAATTGTTGTCTATTCTTCTAGTTGTTTTTTGGTATCGAGGTTTAGTGAAATCTCATGTTGGAAATCTAGGTCAGCAATCTCAGACTGAAGTTGCTCTATTCTCAAGGAGTGTTTTTCTTTTCCCAGGAAGTGAATTTAATAATTATGCTTTAAGGGTGTCCCACCAACAGAGTAGGAGACCTGCCCTCTGGGCTAGTCTCAAGATATTTCGGTTGATTCCTGGATGTGTCTTAAACTCAGGGTTGTTAAGGAGGCCCGCATTGAAGCGCCAATGCAAGTTCCTAAGCGTGGGGGTCAAGGCTAGGTAAGCCTCACTGGAGTGCGGTCAGACACAGAACGTGGGAAAATTTGGCTGCATTCAACGGCATAAGCTAATTCTTCTGATATAAATAACATGTCTATCATAGAGTAACTACCATGTCTATCAGAATAATATGAATAATTCCTATCTTGGCTATTCATCCAGTGCCACATGTCCACCAGGCCCACATCTGAATTATTCTGTTCAGTACTGTGTCTGTTGACCCCAGCCTTGGTTTTTGTGCACCTCGTCTGTCCGAGACCACAGTATTGAAGTCTCCGCCTACTACCAGGAGGTGGTCTTCTGTTTGTACTAAATCCGGGAGGACAGATTTAAAAAGAGAGCAGCTTCTCTATCCTTATTGGGAGCATAAATCAATCAATCAACAAAATCTTTATTTATTCAGGCGGTCATCATTGAGAAAGGCTCATTTGCAAGATGGACCTGGGGATAACAGCTCAGGTACAAAAGGAAATATATTACATATGAAAATAAAAGTACATATATACACAATTATATATACACACTATATACAATTTACATTTGAGAACAAAGGCAACAATGAAGACATACGGTAGAATACCTATTGACGAATACAAGAGAACCATATATAGGGTCCGTACACAAGGAAATACATTACATATGAAAATAAAAGTACACACATACACAATTTTATATACACTGTATGCAATTTACATTTGAAGACAGAGGCAACAATGAAGACATACTGTGGAATACCTGGCTGACATAATACAAGAGAATCAATACAGTTGTGAAGCGATATGTTGTGGTCCAAACACATGATAGTAAGTTATGGGAACCATTTATGGGTGGCAGTCCCAAATGCAGTTATAGTTCTGGCTCTTAAACTTGGGAATAAATTTAGAAGCTGCCAGACGGTACAGTGGCAAGCAGGGATGGGAAGAGCCAGGTTTGGGGAGGGTCAAGACCAATAACGTGTATTTTGTTGGGATTCATGGTTGCTTTTCAGGTGTCAGGGTAGGGAAGTGGGAAAAGGTAGAAGAGCTAGCTTGAGAATTGGGTTGCCAAGGAGGGCTGAGATGGGTAATAGGTACTTTGAGCGTATCAAAATATAACAAAGGGTCATGAATATGTATAATGGACAGAGGGAGAAAAGAGTGAGATTATGGAGTGTTGAAGGTAAGAAATTGATAGGATAGAGGAACTTAGTCGGGATTAAGGAAAGCATTTGCAGGGTTCTTTAATGAGATGAGAGTAAAGTGTTTTGAAGGTAGAGTCACTGACCAGAGTACTCGGCTTCAGTGTTTTTTGAAGTTTGTTCCAGAGAGAAGGCAACACTGTACTTATAGCCGCTTACCAAAGCGAGACTTTGACTCTGGGAACCTTACAGTGAGATGGATGGCTTCTCAGGCATACTTGCTATTTGGTTTAAAGGAAGGCAGTCAGCAATGTATTGTGAAAGTTTGTTTGAGATTGCTCTCAGTGTCCATACGGTAGCATTTCTGTTCCGTCTATATTGGAGAGATGACACTGCGGCTGTATATAGGGAGCAGTGGTGGGTAGAAAAGGAGACCTGTGATGAATCTCATAGCTCTATGGTACGTGTCCAGTTTTTCGAGATAAGAGGCAGGACATTGACTGTACAGGGAACCGTGACAGTCTATTAAAGAGAGGAACGTTGTTTGACAAGACGATTTTAGCATCACTTGTTAGAAAGCGCTGATCCTAAAAAGACCCAATCTTTGTCGTAGCTTTTAGAAGCTCCTCTACATGGCCTATGTAGGACAGCCTGTGGTCCAGCCACACTCTCAGATATTTGAATTTACTGACAAATTCCAATTTTTCACCGAGAACTGTAGAAATTTCTGTATTAAGCCTGCATTAGCTGGGTTCACTGTATGTACCAGCGGAGAGAAAAGCATGGCTTTGGTTTTCTTAGCATTAAGTAAAAGTTTTGGTTTAGGAGCTGGTTTTGTAATAAGTTAATTCGCTTGCAGGTCTCCGCATGCAGCTTCTGGAGTTCATGCTTAAGTATAGTACTGTATCATCTGCGAACAGATGGATGTTGGCTCGATTATACAGTCATCAATATTGTTGATGTAGATGACAAACAATAATGGACCTAGTATAGACCCCTGGGTCCCCGCTCAGTAGAGGTTTGAGGGTTGAGAACTCACCTTCAGCCTTCACCTGCTGGAGGCGGTCAGAGAGATAGCTATTAAACCACTGTAGGGACAGTGAATCAACCCAAATGCACCAGAGAGGAGAGAAGCAGTCTATGGTCGACAGTGTTGAAAGCCTTACTTAAATCTAGAAAGACAGTGCAAACATAGTTCTTCAGGGTTTTAAATAATTGATTACCAGTTTTTTCCTGGGACAATACTAACTGTACAGAAAGTATTTATATAGGTTTTCTGGAAGTGTTATGTTTGTTAAACACAATGAAGCAAGTGCTATGCATTTTTACAATGTTTTAGCACTTTTATGAGCAAACGCTAATCAATTTTAGAGTTAAATAAAACCCTGTTCTTATTGTCCAGATCTCTTAGTCAGTCGTCAGTCACCTTTGCAAGCGCTGTAATAGAACTATGTTTCGCTCTGAAGCCTGACTGCTGGATTTAGAGATTCATAAATTCTAGGTACAGTAGCAACTGACTGCTTTAATTTTTCCAGTAGTTTTGCCAGTACTGGAAGAATTGAATTGGTCTGTAGTTGTTTAGATCACTAGGGTCCCCTGACTTAAGCGGGGAATGACATTTGCTGTTTTCCATGTAGTTGGGATAAACCCTACGGACAGGGACAGGTTAAATAGGTGCGTTATAGGCACGGCTAACACATGCAGTGCCACTTTTATGAAATAGGGGTCAATCGTGGTTTGCCGCAGCACTTTTTCCAGCATCCAGCTTCAGTATCAAATCTTCAACTTCTTTGAGTGAGGTAGGAGTCAGAGAGAATCTTGAATCAGTGGCATGTGGCTCCATTTCTTTAATGCTAGTCTGTTGACTAGTAGGTTAGCAGGTGAGTTGTCAAATGCTAGGCCTGTGGTCTAAATGATTATTGAAGGAATTCAGTACTTCCAATCCATCACTATTGATATCATTGCCAGAGATGATCTTGTTTGGAAGAGAGGTTCCAGGCATATGTACAGACAGATCTTGAAAGTTTTCCAGAATTTAGTAGGATTCTTGGGGCAGCATCAAATTCAGAGCGTAACAGGCAGCTTGTGTTTCTCTGACCAATTTTGTGCAATGGTTTCTTGCCCTTTTAAACTGGCTCCAGTTCAAATGGTTCTGAGATTTTCATGCTTTTTTCCATAACTTATGCCTCTCTAATAGGGCCGATTTTAGTTCTGGAGTAAACCAACAGCACGCTTTGTTTGATAAACGAGCTTTAATAATCGGAGCATATTTAAGGCCCCTAAGAGGATTGTGTTGAAAATGTCATAGCTGATTGTACTGTTTTTGCCAGGTAGAAATCTTGCCACTGCATGGAGTGTTTTAGTTCGTAGATATATGCTGGTAAGTCGAAATTGCATCTAGATCTCTTATCTGAGAACTTTGGTGAAGGTGAAAGTTTATTGAATGATCTTACACTAGCTATGAAGCAGTGATCACTTGTGTCACTGAAGAAAATGTCAGCATGGGAGAAGAGATGTGGTTTACTCACTAGGATGATGTCGAGCAAGGAGCTATTGTCAGGATTCTTTTTGTTAATATGCGAGGTTCATTGATTAGTTGTGCTAATCCATGTGCATCAAAAAGGATGAAAGAGGTGTAGAGGAGTTAGATAGCCAGTCTACAGTAAGTTAAGGTCTCCAATAATAATTGTTTCTAGTGACTCTTGCTCCACGAAGGTGTTGATATGAGAGAATATTTGGAGACTGGCAGAGGGGGGTCTGTAGCAACCTATTACATGCAGAGACAAAATGGGTGAGACTGCAACCTTGAGTGATAGACATTCAAATTAATTTACAATTGTTGTTGAGTCGAGACAATGAGTTGTGAATTTATCCTTGACGTAAATGGCTACCCACCTCCTCTGCAGTGCCTGTCTGCTCTAAATAGTAGGTAGTTTGGGATATTCTCTCTCTATCATGTGTAGTTGGTCTAAGCCAGGTTTCGAGATCACTAGTATATCTGGTATGGTATGATGGACCCACGCCTGGATCATGGAAATCTTTTTAATAGGCTGCAATGCATACATTGAAATGCAGAAGCTCAGACCTTTGAGGTTAGCTAGGTCAGCAGGTGATGTAATGGCATTTGGGGCCCAGGATTGAGCTCTACATTGCTGAACATATTAGTAAGAGGACAAAAACTTTTTATGGCGCAAGTGTTAGATTCAGCATTCTGATCTTACTTCATTTTGCGTCGGGGCATCATGGATTGGCAGATGTTCCCATATAGGTTTCTTCGGTATAATATAGCATAGATTAACAGTTTGACAGTAAAGGTCATTGCAGGTTAGTCTTTAGGCAGGGGGCTGGTGCCGCGTGTTGCAGTGGAAATCAGATCTAGTTCCGACAACGGCGGCCCACGAAGATTGATACTGCACAAATGGGGGATATATATACATAGGAAACCCTGTGGGCAGTATGGTAGCAACCCATGGACTCCAAGCACCATTTGTTGGGGAACCTGATCCCTGCCATAGAAGTGGTACCTAGAGAGAAGGAGTACCCAGAATAAAAGTAGTCTGAACAGTCCTCATGGTTCCCAGTAAAGGTTTAAAATCAGAAATAATAAGGGTGGGTATCACCTTCAAGAGAAAGAGGTGCTCAGTTTTTAGAATCTGTAGATGAGGGCGGAGAGATAGGGACAGAGGTTGATATGTCAAATGATAGGATATGGAAAATGAATGGGCATGGTTGAGAGATGAGGCGTGGGAGGAGTATAAAAATAATCCGGGTGGGGAAAGTGGGCGGGCAGAAAGTTGCAGCTTTGCCGTACCTTGTGCTGCTGTGAGTCTGCGCCTGTGGAAGCAGGTGGCAGCTCAGAGAGTGCCGACTACCCGCTGGCCAGGAAACCTGGCTGGGAGCTGTAAGCCCTGCTGGGCTGTTCCTCGACTCATGGAGAGAAAGGAGAGACACTTTTAAGCCTGCAGTAGACAAAGGGCCAACAGCACAGGCAAGGGTCCTAAGAACAATAAAGGCAACAGATTTAGTTTGGCGCCAGGCTCACCACAACTGCAACACAGAAGGGCTGTGATTACTAACTCTCTTCATGTGAAATTACAGGTCAAATAATTGCAGCATTGATCCAATTAATAGTTTTAAACAGTAGAACCATCTAACATGTCCATATCTAACATTCAGAAACTTTTAAAACAAGTGGCAGGAGAGAAATACAAATAAAGATGAGCTGCTATCCTGGGACCAATCGGAAGCGGAACCCAAAAGGCACTCGCAATCTGACTGGTTGCGGCTTTAGCCGTACCTTGTGCTGCTGTGAGTCCGCTCCTGTGGAAAGGCAGCGACTAAGAGAGCGCCGACCGCCTGTTGGCCAGGAAATCCTTGGCTGGGAGCTGTGAGCTCTGCTGGGCTGCTCGGCTGTGGGGAAAAGGAGAGACGCTTTTAAGCCTACATAAAGCTACAGTGTAGTTCCCTAATGAAGTACATACCTTAATGAACCTACCTTCCAGGTCTGTCTGGACCTCCCGCACCTGAAGGGGCATAATTTATGGACAAGGATGGCTACTCCTTGTCTATAGGGGGTGATCTAAGTATGATGAGGAGGCATAAACCACTCCCACCCATCTATGACTTAACTTGCTATGCTCCGCCTCCGTGAGGTGGGTCTCTTACAAAAAAGCTGTATGTGTATTTAACTTGGCCAATTCTTGCAAGATTTTGATCTTTTAATTGGATGATTAATGCCCGTATATTATAAGAAACTATATTAAGCCCTCCATTGTGGTAAAGTCTGGACAGGCCAGGGAATGAGGATGGGACCATCCCAGCAGGCGACAGGCTTGGTGGGGTGCTCAATAAGATAACTAGATAGAAATAAAACAATTAACTGTATCAACCATTTTACAAACTCTACAGTTTAAAATCAGTAAGCTCCCAACTGGGTAGGCTAGCCTTGTAACTCTCTTTTTAGGAATTGCTTCCAAGGTGCCACATGTATCCCACCTGATCAAGTTTTCTGGTGGTGGTGGGAGGTGCTGAGTTAAACTCAGCACTAGACTCTTAGCCCAAGAAATTTCCGGCATGTGCAGCTGCAGTGGGGTCCCCTTTTCAACACAGACATCCCTTCACACTTCTCCCTGACTTTTATTCTGGAAAATTTCCTCCAGGAGGGTTGGGGGAACCCCATCTGCCTCTCCCCCCCACAACAGAATCATACTTTCCACTCCTTATGAATTTTTGTAATTCTACGGTCCCCAGAATGAATCTTGCCTCTGTAATTCAGAGCCTTTCTTCACAAATTTGTTTAGTTTAAATAAAGCCACGGAACATTCAGTTTTGCAAGTGGGGTGCAACTGTAAGAGAAAGCAAAAATCATTAGTAAGGTTACATAGAAACCTTCAGAAAGTTTGTCTGCATGTCCCAAATCGTCCAAGAGACCTCGATAGCCACTTTATTTTCTCAGGGTCATTGGAGAGTAAAGCAGCCATAAAGTTCAGGGATCTGGGCTCTGAGATCTGACTTCTTCCCCTGGCTGTACTATTAGTGGCTTCTCTCGGTCTTGTAGCTTGTGCCACGTGCTGGGGCTTCCATGTCTATCCACAATGTTGGTTCTTGTATTTCTCCACAGTACTCCACCACCGACCACTGCCTCCTTTCAATCACTTTCAGGGCCAACAGATTAATCAGGTCATTCTAACAAAATGTCCAGTGACACCAAATTTCCTTGCTTCTGTGAGGAGTCGAATATCTTGGTGCTCGTGTCAGAAATCACTCGCAGGCGTGCAGGAAAATTAACTCTTGCTGTCAGGCCTTTAGCCCAGAGGGCCTTTATAAACTGAACCAGATTTTATGCATGCCACAGTGGTAAAAGCGTAGTCTGGCTCAAAAACAGCCTGACATCCCAGCACCATCTCTCTTTGTTCTGAAATCAAGAAAGGGAAAATTGGGAGTGGGGCCTTGCTTGGGATCTTTTGGAGGAGCTAAAGGGTGCTCTGTGGGCGCAAATTATGTTTAGTATCTTTGTCTAAGTCCAGCAATTCTTTAATCAGCCCCTCCACATAATCTGGGATGTTGCTTGATTCAGTACATTCTGGCAGGCCATGTATCCTTAAGTTCACCATCACGGGATCTGTTCTCTAGATCTTCAGTTTTGCTCACAAGGAGCTGTGAGCAATCGTGGATTACAAGATAACTCCGTTATGCAGATCAATGGTTTCTGCATAGCTAGTAATATACTCTTCCATATGTTGAAACTTTTGCCTTGCTGCGCTATGTTGGACTTGTTCTCTAATGTCTGCCTTAATCGAATCAAAGTATTAGTCAATCAATGCAGTTCGCAGCACAGCTGGACGGTAGGTGATGGTAAAGTCCTCCCCTCTTCCTCTGGGTAGCTTTCCAATCCTTCCCTTCCACTACTTCTGCAGGCTTTAAGGCCTCAGAGCTGTGGCTGGCGTTTTGGGAGGTAGGTGAAGTTTTGCTGTTTAACCCTCCTCCGTGAGCGGGCTCTTGGCTCGTTCTTCGCGATAAACCTAGCAGCTGAGTACTAGTTGAAATGGAGTGCAGTTTCAAAAGGAGCTTGATTTAAACAAGTTTAGTCAAGGAGTCGAGAGAGTCTCTCCTTTGTGTCTACATGGATCGGTGACATCACCAGAGTCCAATAATGTCTTTTAAGCACGATTCTTGCAACCAAAATTATATTTTAGAAGTCTTAAAATTCATAGCCAACAGAGTTCTCCCGCATCTTTGAAGTTCGGTAGCTGGCGCTGGCTCTGGCCCAGATGAGAACAGTTTTACATTACATCAGGAAGCGGATGAAATGCAAGCGGATCTGGACAGGCTTTGGAGGTGGCGGGAAATGTCACATTAACTTCAGTGTTATAGGCTGGAGCACTTTCTGCTAGCTCAGTAAAGAACAGTTACCTACCAGTAGCGTAGATCTTGAAGAATCTCCTCCATTGGGTCACAACTTTGGAAATGTAAGCTGTCAGCCTTCCAAAACATTTGCCCTAGCTAGGGGCCGCCAAGGATGATGTGTAACATCAGGGCCTATAAAACATGAGTGGCCTTACTCTAAGTTCCTCGCCACAGATAAGCTCAGAGGGCCACCTAACGAGGAGGAAACAGGAGACCACACCAGGTTTAAGCACACAAGGGAGGAAATCTGTATCAAGCTGGCTCCCTCTGTCCATAACTCTCTGAATGAGAAGGATCTGAGGGAATGCATTAAGAACCACCCCTCAGGAGAAGGACAATGCATGTTACCAAGAAACTCCATGCCTGAAGCAAACAAGCAGAAATGAGGCAGTTTTGTACTGTAGGGATGCAAAAAGGTCCAACTCTGGATGACCCCATCTTGCGAAGAGGTCACTTACCACAGAGGTCAGCAGGTCACACTCATGTATTTAAACACAGTTGCCAGCTCAGCCTGTCTGCTAAGATGTTTTGGACTCCTGGTAGAAAAACGTCTGTCAACTGCAGGCCATGAGATAGTGCCCATTCCCATACTCCACTGCTTTCCTGCACAGAGGCACCAGTGCCCCTTGACTGTTGATATAGTGCATAACACTGATGTTGTATGTTCCTATGAAAGGGGACCTGGAGAGAGATGCTCTGAAGGCCTGGAACCCAAGAGGAATAGCTCTCATCTCCAGAACACTGATGTGGAGATCCAAATCTCTGTCTGACCATATCCTCTGCATCTGGTAAGACCGAGTGAGTATCCTATCACATCCCACAGGCATCTGTCATGAGGATCTGCTCCAGAGTGGGGTGAAAAAGGGGACATCCTGCAGCAAGTGCAGGGATTCCAGCCATCACAGTAGAGACTTTGAGAGGGGATGTGATGAGGATAATTTGTTTCAACTCATCCATTGGTCCAAATGCACCTGAAGAATCCACTGTGGGATTCTCATATGAAGGTGTGCAAATGGGATGGTTACAATGGCAGCTGCCATAAGGCCCAGGAAGCGGAACATGGTTCTGGAGGACACAAAGTTACTCCTGTGCACTAAGCAGGCCTGAACAATCAGGGTCTGTACTCCATTCTGGGTCAAATGCACTACCCTGCCGTGTCAGTACCTTTCCAATATACTGGAGGCAATGGCATGGAAGAGAATGGATTCTGGTACACTGACTGTGATACCCAAGTCAGTGAACAACCACTAAGTTTGAGACACTGTGTACTGGACCACTTCCATAGAATGGCTCTGCAGGTGCCATTTTGTCCATTTAGGGAAGACATGAAGCCGTCCTCCTGCAGCTTTGCTGCCATCACTGTGAAGCATTTGGTAAATACCCACTGCACTGAGGATGCCAAAGGGCAATACTAAACTGATACTGGCAGTCCCTCCAGAGTAAATCTGAGGTATCATGCCTGAGGCATGTTCCTGATTTTCATAAGAAGGTAAGCATCCTTCATAACCAGAGCACAAAGCCAGTGTCCTTTCTGCAGAAGTGGCATGACAGCCTGAAAAGACACCATTCAAAACTTTCTGTATTCAATTAATTTGTTCAAGGTTCTGAGGTCCGACACGGATGCAAGTCTCCTATGCTTTTGGGATCAGAAAGTTCTCAGAGTAAACCCTGTTCCTTTCTTTGGGAGGAACAGGACCCATGATTTTTTTTTTTTTAAGCAGAAACTGAACTTCTTCCCTTAACAAGAACAGGTATCTCAGAGGGCAATAAGAATGAGGTGGAGGATGTACTGGAGGGTTGAAGAGTAGTTCCAGTGATGCCCTCTTTCCACTAATTCCTGGACCCATTTGACTGTGATGAACTCCATTTTTGCAGATGAAGGATATCCTACCACTTGTACCCCTAGTGGCAGTCATGGAGGGGAGGACATGGGAGTCAGAAGGTGCCAGCAGGAGCCACCTGAACTGGACCCTTTGAGTGCCTCTGAGTGGCCACCCCTGGGCTGAAGGTCCATCTGGGGACTGCCTTGTCTGGGCAGTAGAGCTGATGTTAGCCACAGCCTCCTTGGTTGGCAGTCTTCTGAGAAGAATCCCACCATAACACCTATTCATATTCTGGAGGGTGGGGTTCATGGATTCTGAGACCTTAAGTAAGCAATAAGCCCACGACAGGGTGTGCGTTAGACACTTTAGCACACAGCTAGGAGGCGTAATGAGGCCTGCGAAGGCCATTGGCCGAAGGCCCAGCTCCTAGCCATGTGTTAAAGTGTCTAATGCACACATTGAGTGGCTTATTGCACTTATGAAATGGCCATCTATAATGCAACTGCATGTTGTAGGTAAAATTCCCAATTTTAAGTAGGAAAAACATGTATGTTTGTCCACTTTTAATAAAATAGTTCCTCCACCTAAGTGTGTTATGTGTGTTTTTTTTTTTGGAGTGAAGGAATTTTGTCCTACAAAAGCTTCTGCAGTTTAGGTCTGGTTGTCATGGCGATAGTCCTCCCCATGCTGCGTGGAGACAACGAAGATGAAAAATGTCTTTTTTTAATTATTTGTAAAGAAGTTGATTCTGAACAACTGGGACCTTGCAAAAGTGGATTCTAAATGAGTGGGTGGCTGGGAGACAGATCGTGGCTGTTCGTTTACCCCCAAGAAGTGGATTCTGAACAAGCAGACGAGCTGAAAGAGAGAGAGAGAGAGAGAGAGGTATTCGTCCCCCGTTTACTACATGCTGCACCCATGAGGAGATAGGGGAGACATAATGAAAACTAAAACATTCAAGAGCGGGCAGGAGAAAAGACAGGCTGTTCTGGTTTTTTTTTATATTCAAGAGCGTAGTGGGCGGGCAGGAGAGAGAGAGAGAGAGGAGTGGCTGTTCTGTTTTTCTTTAATACCTGCTGCATCCATGAGGAGGAAAAACAGACATGGGCAAAAGAGCAGGCATGGGGGATAAAAGGATAAAGCCAACATTAAATGGAGGCAATGAGTACCAATGCCGTAGTCTGGAAACAAGGTTCCTGAGCTAGTAGCCTTGATGGAAGATGAACACTTGGATATTGTGGCAGTCACAGAAACATGGTACACGAGAACCATGACTGGGATGTCAACATGCAAGGTACACAGTCTACAGAAGGGACAGGGAGGAAAGAGGAGGTGGAATAGCTCTATACATAAGGGAAGGGATCAAAGCTACAGAACTAAAAAGTAAAGGGGAGGACAAGAGGAACTCTGGGTCACCTTGGAGACAGGGAATGGCATCACAATCTGCACAGGGGTTGTATACAGACCCCCATCTCAAGGGAGGAAATGGGCAAGAAAATGATAGAGGACATTCTCAAAATGAAAAAGGGAGATACTGTTGATGGGGACCTGAATATGCCAGATGTTAACTGGATGACATGTACTGCAGCCACATCCAAGAGCAGGGTCATTCTCGATGCCCTGCAAGGCAGGCCTTAGACAGCTAGTGTTGGAACCCACTCTGGAGGAAGCAATACTAGACCTGGTACTCTCAAATGGAGAGAGGATCACAAATTTAGAAGTCAGTAGACATCTAGGAACAAGCGACCACTGCACAGTGTGCTTCACAATAAGCACAACCATGGAGACAAGCCATACAAAACAAGCATACTGGACTTTAGAAGGGCTGACTTTGGCAAAGTGGGTGAATACCTGAGGAATACACTAGCAAATGTCCAAAAGGAGGGGTGGAAGAACAATGGAGAAAAATCAAAACTGCCATCACAGAGGCAACAAGCCTTTATGAAACAGATAAAGAAAACAAAGCGGAGTAAAAAAACTATGGTTCTCAAAGAGGTGGCAGGAAGGTTAAGGAGAAAAGGCTGCATTCAAAAAGTATGAGGCATCACAGAAGGAGCATGACAAGGGAACTGTATCAATTAAAGCAGAAAAGTGGGAAGGCAGTCAGAATAGCAAAAGCCCAAACTGATGAAAAAATAGCCAAGTCAGTTAAGAAGGGGATAAAACCTTTTATAGGTACATTAGGGAGCATAGAAAGGTTAAGGGAAGAATAGTGAAGATTAATAAGGGAGAGGGAGGTGGGCAGAGGAGACAGTGAAAAGGCAGAGATACTGAATGAATACTTTTGCTCAGTATTCACAAAAGAAGGTGAGGAGGAGTTACCTAAACCAGACAATAGAAGCACTCTGGGTAGGGGGTTGACACCAGTCCATTTACAGAAGAAAGAGTCCTGAAAAGAACTCCTAAAACTCAAGGTGGACAAAGCAATGGGGCCTGATGGGATTCACCCAGAATCCTAAAAGAACTAAGGAGGACCTAGTGACACCACTGACCACACTTTTAACAAATCATGGGAGGATGGGATGGTACCTGAGGACTGGAGGAGGGCAGATGCGATTCCCCTTCACAAAAGTGGGAGCAAGGCAGAAGCAGAAAACTACAGACCTGTAAGTTTGACCTCAGCAGGGAAAATGATGGAATCACTTCTGAAAGAAAGAATTGTTGAGTACCTAGAGGCCAGCGGGGCTGGGACCCAAAGCAGCATGGATTTACAGCAGGAAGGTCATGTCAGACGAATCTAATAGATTTCTTTGACTGGGTGACCAAAGTAATAGACCAGGAGGGGCTGTGGATATGGCCTACCTAGACTTTAGCAAGGCATTTGACACAGTCCTGCACAAAATTAATAATCAAGTTAGCCAGCTTGGAGTGCGTCCCAGGGTGGTAGCCTGGTTGCAAACTGGCTGCACAACAGGACACAGAAGGTAATAGTGAGTGGAACACATTCCGAAGAAGGGGGTCACTAGTGGAGTACCTCAGGGCTCAGTACTGGGTCCAGTCCTCGTTAACATCTTTATAGGTGACATTGCAGAGGGTCTGGAGGAAAGGTATGCCTCTTTGCAGATGATACAAAGATCTGTAACAGAGTTGATACACAAGGGGTAGAAAGGATGAGAGGAACTTGGCAAGGTTGGAGGAATGGTCAGACATATGGCAACTTAAGATTAAATGCAAAGAAGTGCAAAGTAATGCACCTGGAAACAAAAACCCAGGAGAAGAGTACACAATAGCAGGAGAGTCACGAACAACAACAATGGAATGGGACTTGGGGTAGTCATATCAGATGATCTAAAGGTGGGTAAGCAATGTGAGAAGTCAGTAAGGAGAGCCAGGGGATACTGGGATGCATAGGAAGGGATTCACAAGTAGAAAAGGAAGTGGTTATCCTCTGTACAGACAGTTGGTGAGACCCCATCTGGAGTACTGTGTGCAGTTTGGAGACCTTATCTACATGAGGACATAGACAGGATGGAAGCAGTCAGAGGAGGGCAACTAAAATGGTGCAGGGTCTGCATCAGAAATCATATATGGAGAGACTGAGAGGCTTAATATGTATACCCTTGATAAAAAGGAGGGACGAGGTACATGATAGAAAGCGTTCAAGTACCTCAAGGGAATCAATAAAGTCCAGGAGGGTAGCATCTTTCAGAAAAGAGATGTGCAAGAACAAGGGACACAATTTAAAGTTAGAGGGGGGACGGCTCAGGGGTAATGTGAGGAAATCTTTTTCATGGAGAGAGTGGTGGAGCGTGGAACTGCCTTCCTGGGGAGGTTGTTGGGGCTAAAACAGTAGGGAATTCAAACATGCATGGGACAGACACAAGGCAATTGTAGTGGGGTGGCAGGAAGTAGGCTGTTGGTTAACTAGAATCTGCAGCTTATCAGTAGGTAGGAAAATGGGCAGACTGGGTGGGCCAAGTGGTCCATATCTGCCGTCAAAGTCTATGTTTCTATGTGACATGCAGATGGATTGAAATTTTGAAAGACTGGCGAAGTGAACAAGAGGTCAGAGGTACTGTCTTATTTTATTTTAGAGATGCCATTGTATAGACTGGTAGTGCCACTTTCAGCTGGTTAAACAAGATGGCTGATTTCAGATTTGCCAACATTCTAATTGGCATGTTTACTAGGATCAGTGCCCACAGGGCACTGCTAAATACTTTCCTGTGCGTAGAAGGAATATCACACAGGTAAGCACCAATCAGGATGTCTGAATTTCATAAAGTCATTTTAGATGACTGTATGTCCTTCAGTGCATTATCTACATCCTTGCCAAACTGCTCAGAGCCCTAAAAGGGACAATGAGCATGGCCTGAGGCTGTGCACATCTGAAGCAAATCCTGCCACTCTGAGCCAAGAGTACCTTCTGAGGCATATACCAGAGGCAGCTGATCTAGCAGCAGCATTTGAACAAACAAAGCAAAGACAGCGGGCTAGCACTGGGACACAGTCATGGCAATATATACACAAAGCAAGAAAGTACTGCCAAAGAATCAGCACCCAAGGCAAGAACAGTCCACTCAAAAGTGAGATAAAATTTAGCTCACCAAACATCTTTATTGAATGCTTAAAGTAGAACAAACAGCCATATCCACGATCGTTTGGTGCAATAAACTCACCAGTAATGACTGATGATGTCATATCATCGTATGCTGACACTTAGTAAATGTTTACTAGTATCTAGGCCAGAAGAAGCAGCATTAAACATTTCTACATTTGCAGGGCTATCCGTCAGCATCTGTGCCATAGCCATGGCTGATTTCTGGAGGCTATTCTGATACTCATATAAACCTGGTAGTTTGCAATACAAAGGCTCAAAGTGGAAGTAGGTGCAAGTCCTCTTACCCATTGCATCCAACTTCCTGGATTCCTTGTCAGGAAGCAGGGTTCTCATCACTCTAGGAGTTCTAGAGCAATCACGTGCCAGCCATGATAACCACAGAGTCAGTTTGACCAGAAGCATAACAGGGCTTGACAGAAGGTGCAGGATACTGCTTCTCAGGCTTTCTAGGACTGCTGGCAGGCGCAAGGAAGCAAAGTCAGTATCTTCTAATGCAGGGTAAACAGTGGGCACAACAATAGTGGGAGTAGCTGTTACCTCTAAGAACTTCATTAAGTTTTTTTCTGCAGTCTTAGTCTTCTTCACCCCAAATCCCATCACATCATGTATTATTTAAACAAAGTCTGGAAAGGAGGGCCCTCTGGAAGACCTGGGATTATATACAGTACCACAGAGTCCTCACTACAAGGTAAGGTTGAGCTGGAAGGGAATCTCCATCATATGGTTCCTGATCCTCACCTTCATCTTCCAAATTCTCCTCTATTTCGAGGAGGTCAGGATTGTATTCTACCTCACTGTCATCTTGGATGATGATGATGGGGCAATCAATGGAGCTGGCAAAGGAGGCAGCAGATGTACTGTACAGGGTTTTATTTAACTCTAAAATTGATTAGCGTTTTGCTCATAAAAGTGCTAAAACTTTGTGAAAATTAATAGCTCTTGCCTCACTGTGTTTAACAAACACAGCACTTCTAGAAAATCTATATAAATACTTTCTGTACAGTTAGTATCGTCCCAAGAAAAAAACTGCTAATCAATTATTTAAACCCTGCTGTAGGTGCAACAAGTATGCTTTCTGGTCCTGTCGACTACAACAGTGCCGACAGGGGGTCTATCAGTGGAATGACACACCACTTGCAGCAAGGAAACAGGCGTGTTAACATTTCGGGAGAATGATGTCAGTATAACCTGTGGTCGATATTACTTGATTAAGTGGTTGTAACTGCCAATGCCATTGGGAGGAAGCCATCAACGAAGAGCTGCATACAGTTCATAGTAAACAAGGCCCAACTTTGGGGTGTTAATGACAGTTAGAGGGGCTGCAGTGATGCTGTTAGAGTGGACACAGACAACGGCTTACACTCCTTCAATGGAGAACTCAACCCAACCGCTGAAGCATGTCTTTCGTTATGCTTATGGTGGCTGGAAGAGGAGAAGGAGGAGGGGCTTGACAACGATGTCTCCTTTTCTTTGGATTTATTCATCATTCTCGACAACCTTGGCGATGATGCGATCGATAACCACTGGGGTAACTTCTTACCAGGGCAGGGCGGTTGAGAGGAGAAGCGGTTTGGATCCTGAGGCCTTAGCCTAAGCTTCCATGGCCTTCAGGGCAATGAAAGCCTCCAAAGCCTTTTCTGGCATCTTCTTGTGACCTGCCTAAGCCTTGGCAGATCTTGCAGGCCTTCATGTTGTGGGACAGGCTCAAACAGCAAACACACGCAATGTTGGCATTGTCCTTATAGCTCTTACAGATCTTGTAACTGGAGTACAAAACCTAAATAAAGTTTTTTAATACAGGGACACAGTTGATATAAAAGCAGTTAAATTAGAAAAACAAAAACAATAACGATACAAGACTATGGTGTTGTTTCTCTGCAGGCCCGATGAGCTGGTGCGGTGTTAAAGAAGAACTCTGAAGTACGGGGCCACACACACATTTTATGGGCACAGATGTACATCACTGTGGGCAGCTCCCAGCTAGGCACAAGTTTCCAGGTGGTTCTGATGCTGACGGCCATGCGTTCCAAAGGTGGGCCCAATGTAGATGTATATCCTCAACAAAGACCTGGTATGTACGCAGCTGCTTTCTTCTATGGTTTCGCTGCACGTTATATGCACTTTAAAATGATGTGAAGTGTGTTGCACTATATCCAGCATTACAAATACAGTTTTCACCATATGCCTTGCTCCCTGTTCCCATACTGTGTTTTGCAAGCTAGCAACATATGACTCTGGGAGCAACCTTACTCTGCTGCACAGAAAAATGCTACCAAATGGCTACTGAAACTAAGCAGGTGAAAGACCCAGGTGTACAGATCAGCAACAACTTTAAATGAGAGGCACAGTGTGGGGCAACAGTTGGCAACTAAAGTCATAGCATGTATTAAGAGAAATTTTATGAATATAGCAGGTCGAGCTATATTATAATGTCTCTATACAGATTTCTAGTCAGGCACCATGTTTAATATAGTGCACAGTCATAGGCCCCTACTGGAAAGATAATGATATATTTCAAGAAGGTGCAAAGGAGGGTGAGAAAAGTGGTTTAATGTTCAGAAAACATAGGACAGAAAGAAAATCTGACCGAATTGGGGCTGTTTTATATCAGTGACAGCTCCAGACAAGTACCAGTCAATATAGCGCTACAACAACAAAAAGCAATAACCATGCTGTGTAAATCATGGAAACATTCGGAGTGATAGGGGTATAACAGCGTAAGAATTACTGCTACCTCTATCGTTCTCGAGGACATATGGAAGTGATCATGTTGCTGTGTGTGTGTGTGTGTGTGTGTGGTGCCTGGTCGAGGCCGCTCCAGTGGTGGAGTGGTTAAGGCACCAGCACATGGCGGGGATGGAGAACTGGGACCACGGTTCAGTTCCCCCCCTCAGTGTTGAGACTTCTTTGTTTGTTTTTATTCAATTTTCCTCCTCCTCAAGTTTTCTTCATCCCTGAATCCACACCCCCATCGGAGTTTGTTATTTAAATTCCAAGGGGTGTGGAGTTAAACCCATGTCGGGGTGCAGGGTAATGTCCCTGCAAAAGAAAGTCCCATTGTTCTAAGTGGTGTGTACTCTTTCTGTTGGGGTCAGTGTTTTGAACCATGTTATTTCAGCAGATGCTGTTTTCCTTGTGGCACTGATTAGGCGCTGTTTTGGCAGCAACATTATGATGCCATGCCTCCAGACATTACCACTGACTGGGGCACAGCGAGAGTATAGAGTCCCAGATATGGGGTACCAGTCCAATATGCCACAGAGCCAAAAGGTCCAGATTGTGGGGGCAACAGCGCAGGGTCACAGGGTGGCACAATCATACCTCTTAACAGTCACACATTACAAGGGATGTCACTCATTTTACCCAACCACTGTTTTCTGTGGAAAAAATATCAGTGGGGACATAAATATGATCTTCAAATAACTGAAAGGGATTATACCGTCACACCAAAAGCAGATCTTCAATATACACACGGATGAATGAACAAGGGGGATACACAATGTCACTGAAGGGGAAGATTGAAGGGAAGCGTAGAAACAAATGTTTCACAGAATGTGTGGTGACACTTGGAATAAACTTCCAGAGCACGTGGTATTGGCTGAAACAACAACCTTCAAGATCATACATAAGTACTTTAAAGAACAGGGCGGCAGGGTATTCCAACTGAGCTGTTGAGAGGAGAAACTTCACCAATGGTCTGCTTTCGTCTCTAAAACTGTATGTATGCAGGCACCCTGTTTATGCAATGAAATTTATAAAATGTATGACTTTTAAATGAGTACTTTAATAAAGATTTAGCTGTTTCTCCCGAGTAGAGCTGCTAAAGTTTAAAAACAGCAAAACACCTTTGTAACGTCTTCAGAATTGCATAGGCTACTCACTCATTGATTACGACTTCCACAATTACATATATTATACACAGAAGAAAGAACATTTTAATTCTTCTGTCTGTATGCCACTGATCCAGAATAATACTTTTTGGCAACTAGTTCATCTCCACTGGAGCTTTAGAAGCTGTGATATAAATTACACTGTGATAAGACCGGTCTCCACAAAAAAAAAATCGATATGGTGAAACTGTATACTATAACTCTGTAAATTTAAGTGTTAGTTTTATAAATGTTACAGGAAACTAACTCAGCATGAATTAATATATCAGCATATAGTACATATATTTAAAAGGTTGGATCATGCCTTTCTCAAATGCTATATACCGTAATTAATAACAGACTGTAGAAAGAGGCCACAAATGAGTTTTTTCTTACTGATTTTTGCTGTATCTCATTAGTTTTAGACCTAGGGCTATTTACTCATTTGATAATGTTTTGTCATTTAAAGACTTGTTATTAAAATTCATGCTTCAATGCTGAAAATGCCAGCTGCATTCTATTTGTAAAATTAACTCCAACAGAGCTGACAGTAGACGGGCAGCACATCTCACCAACTTGACAAGTCTTTTTATCCTCACTTTGACCCACTTCACATTTGACAAGTGACAAGACGCCTATAATACAGTAACAAATGCTCCAATTTATTCATCCAACCTAAACAAATGCAGAGTGCCATGACTGCTCTTTCTAATCTCTGCCAGAACTCCATGCTATTCCTTTCCCATTTGTCTGTCTGCTAATCAGGTTAGTACAATGAACCATTGTTTTATTCTCACTTCTTCAGTGGCACTGCTGGGAACCTGCTTAATCTCTCCTGCTCGCACTGCGTAAGAAGCATACACAATTTATAAAACATAAGCCTATTCTGTTGAATTATGCTTAGAAATATTAGAACAATTTTAAAATGTTGTCCCTCTGAGACTGTCAAAAATCTTTCATGTATGACCTGTATGAGGTTAAAAAAAAAAAAAATAAAAAAACACTACCCGAACCAAGACTCTGTTATATTCCAGGTTGCTCTATTAGTAACATCTGAAATTATAAAGTATAACAAACAGCTGTGCAACATTCCATGATGCACTGTTTTTGCATTTTCTGTTGTAATTTACAAAATCTAAACTTTTAATTGAAAGGTTTTCCATCACTTTGAGTTGTGGATATCCTTATTGTATTGCTACTGCGGTAAACCAAGCTTTCAGTAAACAGTAACTGAGGCAGTGAAAAATCAAAAGAATGTCCCCCCAATTAATAGGCTTCAAATAACCAATTGTCTAAGCACCAATATAGCTGTTGATGTGTACACACACACATATAGAACACTATCATCAAGTCTTGTGAACATTTAAATGCTAACATTATTAAGGAATGAAGTTAGGTAGCAATAACCCTCAACATGGGGTACAGTAAGACCGGTTTTAATGCTGGTCTCTGGTGAGTTGTAAGGCACAAGACACAGCTTTGTGCCTTCAGCCTGCTGGAAAGTGCTGTGAGCTCAGCCTTCCCATAAACCAGTGTTGACTGTTGCACTTGGGACATACAGGCAGAAAAGGTCTAAACAAAACACTCTGTCAGTATAAAAACAACTGCTAATTTGACTAAGAGCCATGTGGTAAAACAAATCTTAGTATGTTATAATGTGATGCGGTTCAGGCAAGCGTGTCCTTTCTGCACTGCAATTTTTTTTGTAAACCCTATTTACTGAATATCAAACAAATCAATGAATAAGCACAGATCAGTTATACAGGATAATGTTATCGGTACGCGCAATTAATTACAATGCTAGATGAGAATACAAAATTAAAATGTCTATTTACAAGTCTTGGCAGAGGTGTCCACACAGAATTACTTGTGAGAATTCTTAGACCATACAGAACAGTAGATGCTTACTGACGTTTTGCCTTGTAGTGCAAGCCTACATTTTTTAGTCTTTGGTAACCGGGTAAGGCCCACTAGGCACAACTGCCTGTTTTCAGGCACCTGGGAGCACTGAGGCAGTTAAGTGACTTGTTCAGAGCCACACAGTATACAAGTGGAGGTTGTGAGTATCAAACCCTGGTCTGCTGGATGTACCAAACTCATTCACAGCTCACTACTCTAACCTCTAGGCTATACTGCCAGCCCCTATATGCCAGCTTCTTACCAGTGAGATTCAAAATTGAGCAAAATTCAAGTTTGAATATCCTGTGGTTAGACAGAACAGACCAATCCATTCCACCTCACCTTGCGTAAGATCTCTTGTGCTATGGCATCACAAAGTGGTGCCAACAGTTTTATAAACCCTCCTCATTCTCATTTGCAGCGTGTTGTATTCTTTTCAGTTTCGATTCGGCACTTAGAATATTCTGGAGCCAGTGTGCCGCTGACGGGATCTACATTAAATCAATACTGAGCATTTGTTTTAGGTGCATTAACCAGACCCAGGGGCCACAACCGTTAAGACCTTTGGCTAGTCTGCCCCATGTACCATCCCCAAAAGCAGATCCAATGGGTTTTAGACAATACCCCCCATGCACTGCCATTTTAAAAATCTACAAACACCTTAAAGCACCACTGCATGATGGCATTGAACATTTTGACCTACATGTTTTTATTATATTTTAGTTTGTCCCTTGTCACTTGGCTTAGATGATACCCTTCTTTCTCGCTTTGAGACTGCTTTAGCAATGTTTCTTCACATCTGAAATACTAAATGGAGCCCTCCTGTTAATATGGCTTGAACCACGTTTCCGTCAGTACTCTCAGCTGTTGCACAATTGTTGTCCCCAGTCAGGTTAGAAAGCACTGTGTACTTAATTGCTTCATTATAGTCACAATTTATTTATTTAAGTCTCTGTTTACCAGGTAACGCGCAGATCCAGGACCTGCTTTCAGGCACGACCTGGGCCACAAAATGGCACAGACTCAAGCAGTTAAAATAATTTACAGACCAATAAGAGTAGCAAATTACAAGCTGTACAGACACAAGTCCCAACGAAACATACACAGCATAATAAGCAATGATACAGAGAAGTAACTGAACAAAGTACAGTTGCAAGTCTGATTAAAGCAGATAACTAGCTGTACAACAACAGACTGACAAAGAGTAGTGGAGAAAATCAGTAACAAGCGGTAATTACCGATTTAAAACAGGGGTAAACAGACTGCACTACAGTAACCTAGGAGGATAAACGGTTCCAACAAGCAACAATACCTAGGTGGAGATGAATAAGGGAGGAGGCAGGAAGTTAGGTGCTGGTGGTGGAAATAGAGGCACACACTAAGGGTGCTGCCAGGAGGAGATGGAGAAAAAGGAACTAAGTGCCAGTGGTGACATGGAGGCTCACACCAAGGTTACTATGTACTAGTGTAAGTAGGAGGAAGAAGAACAGGAGTACAAGGGTAGGACAAATAGGAAAGGAGGAGGTGAAGACACGAGAAAATTAGGTAACTAATTTGGGTAGGGATAAGGAAAGGGATGGTAGAGAGCTAGCACATAAAGGTGAGGGGAATGAGAAAAAAGGAGGCAGGACTGAGGGAAGGGGTATAAGTACCTACACCCGAGAGCCGGGGTGGTTAAACGGACAGCAGGAGCAGGTGGATTCCAGGAGTAGCCAGGATCTGAGCTGGGATTTGAAGGAGTGGTGCAATGCTAGTTACCAACAAGAAAAATGATCATAAACAAGGGTGTTCAAAAACAACAGAGAATAATGATGAAAACCATGTTCGAGCCATAGAAAAGGAGTGCTCCTTTTATTATTTCAATTGTAAAAGTAAAGTGGTAAATCAGACTCAAAATGGGAAAAAGTGGCATACAAGCCAGGAGATGAGGGGCAATCTAAAACTGAATAAAAAGTATAGGTCAAATTTTACATCACTATCATGCACTTTTGCTTTAAGATGAACATGCCAATACTGGTGTGAAATTCTAACACATTAATTGTGAACCAGCAGTGGGGTTTTCAAAGTTTCTGCAGCAATTTAAGATGGTTATTATTTTTAAGTATATCATAAGTGCCACAGTTATTCAGTTTAAATCCAGCAACCTGAAATTCTGGCCACCCATTTTGACTTACGATGTTATAAGGGGCTCTGATGACACCAAGGGACAGATATTCAAATATGCACAAAAGCGAGCACAAAGGTTTGTACTGCACCTGCACTTGCACCCAACCCAGAGGTTGCCATACTCCGTCAGATAACTACCTGATTGAAAATAGGGCCATGCCAGCAGCGCTGAAGCAAGTAATGCTGCCCTGACATAGATCATCTGCTAGGAAACTGTGCCGACAGACTAGACAGCATCGGGAGCCATGGCAAGAGATTCAAGCATAAAATGCAAATGAGACCACTGGGCATGCAAGGTGCTAAGGGGCTTATACATGCCCATAATGGGCTCATTTGCATGGGAAGTGGTGGCAGGTTTGCACCCATTCTGCAGCCACTCAACGCCAGATGTGGGTGGCGAGCACCCCCCCACATCCCAAACACCGCCCCGTAATGTAATTTACCCCTGGAGCCTAGTGGCACCCACCTTTCGATCATCCATGCCTGCAAGCTGTTGTCCCTGGTGTCAGTGGCACCTCCCAACCTCTGATTACCCATCCTGCAAAGCTGTCGTTTCCTCTAGTGTCTAGTGGCACCCCTGCCCTCTGATCACCCGTCCCTGTAAAGCTGTTATTTTAAATGGTGTCTAGTGCAACCTCCACCCTCCGATCACCCGCCCTGGTCAGGTGTCACAATCTCCATCTGCAACCACTCATGGATGCAGTGTAACTGGGGCATACTGTACAATGTCGCTAAACCAACTGATGGAATCACTTTCTAAGAATCTGGAATATTTGTGTCCCGATGCTGGATCTCGAATCAATCTCAAATTTACACAACTCTGACTGGAACAAATGCAATCCTGAGGCCAGCACAGATCAGTCAGTACTTAAACAGGTATAAGACAGGCAGGGCCCAGTATTGTGGAGGGCTGAGGCATCATGCCTTACCTCCTGCCATGCTGGTGACCCATGTTATTAGTGAGCGGGTCGCCAGAGGTCAGCGGGTGGAGAGGACTGAACCGGAGGACAGCTCTCCCTCTCCGGGAGGGAGGACAGGCCAGTATATCTTGGACACCTAGTGGTGGCTGAGTGTCGGAGCGCCTGGGTCCCGTGTGAAGGGATGGGCGGAGCAGTGGGGCTGGTGTGTGCTGGGCGGTAGTATACACAGCTCAGCCACTAGCCGATCTTCAACATTGCTCCACTTCCAGAGGGGCAGGAGGAGAAAAACCAGGAGAGAAAAATGTCCTGGGTGCAGCTGGATGAATGCCGACCCCATAGATGCCACTCCTGTGAGCAGCAGGCACCTCCCAAACCGGATCAGTGTTTGGCGGGTTGAGGATCCTGCCACCCACCATGGGGAGGGTAAGCCATGGAGGAAGAAAGGAGGCACTCTGCGAGTGGCGGATGGGGCTGGTGAGATGGAGGGCCGCCCAGGAATGGAGGATAAAAAAGTATTTAAAAAAAAAAAATAGGTATAAGACTGTCTTGTCCCTTCCACAACCATGGCATAATCGAGACAGATGCCCCAATGTATAAACATTCAGAGTTCAGTTGCTAGAGCCTTTTCCAGTGGTGTTGGATCTCTGGCCAACTCAGGGCAAACATGGACCTTGCCCTCTCCACCCTCTGATCCACTGACTCTTAATGTCTATGGAGTCCCTGGTAGCTAGTGGTACCCCCAACCCCCCGTCCTGTAGGGCTTCAGACTTCGTCGAGACCAGTGCCCCTCGCCACTGCTGGTCACCAACCAGACCAGCAAACAATAGAAGTCAAACACCACCACCAGCCAACTCCCCATACCTGTGCAGGTGATGCTGTCACGAAAAGCCCAGGACAATGACTGGCACAGCCCTGGAATTTCTGAATATTTTTTAATAAGAAATGCTATAAGGGTCTGAGACAATATTGTGTTTTATGCTAAAATGGATGATACAAACTTTGTGTTTGTCGTTTCCCCACCCGTCTATGTACTCCTATACTGAGCACATTTAGCCATACTGCAAATCCCTGAACATTAGGCATACTGCAAATCTTGGGAATACATGGGAATTTTCTTGTACAATAATAAAAATGTCTTTTTTTTTAAACCCCATTTTATTAGTAGTTTTGGTGCTATGAATGCTTTGACATACTTGGAAATTGTTAGCTAAATTGAGAGGAGTTTATACTTGAAATTATTAGGCAAATTGGAGGATTGTTTTCATTACTTATAAACCATTCTGTATCGTTAAATGCAATCCTATCTTCAGGCAAGACAGTAATTAGTTTGAGTACAGTAAACAATGATGGATCCCAGCAGGAACCTGCAAAGCAAACTGTCAAATGTTATTAAGTAGCAATAACCGGCAGGCCCATTGGCATAGTGGTTGGATTTCCACTTGCAATGCTGGTGACCTAGGTTCGGGGAAGCGGACACGGGGTCAGAGGGCCGGCCGGGGAGGATGTCTGAGTGTTCAATGGACCGCTCAGCTCCTCTGGGGTGGGGGTGGGGGGCACACTGGCTCAGGGGTGGCTCAACTTCTGGCAACAGCCAGAGATATCGCAACCCCGATGCCTGCACCAGGAGGGAGAGTGTGATGGATGTCGGCACAAGCCTTGGTGTTGTGGCACATCATGCTCTGGGAGGGCATACATGGAAAAATGCCTCTCCCAGCACGACACCGGCGAGAGGCCGATGGTGGGTCTTCACCTGCCTGTGGCTGCAGTACCTCCTGGATGTCCGATGATGACTTGATTTCCTCTGGGGAGGGTGTTGGGGCACCCTCCCCACACATCCCCACCTGGGGGTAAGCCAGGGCTACGTGGGGTGGTCCTCGATGGGAAGAAGGCGGCCAACAGGTAAGGCAGTCAGGTGACAGTGCTGGGTTGAGGAGGGGTAAAAACAAGGAAAAATTAAAAAGTAAGCAACAGTTATTGAGGATTAATCAACACTCAGGTGCATTGTGAGGGACGAGGCAGCAGACCCAGTGCCCTCACAGCAGCCAAGGTGTTGATTAACCCCAATAACCGCACACCTTGGAGTGGGTCATTGCACTCATAACATGGGGTCTGTGCAAAACAAGAGAAAACAACATTAAGGGTGTTTCTCCCTGTTTAAATAACAAACAAAAAAGACTGTATCCTGCCACCTGGAATAATAGTCCCCAACAAATACTCCATAGTTCACTGGTTTTATATACATACAAATGTCAGAAATCTACAACTGACATGATTTCTGACATTATTTAGTATAAAAGGCTTTCTGACACTGGCAAGGTCTGTATTGCCCCAACAAATTTGCACAGAGAGAGAGAGAGAGAGACAAAGACACACACAGAACACTGTCGGACACACACTGTCTCTCTCTCTCTCTCTCACTGCCTCTCCCTAGGGATGCCGGGTCACTTGTGGAGCTCAGATGCATGCCTACATGGTCAGAAAACAGAACAGTGGTGGCAAAAGGCAGTCACTCTATACCCACATAGTCTTCCACTGTGCTGCCTCTCACTGTTTCTCGAGGATACTGTGCATTATCCAGACAGGAAGGGTGACTGCCGTTTGCACCAAGGTCCCGCTATCTGTGTGCCTTTCTCTCTCTGTCTCTCACTTTACCACGGAGAGTGCTGTTGGAGAGCACATAAGCAAATGAAACCACACACTAGAGAGGACAGTGCTTAGGAGCCTGAATGCTGATCGCACATCACCTTGTCTCTCTCTCTCTCTTGGCAATAAGCTGCTGTTCTTTCTGTGTCACTCTCCGCATGATGACAGAGATCGGAGGCGCCAAACAGATGACATACTGCTGCCACACATCGAAGGGGCAAGCAAGACTCAGGACATGGGAATCCTGCTCGGGACCAGCTACTGCGTGCACTCTCATTCATGCTCTGTCTCTCTCTCTCAACAGTTGCGGGGTGCAGAATATAGTGCATTGGGAGGGGGCCAATGTGGGTGCAGGCTCACTCTGTCACTGCACTGCACACTGGGGACACACAGAGCTCGTGATCATGGGGGGCCCGGAACAGTGTGCTGCTCACAGAGGATGTTAATAGGCTGAGAGAGAGAGAGAGACAGTCACACAGGGGACACTGCAGCAAGGCAAGCTTCCATTCAGCAGTGTTGCTCTGTCACTAGCTCTCTCCATGCAGTGCTCACTATAGCTGCCTGATGCCCAAAGCAGTCCGTGTGGGCCAAGACCCAACATCACTGGGTAGGTGGGGGGGGTCACATTTGCCTGAAGTTGGGGAATAACAGAGCTCCGTGTGCCCCACTCACTCGCTGATCCCTCCTCTCACTCCACATATTATGCAGAGGACAACTGCTGCAGGGAGGAAGGGACAACAACATAGGCACAGTGTGTTACCGAGGGTGACAGCGGCTCTGAGCCATCTCTCACAGCTTATAGTTGCCTGCAAAACTCCAATCACTGTCACTACATACTGACATGAGGGATACTGTGGCTCATGGGGGCATACAACTGCTGTCAGCAACACAAACGGAGTGGCACTGACAGGACACTACAGTGCATTTCTCTGGGCTACAGGAACAGGAAAAACCATATAAACTGCAGTAATAAAAATGCCTCACTTTTACAAAGCATCAGGTGCAAGCTGTAGCAGGACTGCTTCAATGGCTGCCTTCACATTTCACTTTCCCCACAACAATGAGTGCCGTCCCACCCAGGGTTTCCCTTTAGGGACCCTTAACATTAACTGTGCGTATATCAGGGATTAATCCATGGTCACCCGATGCTGCTGTACCAATGATGTGAGTGCATTTCAGTACCCCATGCTATATGTGATCTTAGTAAGACTTGACTTTGCAGACTGTATAGCATAATGTGACTACTATACTCTAGTATAAATAAACGTACATGTTTTGCAATTATTTTCCGAGTCGTGAGCAAGATAATCTTTGTGATTATAGATAAATCCTAATATTTAATAAATACTGTTATTTACTTATTTGGATTTACATGAATTAATTTACATGAACACTGATGTTAAAGTTCAGCTCAACAATTAGTTATTTATTTAGTTGTCTATCAGGTACATGCATTAGTCCCAGGTACCGTTTTCAGACATGGCACGGTCATAAAGATACACACCCAAGTATTTAGTTGAAGTACTTAAGTACTTTTGAGTCTGCTAGATGTAAGCATGTCTAAAAGGTGGTTCCCATTCTGGCAAGCCTTGTCAACCTTCTCTGTACAAGATTTGCATACCTATGATGCCTTGCATCAAGTTTGAAAGTTCAGAGTGTGTGCATGTGGACTGGGTGATGCACAAATTAAAGAAATTGCTTCTCTCCTAGCATCCTTTTTGTATCATTAACGCTGCTCTTCTTTCAAACAGTCTCTTCAGTAGACTACCTCCAGCGTACCGCATGATTAGAATGCATTTTAGATTACAGTTAATGAACAGCGAGCTCCATTAAATATTGCTGCATCATGGTTTTCATCAATATTCTTAGCTGTTCTTGAACATCACTTTCCTTGTGGCCAAGCGCACTACCATGTAAAATCACTGCTCCCTCAATTTTACTGAACTTTGGAGACATCAAGGTTTATTCCAAGCCACAAATCTAACATAAAATATGGTGAATATAAAATGAAATGTGGAACTATATGGAAACAAAAAGAAACAGCAAGGATCACCATCAAAAGTTGAAAAGATGTGAATAATGAAGTATATAACTTTTTTTAACATTAACTTCTGCTGTACGGGAACAGACCTGGAGTCGGCTGGGAGGATGGAGCATCCCAATGGATGCTCTTCTCCTTGGGGTGGGATGCCAGGGGCGCTTTGGAGCGCCCCGGCGTCCTGAGAGGGTCGGTGGATGCACTGACTCTCCGAGGGGCTCAGCTTTCCAAATCTACGAGGAGCCAGGGAGGGGCGTCATTAGGCGCTTCAGAGGAGCGGCATCAGCACGCAGACTCTCTGCGCCGGCGCCTCTGGGGACGGGGTTAGGGTCGGGAAACTACTGGAGGAAAATGCCCTCCAGTCGCCTAGATGAAGTCCTCTTGAGCGGTCTCACCACCCACCGACCAGGGCAGACCCCCAATGTGCAGCTTACGCAGGAAAGAGGGGGTAAGTGGGTTCTCTCTTCACCTGCCCAGGGGTAATCCGGGCCATCAAGTGCCCCAATGGCAAGTATGGCACTCTAGAGGCAGACCAAGCTGGTCAGTAGAGGTTGGAGGTCATCACTCCTTGTAGGATGGAAGGAGTGGTGGTTGGAAGGACAGTAGGAGTGGATAAAGAATAAGAAAAAAACTTCTGCTGTACAGGACTGCTTACAGACTTCAGAAATGCAGTTTATTTTGCAGGTGATATGGTTTTATGGGATGCAGAGCTCCAGGAAGATGCATCTACATTTAAATTCCTCAATAATAAACCTGCAATAATAAGTTTAAGGTAGGTTATTTAGGTCAGCAGATGGCCCAGCAGTAGATGTTGCACTACTATGCAGGCAAGCGAGGTGAGGATGGAGCCCTGGTCCCTGCATGGCAAGCATCCACAGAGACAGAAGTGGCGTCAAGGGCACTGCTCTCTGTTTGGGATTGAGTGGCATCATGCTGTTTCCACAGTGGCACCTGTGGCACACAAAAGGAAAGGTTGACATCGTGCAAGCGTGGCTGATGCACCAAATGGGTGGGAATGACTGAAGAGATAGGAGCACACACTTACCAGCAATATAACACTGACTAGTTCCTGTGGAAAGAAGGGGAGGCAAAGGGTATGAGGACTGCCGTCACCTGCTACCCAAGCTGGTTCTCCCCAATGCTGTGTGGAGAGCCATGGGGGTGGAGGTAACCCGGCAGACAGGGTACTCGATGGGGCACCACCTCGGCAAAAAGAAAAGAACAATAATAAGAATAAAAAGTAGGCAATTCTGTAACATATTGGGTGAAAAGACAACATTTTTATAATGATATGGAATTTACAGGAAACTCTTGGGGTTTGTCAGAGTTTACAAATTTCTAATGTCCTTGGTCTAAAGGTTGAAGCGTAATAAGCTGCAGTAAAAAAAAAAAAGTGTCCCAACTGTAAACTGAACCTGGGCACCCAGAATACGATGCCCGTGCTCCTGCAGCAGAGCCACTAGTCCACTTGTGAGCCTCCCACAGTCACTTTCTTTCTCGAGCTGTAAATTCTGCAGCTGGGAACACCAATATGGCAAGAATTATTGGTGCAGTATTAGCTACAGCTATGTATTTTGAACCCCAAACCAGAATAATAAAGGAATAATGTGATCTAACTGAAAACAGAACCCAGGCCCCAGAATATCATTCTGTTTTCTATCAGCTGAGCTTAAAGAAAGTGACTGTGGTAGCTCAGGCTGGCAGTTTGTCTGATTGGGTCAGTTACAGCAGATCACATTATTTCTCTTCTATTATAATTTGGGGCTCACATGTGAAGCAGTGGCTTATATTCAGGACCAGTTCTAAACCTAATGGTGCCTCAAGCAGAAACACTTTTGGTGTACCCCTTCACCCTCTCACCACTCCTTCCTTCTGCCCATCCCCACATCCATGTCCTCTGAACACAAGGGTAGACAACTACAATTTTAGTTTTATAATATCTTTTTGATGCATTTTAAGCTGTTCTCTGCTTATACTTTCTACTTTGATGCACCCTTATGTGCTGGCGCCCCCATGCAGCCGCTTGGGTCACTTGTGCCACCTCTGCTAATACTGCACTGATAATTTCTTGCCAGCTATAATGTAATAAGTTCACATAAATATCTGCAACATTTTTATTACTGGTCCCCAGCTATACTGCAATCATACCAGGCACAGCTCCTAGAGTGTCCCATCAAAATATACGGATGCACACCAGGTTTTGCAGAAAATGACAGAATACTGGAGAACTTGCACAGACAAGATTTCCATTCACAAATTACCATCACACATGCACGCACACAAACACACAAAACCAACCTCAGGAAATTTGGTCCTTCTGCAACACTATAGCTGATGGGTAAGGCCAGAGAGTGAGAGATTCTATCACTTGAAAGATTCAGCTCAGTAATAATTATCAGTCTGCCCAGAAACAGATATATTTTTTCACTTCACTAGAAACTGCCTAGTGACTAAAACAAAAAGCTAAGTGTAGCACTCTGAACACCCATTGGTTTTAGAACTGGTTTACAAGTGTTTGGAGAGGGAGAGACTAACAGGAGATAGTGTGGTCAGCTGGGAAGGAAAAATGAACACTAGTTACACCACTGAAGCAAATACAGTCAATGAAAATGAGTCATTAAAGAGGCTCTTAGGTGTGCGTAAAAAAATAATTCCCTATGCAGGTGTGTGTGTGTACACATGCATAAAGAGGATGCTGAACTAAGATAGTAGCAGCAGCACGAGGCACAAACAAGAGGAATACAAGGCATAAAATAAGCGGTTCGCATCACAATTTTGACCCAAGAATCGGAAACACGAGTCAAATATGGCAATGATTAGCAGTCATTGCTAATCATTCTAACTGGCCCTGGGTCCTTTACAAATGCCCTTTTGGGCCTTTTTAGTGCATGTTTCTTTGAATTAATTTTTGTTTGTTTTCCCTCCTCCTCTCCCCACGCCATGCGTCTCTCCTGACTGGCAAGCTGCTCCTGCCCCGCCCCACCCAGTGTATGCATGGGAGAAACATGAGAGTGTCCTCTTGGAGCCCGTCACCCCAGCAAGCAGGTCCAGGAGTTCCAACCGAAGCAGAAAAGGTAAGTTCCAAGTCACTTTTTCCATTTACTAGACTTATTTTTTTTCAGGTGGCATCCGGTATTTAATGTTGTTTTGTTTTGCAGGAGGAGCACTGCCGTGTCATGGGCCACACAAGAGGAACCACATTGTAGGGCTAAGCAGAGGAGGCCAAGTAAGAGGTGACCCGACTGGGACCAGACAGGGCAGGCATCGCAGCGTGATGCAGATTCGAGCTAGAGCAACTGGTTCAGCAGCAGCAAACCTGATGATCGGGAATCTCCCAAAAGTAAACACTTTTCAATTTATATTTTCGGGAGCCTGGAGGAGGAGAGAACTATGGGAGGGCATGGACTGGGCAATGGCATGACTCTAGGGGACTGGTGGGCACGTTGTGGATTCTGTGCGTGCAACTGGGGGTGAGCTGCTGCAGATAATTGATGGATGCTGAGGCTAAACAAGTAGATCGATGGGAAAAGACATTAAGTGTTGTGCCCTACAAGTTGCGTAATTGAGAAAATAATTTAAAAGTAACGTGCCCTTCTTTTGCAGAGGTCGTTCAAAGACGTAAGTAAACCACAAACAAGTCGTTGTGCCCTGCGTTTGCAGAGATGGGAAAGACATTTAAAAGTAATCTGTGCCCTGCCTTCCAGAGATGTAAACGAACTAAGTGTTGTGCTCTGTAGCTTTGCAGTGATTGAAAAGACTTTAAAAGAAACTTGTGCCCTCGTTTGCAGATATGGGAAAAGGCAAGAACTAAACCACAGTTGGGCCCTGCTAAGCTGCAGTAGTTTTTGCAGTGATGGGAAAGACATTTAAAAGTAAATCTGTGCCCTGCCCTTGCAGAAATGAAATTAAGTTACGTGTTGTGCCCTATGGTTTTGTAGTGATTGGAAAATAAATTTTAAAAGTTTAATGTGCACTGCTTTGCAGAGATCGAATTAAAACACCAGTTGGGAAGGACATGATTTTAACAAGTGTTGTGCCCTACTTGCAGAGAATGGCAAAGACATAAAACCCTTACAACAAATATGTGCCCATATGGGAAAGGACATTTAAAAGTGTTGTGCCTTGCTTAGTTTGCAGAAATTTTAACTTGATATCTTGTGCCCTGCATAGTTTGCAAATATGTGTGCCCTGCTGTGTATCTGCTGATCCATGGGGGAAAAGAGAACTGTGCCACCCTGCTTTATTGCAGTGTTTAAGCAGCCATAGCCGGGGAGGGGCTGGGGTCAGAAGCAAATCTGCTGAGCTGCCCATTATTCTTTAATACTAAGCCACTGAAATGTGTTAATTCACACCCAGGGACAACACCCTTGTTTTGCTAACTTCAAACTTTTTAATAATAGCAGTCTGCAACATGGCTCGAGTAAAATTAGCAACTGCAGAAGGATGGCGCCAAAAATATGATACAGAAAAAAACTGACTACAGATGAGAAGTGAAGGAGACTTTGCAGTGCATGTTAGCTGCAAATTGTGCTGTGAGTACAGAGCTGAGCTACGTGGGTTAAGGAACGCAGTGAGGCATTAATTGCAGGATTACAGGCCCCAGCTAAAAGTTAACACCATCTGGAAACATCTTCTGACAGAGCAGCACAACAAAGCTGTTAAACCATTGAAATTTGGTAGAACAAGGGCAACACCTGATATATCTCGCCATACCACACTTGGTAAGTTTAAAATAGTGAGGGAAGGAGGGTAGGAGTTTGGACCCAGACCTAAAACATTTTATTTATTTGCAGGAGAGCTTCCAGTAATGCAGAGGAACAGCATAGAATGATTCTAGGCAGGCTGATGGGAGATCCTGTATATGCTCTAAAGAGGACATCCTATTAAAAAGTCTGAAGCGATAGCAGAACAAGAGAAATGCCATGGAGTTAAATTTGGGCAATAAATACATTAACGCTGTTAGTGGTAAAGAACTCACAAGAGCCTAGAAGAAAACCTGCTGGAAATTGTCAAAATGCAAATTATTTTCAGTGCTTATGGATGGTTAGAGCCATGGTTCTTCCAAGAACCAAACCAGAACTATTTGATTTTGCCCGATTTGAGCCAAACTAGAACCCTAAAAATCAAAACAGACAAATCGAACTGAACCTGAACCCAGACCATGTGAGATGAGGAGAACCCACATGGAGGCAGTAGTCTATCCATGCTATTCTACACTTCCACAGGCTGTGTGAAGTATTGCCTACAGATTGTGAAATGATTTCTTCACTGAAGTCAGTAATGACTGTCAATATCAAAGTAAAATCAATGATAATGAGACACCAGCAAAAAGGCAAAAACTGATGTCAAGGACATGCTATCCAGTCTAGGTGGTCCTTCTTTAACAGCAACCAGATCACTGTCATCCAGTGAACTAAAACATATTTAGAACATGAGTTATACTGACAACTGCCTTGAATGTAAGCAGTAAGACACGACAGGGTGTGTGTTAGACACTTTAACACATGGCTAGGAGGTGTAGTGAGGCATGATGCCACTGGTCAGTGTGTGCAGCCTCCTAGCCGGTGGTGATAAAGTGTCTAACACACAGACCCTGGAGTGGCTATTGCACTTAGGAAATGGGCACTTTAGCTGTTAATAAGGGACAAAATTAAATGACTAAGTAGAAAAAAGTTATAGTTTTGTGGTCATTTGAAATAAAATAGCTCCTCTGCCCTGCATCATTGTACCTTTTTTTCTCAGTTGAGTTGAGGTAGTTACAGAATTCTATGGCACTAGGTCATGTGCCTCCCCCACCCCCACACACAAACACACACACGTTTGTCAACGCTTGAATGCTGGTGTGAGAACATATGCTTATTTTTATTTGGAGTTGTTTCAGTTGTGTTGTTTAGCTGTGCAGGTGAGGAGAAGCCACCGATGTGTGTAGCGTCACGGGGATGCAGAGCACGGCAGGTGCAGTCTCTGCACTGTTATTTCATGAATGGCTAAGAGCATTGGAATGCAGTATGAAAATAAACAAGGTTAGTGATTGTTGTGAAGCAGTGAATCGGTGGGAGCGAGGCAACGCCGACTGGTACGATGAGACAGCAGGGAAGCAAGCAGATGAGCAGCGGGCGGGCTGGCTAGTGGCTGACATCAAGCAAGAATGAGGAGAGCGAGTGGAGCGCACAACATTACAGACCATGGCAAGCTGAATCTGATTTTACTTTTCTGTTTGCTACTGAACACCAGATCCTAAGGGAGGGAAGTATGGAGCACCTGTCTAGTTGGCAGGTGATCAGAGAGCGAAGGATTTAGGCTGGCAAAACAAGATGGCTACTTTAGCTTTTATGAACATTATGACTGGGCAGCTTTACCGATATCAGTGTCCACTGGGCATTGCCTGGTCTCATTCCTGTGTTGTTAGACACTTTAGCTCTGACAGTCAATGGCCAATGAGAATTTCAATGCCCATTTCATGATCTGGAATGAGACGAAGACACCTGTTCCCAAAACTAGCAAAGCTTGCACAGAAGTACCTATGCTTGCCAGCTAGCAACAGTAGCAGTGAGACAGTGTTCTCATTCTGCAGGCAAGCTCAAGATGATGTAAGATCTCATCTGTCAGTTAACACACTTGCTTGTTCTCTATTTGTTAAATTCTTGAACATTCATATTTTACAACTGAACTTGTACTTTCCTGTTTTTTAGTTTCTTTTACTCAAAGTAATATTAATTTGAATAAAATGTGAAATCAGTTGTCTTGTCTCCATGTTTTATACATTATTTGGCAATATAAAGTGAATTTAGTAACACTTAAAACTTGATCCAGAACCAGGACTAGAAAATAAACCAAAAGCCTAGAACTGAACTGAACCAGAACCCAAACATGTATTTTTTAAGCAAAAATTAACCGAACAGAACCCCACATCCAGGATAGTAGTACTGAGAGTGGTGTAATTGAAAACAAACTGGTTTATGTAATTTATGTAAATCCCATCAATGGTCACGTGGAGAATAACTTTTACAAATGAAAACTGTATCAGATGGCACAAAGTCAGGGACTGAAAAATCTCCTTTAGACATTTTACAGTGTGGCCTTAATATAAAAAATATGGTTGGGTTTGGGGCTGATGGGCATCTGTCAACATGGGCGTAATATGGGGTCTTGCTGCTCTTTTAGGGAAGACATACAGCGGTTAGTTGGTGTACATTGTTTCTCCACAGATCAGAACTGGCCATAAAGATGCTTTGGATAACACCTATTTCAATGATGTTTCAAACTTTCTGACCCAACTGTTTTATCTCTGTCAGAAAAGTCCAAGAGACTCAGAGAGTTACGGTCCCCTGCCCAGGCCATGGAGATGTCAGTTGAAAAGCCCAAGAAGGCCCACTGCACATGGGTGCAGCATAAACTTCTTGCCACCCATGATGTTTCCAAATCATTCCCGTAATTTGTGCCCATTTAGAATCCATGGCTGCAGACCCAACTCATGACCAGGCCAAAGTCAAGGGAGTGTTGCAAACTATGACTAAATTCCAAATGGTGGCACACCTTTTGTATTCTGAACAGCTGCTTCAGTCACTTGCCAGGTTCTCACTAGCATTTCAAAAGAAGTATTTGAAATGCCAGAGCTACTTAGCTTTGTTGAAACTTTGAGAAAATTCTTGACCATGCTAAGCAGAGTGGTCCCATAGGTGGCAGTGAACTTGGCACTCTCTTAAAAATGGGCATGATGTTCTTTCAGGAGCATGTGCTGAAGTTGACTTACAAGGGTGTGGAATTAACACATTTTAGTGGCAAAGTTGTTAAAACTTTTAAACAGCAAACTAAGAAATACATTACAAACATTGAGAAGTGTTGTGAACAAAGGTTCAGTTTGACCGATGAAAGTAATATATATAACCATGCAAAAGTGTTAGATACCAGACTTTGGCCAGCAAACAAAAAAGAACTGGAGCTGTATGGTAACACTGACATTACTGCAGTAGCTGACCACTTATCACCACTTTGCAGCCTGACTGTGACAGCACTCTGCTACTTGCAGAATGGCAAGAGTTTAAGATTTTTAATAACATTTTTATTGATTAACCTTTTATACAGAGCGATCTTAGAGATTACACAGTCATGTATATAATGAGTAAAAGAGCAATTTTATAATCTGAATACACCACTCCATTCCAGCATAGTAATACATTTAAAGTTACTCTTGCCTTAACTAAATATATTACTCCTCCACCTTCTGACATGCACATCAGTGCCCTATGTACATAAGCTACTGTATCATGGTTACTTCTTAGAAACACTCTTATTCGTTGCAGAGTATAAAAAGAAAGATAGAACATTTTAGAAATAAGAGAGAGAAAGAAGAGAGGAAAGACAAAAAGAAAATAACAGTATTGCCTGGATGTATGGATGAAAGCAGGGTCTCGGCAGGTCCAGGACCACTCCAAGTCTTAAAAGACTCAACAAATTAATTCTGCTAAAACTTGTAGAATATCCTTATGTCCTTCTGGGTTTTCAAATGTAAAAGGGTAACCATCTAGCCTTAAATTTAGCTAAACCCTTTCTCATTTTTGCAGTGATGTTTTCCATCATTAATATCTTAGTGATAAGTTGTACCATAATTGTTCTGTAGGGATAGATGGGGACAACCAGCATCTAGTAATAGCCTTTAAAGCAGCTGCTAGCAACATGTGAAATAGCCTTAACTGGGATGTAGACAATATGCCCTTAGAAATATACAAAGCAGCCAGGTTTCTCAAAACCGGAAGTTGGGTGTCAAACATTTGGTTGAAAACCACCTGAATGTGGCTCCAATAGGGTTTTAACTTGACACAATTCCAAACAATATGAAAATGAGGCCAATCTCCCACGTTGTCTCCAACATAATCTAGTATTCGAGAGTTTTATATGTTGTGTGATCATGGGTGTAAGAAAAATCTAGAAACCACCTTCCATCGAAATTCTCAGCCGCAATGCAGCTGAAGTGGTATGCACCATTTCCAAATCTTCAACCAATCCTCCTCCGTCAGTTTGATACCAGCTTCCTTTTCCCATTTCCCTGCTAACTCTGAAGGGCAAGCTGGGTCTTGTGTCTCCATACCCTGTACAAGTCTGAAATTAACCCTCTCTCTCTCTCTCTCCCTTTTCTCCCCAATATGGTGTACATAGTTCCAATTGTGGATTCGCCCCCTCTCACCCTGAACTCCTATCCCCTTCTCCTGTAAGTAATGTCGGATTTGTAAGAATCTAAAAAATCTTTAGACAAATTATATTCTGTGTTTAACTACGTAAATGTTTTTATTGTACTTTCTTCTAAAAAATGTCCTATTCTGAATAAACCCTGTTGAGACCATCTTCTGTACCCCTTATCTAAATACTGGGGAATAAAATCTAAGCATGCTCTCAAGAGAGTGGATGGTCCCACCTCCAACAATACCCTCAACCTCCTAGAAACTGCCAACCAAGATTATTTAATAGCCACTGACCAGGGATTATTAAATGAGACACTGGATAGTCCCGCTCTGTCCATACATAAAAGATTTGGGATTTGTAACTAAGGTGTCATGTACCACTCTATTAATGTCCATAAAGGGGGCCTCTGTTTCACATAGTTTGGTCACTGCTCCCAATTGGGCCACCCAATAGTACTTGAAAATCTGGAACTCCCACCCCCATCCTCTTACTTCTCAACACAGTAGACCATTTAATGCGTGGAAGTGCGACACTGCCAGACAAACCGGGTGGTGGGCGACTGCAATTCCTTCAAAAAGCAGTCTGGGGTACCAAGGGAGGGCAGAGAAGAGAAAAAGAAATCTCGAAGGACATTCATGCGTACACTCTCTAGTCTACCTGAGAGAGAAAGTGGTAGCAAATTCCATCTATGATAATCTTCTTGTACCTTCTGTAATAAATGACCATAATTAACTTTATACAATCTAGAAATATCTCTCGGAATATGGATGCCCAGGTATCGAAAATTATCTTTGACCCATTTATAACTGCCATATATGGAAGGGGATGATAAGTATCTTTAGCCCACACTGGAAACATTTCAGTCTTGGCATTGTTAACTTTAAAAGCCTGAGATTTCCCCATATTCCTTTAACATCAGATTCCTTTTAATTCTGATCGAGTGTTGCTATTTACTGGTGATTGCTCTAACGCATTCTTAATTCACATTTTTATGTAACGTGATATGCTCATGTTACAAGATGTTCTATACCTTCATAATGGAACCATCTCATACCCAGCACTTTTTTTTTTTCTGTGATATCATTTACTGACAATTGTTTTGAAGCCATTACTTGATTTAAAAACAATGTGCTATTTCTCCAAGTTGTATTTATGCTCAAGTGCTGCCATTTACTGGCGATCGCTCCTCTGCAATCTTAATTCTTGCAAGGTGTTCTGTACCTTCATATGGGATGGTCTCTTGCCAGGCACCTTTTTCATTTTACTTATGTGATACCACTGACTGGCAATCTCTTAAAGCACACCTTGTTTCAAAAATTATGTGCAGATTAAATTGCCCATGTTAACAGGTGTTTGAGCATTAATTTAGAGATGGTCTCTTAACAGGCACATATTTCTTGGCTCATCCACTCCAATTTGTTGCACTCACAACAATGCATAGGCATATCTCTATATGTACAAATAATGCTACTGTCAAAGCTCTAATACGGTCCTCCTATTATTGAGGGTATGTCCAAATGTTTCATTTTCAAATATTATATCTCTGTTGTGGGACTTCTTGGTCATAAGACTACCAGGCTGTAAATCCTAAGATTCCAGTTTCATTTGCCTTCTTATACAGCCACAGATATTATATCAAAATCCATGAGAACTGCTCAGCCATGTGGGAGCACCCACTACCATGCCGAGCTGCACTGCATGACCATTTTGAGTACTTCCAAATTCTTAGATATGCCACAATCTTACTAAAGTTGGTGACAATACTGTGTGTAGCGAGCTGCCCAGCTGCTAGCTCTTATTTGTAGATATTATTATGTTGTATATATGTTTTTTTTTGTAATGCTATGTACATGCCAGTGTCAGCACAAGGAACCTAGAGAGAAGATTGGATTTTCAAAGGTTTTAACCTTCCTCTGACCTGAGAGGCCAGCTGCTTGCAGGAATCTGACAAGCTCTTGTCAAAAAGCTTGTGGATGCATGATCAAGGGGTATTTCCAATAGGAACTGACCATGAGAAACAGAAATAATAAAATCAGCTTGTATAATTATACAACTTACAGGATCTTCCTTATAACTAATTAAATTAAGCCAGTTCAAAATCCCAGGAATGTTTTAGTCAGGAAAGATCCTTCTAACAGGCCTGTGTGTGAGGTAACAGGAAAAGAAACACATCCTTATAGCATACCTGTGTGAGACTGCAAATCTGTGTTAACTATGGGAATCTGACATATCAAAGATTACCAGGAAAATAAGACTTTGGGGAAAGTGCAAGAGTGGCACTCGGTAGCCTAAAGAAAGGCCAACCTCTATTCACTGACCTGGAAGGCCAGTCTTTATTCACAGATGGGGGGTCTTCTATATAAACTCCCAGCACAGACACTCAGAGACATTTTGCTTGGACTCTCTTTACCACAGAGAACACCTGTCAGCACAGAGACTGCCTAGAGCCAAAGGCTGCTACAGAAAGACTGCAATATTTTGCAAACCAGCGATTCCAGGATTTTGAAATCTTCATACCTTAGGTAGATTAGCTACAGTCTTAGTGCATTTCTTTGTACATTTTTCCATTTTGTTTTCCTGTATACTGTAACCCAAATTAATATTCTCTTTTAGTTGTACTTGTATTTAATTATTTTAGTAAAACTTTGCTTTTCTAAAGAAATTCTGCCTGTGTGAGAGTTCCTATATTGTATGTGTGACTGCAGAATATTTATTAATAATCTGTGACAACTGTTAATTGCTTAGAGGGCCAACGCAAGCAAGCAAATTGAGAAAAGGGTCTGTAAGGGACATCTGGAAGGATAGGGAGAATACCAGACTCTCAGACAAGTCTGCAGGGATTGTGAACTAGGCTGTTGCATGTCCTGTGGGGCAAAGGCCAACACAAAGCTTACACTGCTACCCCAAGAGGAGTGCGCCTGGGTCTTCCTCCTTTGTGTAATAGCCAAGGAAAGGGTTCCTATTTGGCCACAAGACTCAAGACTGGTATTGTGCCTTTAACCAGAACTAGAGGGAGGCCCAGGATCCTCATGGCAGAGGTGCAGTCATGACCTCAGCGAGCATTCTGACGAGGAGGGTATCCCTATTCCCCCATCACGGACTGCACTTAAGGGTGGGCACTGTGAGCTCAGTGGGCCCGACCCCAGGAGTGGGCTCATGACAGATCTGGTGGCAGAGATGGGATCCGAGAGATTTGGTTGCATACTGTTGCGATTTGAGATTGGTGGCACAGGCATAACAGTGGATTCGAGCAACAGTGTATCAGATTGATAAACTGTAAACAGTCACACACAATCAAGGCAGAGATTTAAAAATATGTATAATTTGGTTACAGTATAAAGTTCCCTACCTGTTTTTTTTTTTTTTTCCCCTTGGGTGCAAGCTAGTGTAGCAGAAGTTAGGGGAGAAGATGGCTTTATCTACAGTGAATACACTGCAGAATACCCAAAGCAGTTGTGTCAGGAAAGAGGAGTCCAGTGTGAGGAGTGAACCAAGAAGCACCTTGTGGAAGCTCTTCTGGCAGCCGATGAGCAAGTGACTGCCCAGGACCTTGAGTCACAGTTGGTGACTGAAAGAGAATAGACCTTGGGTGTGGGGTGCCAAGGGACACGCGAGTGTCCAGACCCAAGGAGGATGACAGTTAGACCAGAGGGAACCCAGAGCCACAGTGCCAAGGGAGGGAGTCATCACATCGCTGGAGCCGGAAGGGATCAGGCTTCAGCTAGAGTAGAGGAGACTGGAGCTGGAATTTGAGCAGAAAAGGTTTGAAGCCCAGCAGCAAAGGGAATCGAGCAGAATTCCAGATGGAGCTGGAGATGTGGAAAAAGAAAACTGGTGTCAGAGAGAGTTTGAACTGGAGAAGCTAAAACTCCAACACCCAGCACCAGAGGAAGTAAGTGGCAGAGTTGAACCTGGAACTCCAGGACTGGGGTACAAGTTAAATTCTAAATGAATAACTGAATTAAAGAGGGAGGATATGGATGCATTTTGAATTCATTTGAAAAGGTCTGTATCTAGGCTAAAATACCCAGGAGTCCTGGAGCTTCCAGCTATCCCGCTGCTTACTGGGAAGGGCATGAGGCACTAGGCCAAATTGACAATCAGGACAGTAGTAATTATGAGAGACTCAAAGCTGCATTGCTTAAAAAGTATGAATTAACGCCGAAGCATACATAGTTAAGTTCCACAAACTCTGAGAAGCCCTGACTTGAGTTATGAGGAACTCGCCACAAAGCAACATCAGTTTTTGAAAGGCTGGTGGGGAGAGAAGTAAACTCTGTAGAGAAAATTGAGGAGGTTGTACTTCTGGAGTAATTCTTTTGTACTTGCCCAGCAGAGCTAAAAACCTGGATGGAGGACCCGAGACCCCAAAATTGCACAGGAGGCTGCTGAGAGCTCTCAGACCGCTATGCCAGGAACAGGCCTGCTCTGAAAGGGAGTAGGGCAGACATGGCAGCAGAAGGGGGAAAAGCACACCTTCAGGGCAGCAAAACCCTCACTGCCTCAACAGAAAGGGGAAGCCCCAGGTTACAAAAAAAAAGGATGAATCAGATAAAGGAAATTATGATTGTTGGTTTTGCAAACAGCCAGGGCATCTTGCTAGACAGTGTCCTAAAAAGGCACAGAGTGGCCAAAGTGGTGCTCGAACAGAGTTGGGTGCACTGTGTATCCCTGAAAGCATGCCTATAAACATGAACGAGCACATACACCCAGTTACTGTAAATGGGGTGCACACCCATGGATTAAGGGACACAGGGCCTCTCTTACCTTAGTAAAAGGGATTTGGTTAGACCTGAATAGCTTATACCTAATCAGTTTGTAATGGTGATGGGATTCACTGGGAGGAGAAAACTCTGCCACTTGCTAGCGTTCTCCTGGACTGGGGTGAGACAGGAGAGAGGGTGCAAAAGGTGGTAGTAGCAGACAACCTCACCCTGGATGTGATTATAGGGAACAATCTCCAGAAGGGGGTGGTGTGTGTGGTTACCTGCAGTCAGATGATAAAGGCTGACTGTGGTTCCCTGGACCCCATAGAAGTCCATGTGGAAAATAATGAGAGGCTGGTTCCCAGCCTGTTTCTCCTGAAATGGAGAGTAGTGAAGGGGTTAGGACTTCCCAGACAGCAGTTCACAAAACAGCTACAGAAGGTTACTCTGAGGAAGGAGGGTAACCAGTGGTCAGAAGGCTAGGATGGCAGTGATCCTGAATGCCCTGATGCTAAAATTATGGACCCCAGTTCAGGAACTGAAGGGACATGTCCAATGCCTTGGGAAGATGTGAAGAATTTGCAGCTGCTCAGCAGACTGATCCTAGTTTGGAAAGGCTGAGGCTTGTGCAGAATCTGATGGGACACAGGGAGGTGACGGGGACGGAGTATATTGGGACAATGGACTGTTGTATATGCAGGATGCAAGGACAGAGGGAGGGAGTTGGGCAGGCAGCTTGTTGTTCCCCAGGGTACTGTGGTGGTTGCTCCAGATTGCTCATGATATCCCCATGTCCAGACATCTGGAAATCGCGGCACCATGCAGCAATTGGCCCAGAATTTCTACTGGCCCAACTTCATCCAGCAGGAGAAGGAATATCGAGGTCTTGTCACCGTGCCAACAATAGGGAAGATAGGTAGTAAACCAAAGCCACCCTAATTCCCTTGCCCGCTGTGGAGGAGCCATTCCAGAGGGTAGGAATGGATATTGTGGGGACCTTTGAGTACCCTAAATTCGCTGGGAAGAGGTTTATCCTGACGGTCGGGATTATGCCACCCAATACCCAGAGGTGGTTACCCTTTCTCACTTAGGGCAGATGTCTTGCTACGGATTTTCCATGTCGGGTTCCTACAGGAGGTTATCACTGATCGAGGGGTACCTTCATGTTGGACCTGATGAAATGTTTGTGGGAGATGTACGGTGGTGCAGAGAAGCACAACACCTTATCACCCGGATGCCAATGGGCTTGTGGAAAGGTTTAATGGTACCCCAAAATCAATGCCCCAAGTGTTTTCTGAACAGCAAGGGTGGGACTGGGAGAAATACCTTCCCACCTGTTGCTCATACAGGGAGGTGCCCTAAGAGTCATCAAGATTTTCCCCTTCAAACTCTTTATATGGACATAAGGTGCGTGGGCCCCTAGACTTGATCTGGGAAGACTGGGAAGGCAAGCACGCCACCCAGGGACTCCCATAGTGGAGTATGTCCCAAAGTTTAGTGGACAGCTGAAGGAATTTAAGGGAGCAGCAAAGAGCAGCCTGTCAGCCGCCTAGCAGAAGCAAGATGTCTAGTATGTCCACAGAGCCAGAGCTCGCTCGTACAGTGTAGGTCAGGAAGTCATGGTCCTAATTCTGGTTCATAAGGACAAGCTGCAGGCCGAGTGGGTAGCACCATACAAGGTAGTCTGACAGGTTAATGACATGAACTATACTGTAGAACTGCCTGACAGGAGACACGCCCATAGAATATACCATGTCAACATGATGAATCCATATGCAAATAGGGCTGACTTGGTATTTGCAGTGTGTAGTCCTGTGGAGAGGACTGATGAAGAAGACCCCTACTGAACTTGCTGGAGGAAAGCAAGTGGAAGTCCTCTGTGGAGGCAATCAAACTCTCATCCCAGTTGACCCCAGAACAGTCCCAAGAGGTGAGGGAGGTTTTAGTGGACTTTGTCCCTTTGTTTACAGCCAAGCCTGGACTAACCCTGAATCAACATCAAAGTCATGGCACTCATCTTAGCACCAAATAAAAAGGCAAAGGCAGCAATTTGTGCTAACCTTTGTAGACCTTTACTGAGCAGCAGCAAATGAACAGTACAGACACAGCAACAACTCTTCTCACGCTTTCACCTAACTGTGAGCTTTATCAAAGATAATACCTCTAGTGTTAGTGATCACATGGTGCAATTCATGTATTTTACAGTGCTAGTGCTGTAGTAAATAAATTACATAGATATATATATATATATATATACACACACACACACTGTATATATATATATATATATATATATATATATATATATATATATATATCTATCAAAATGCAACAGGAGCCCATCAGTCACCTCTTAGGCCAGACACCATCCGAGTTCTTCTTTTCATTACTGAAAACCACATTATAGCCGCTGGATACCAGGGGCTGCTTGGCATGGGATGGGTTAGGTTATGGGGTGCCAGTGGACACCAAAACTGCTTGGCAAAGGATGGGGTAAAGGGGTGCCACTGGACAGCAGGCAGCTAAAGACAAACCACCCTAGAACACATTCACCTGCAATTATGCCATGGATCAGCTGTCGCGAATGCCAGCACGTGCACGTAGTACGCATGCACAACACACACATACACTTACTTTGTGGAAATACTGATGCAGGCTTCTCTCTTGTCTCAGTCCACCTGCTATACCACAGTGGCTAATTTGACTTGGGAACTTTTAAATGCTTTACCAGCTGGATTACAGCAATATACTATGAAACTCACAGACTACTCTTTTGTGCCAAGTACTAGGGAGTGACAAAGGATGAAAGCAAGAATATAAACACAGGACTGTCCAGGGCCTCAAAGAAGTTAACTTTGGCAATTAATTACATGCCACAGTTTATGGCAATTAATTATACACGCCATAGTTTAACTCAGAACCCAGTCTGCTCACAAACTATTCAGTTTCTAAAGTAAGTGCTGTTATACATACTTCATCATAAGTCTGCCTTATTTCCTGTGTATAAATGTAGTCAATAAGCCTTCGGTTCGCAAACATGTATTACTCAACGTGGCATGGATTTATGAGATATGCATTTCTTTGCAACAGAAGGCCAATCTGGAAAAAAACTACACGTCACTACTCACTACCACCACTCTGGGCATATTTGGCACCTTGTGAACTGTGAACAAGAATTATACATGAGGGCAGTAATCTGAGAACCTCCTTGAAGCTACACCCTGGCATTAAGCATTATGTAAGGTGCAACGGGCCTGGTCAGGGGTCTGCACAGCCACTATGTATTTATTTATTTTCAAAAGTTTCACCAGGAAAGACATACTAAGCTCAGTAGCAGCTCGCTTCCAGATACATCCTGGGGGAAGGGGTAAAGGGAGGCAAACATAACAAATCAAGACAATTCAGAATAATACAATATTTACAAAGCAGGAAGAGAACATTTGCATCAAGAACAAGCAACGACTGGCAACTTTAAAATATGCAAGATTAGGCCTGGATATAGCAGATGAAACAATTTAAGTGCAACATGGAATTATACAGGTGTAGACAGTTGAAGCTATACAGTAGGTATATGTGTGGGGGTAAGCAAGGGGCTAGGGCAGGGTTATGGGGAAGAGGAGACAAGGGGAGATGGTGGGGGAGTAGTTGAGTGGAGGAGCAGAGGTGGAGATCAGATGCAATTACAGGAGGGAGATGAAGTCTCAGAGAAGACAGGAGAGAGAGTGAAGGGAAGAGGCACAGTGGATGGATGGGGTAGAAATTCATAGTTTAGGAAGTTCGTAGGGGAAAGCAGCCTGGCCAGCTGATGATAACCTTGAAGGAGTGCTAGGTGGAAAGCCAGAGTTGTGACGGGTGTGTGTGTGGGGTAAGAGGGCCTAGTCAGTATTTTACAATAGGGCTCTGTGCATGAAAATGGGTACCAAAGTGTGACACTACAGTCAAATTCTAAAAGTCAAAATATAGCAATGATTATTAGCATTTTTTATTCTGTGACTCACCTTATAAAAATGTGGTATGCCGTAGGATAACTCCCATTTTGGAGCCTGAGTAAAAGCCTCTCAAAGTCTGACGTGAACAGGGGATATGAAAGTTAGGCTGCACGTAACGGGGACATGAAAGTGACTGCCCATGTAATGGGGACATGATACATACAACAGCATGTAATAAGAGACAGAGAATACCAGTTCAATTTTCTAATTTTTATCATTCAAGGTAAAAAAAAAAAAGTCAAATGGGTAGTACAACCAAACATGTAGACATATAAAAATAAAAATGTAATATTTACAACGTTAGCACTTAAGCATTACAACAAAAATTATTCTACATAAAGCAATAGGCTACTCTACTACTACTACAAGGCTACTCAGCTACAACTACAAGGCTACTCAACTACAGCTACAAGGCTATTCAACTATGACTACAAGACTACACTATCCCTATACAAACATGCTATTATGAATTATTTGGCAAACTGGAACAGATTTTTGGGAGTTCAGCACTGTACACTGAAATGGTAATCCTTTAATTCCATTTGTCCTTAAGTGGCGGAACTTTCATTGATTGCACAGAGTTCACCATTGTTAATTTCAAAGGTCCCACTTTCATGCAAGAACTGAACTGGCCCATGAAAAGTCATCTCTTCGAACATGGTCAATGTCCTGATGCTGCGGGCCATGTAAAGACATTCTCCGTTGTTTCAGGAACTTCAGTGTATACCACTGTCCCACAGGATCCATTGTAGTTAGTTGTCCCGCAAAATATTCTTTCGAGTAGTACAGCATAATAGTGATTGGTCTGTATCATTTGTGGGTCTAGCAAAGTTCTCTGCTTTTTAGGGACTGTGTGTTTCATGGTAATGGAGCTGAAGCATCAGTGGTGATTGTAGTGCTTTCACTTGTGGTGGCATCCTCTTCAGCAACCTCTGACGACTGTCATGTGCACCATTGTTATCTGTGGATTCTTCAGGTGTGGCCTCAGCAGGAGCTAGAGTCTTATTGCAGGCTGTGAGAGACCCCAACGCAGAATCAGCACTTGTGGTCAGCAAGTCACGAGTTGTGTTGACATGCGAGGCAGTAGCTTGGGATGCTGGTGTGTGCAGGAGCAGAGGGACCAACGGGCTCAGTGTTGGCATTTGAAGACTACATTCTGTATGATACAGAAGCAGTTAAGTTTTTTCAGCCTTCCAGTCTTCAACATGATGCCATTTTCGCAGGGCCCATCTTCAGGAGCACAGTGTGTGCAAAACAAGTCAGGTTTCTTTTACCACCACAACCTTCTGTTGCACACTTGACACTGTGAAGCTTTCGTGTTTCAGGTACCATTTCAACATTGTTTTGGACAGGTCTTCTAATTTCATTTCATCAACCAAGAAAAAGCGTACATCTGAAATGTTTGCTGCACCCTTCTGTGTCATGCCTCTAGTCAATGTTGCATGGCAGAATTTAAAGAGCTCCTTAGCTTTCCTAATTATGGCCTGTCGTGACTGTACAGCTCTGCTTGCTGCTGATTTTACAGTGGCACTCTCACCATCTGCTAGACCCTTCCCTGTCGTGAGCTAAAAAATGCCCTCTTGATGGGAAGCCAAATTCTTGACGACACTGAAATGTCAAAGAAGGCCCATTTAGATGTATACTGGGCACCACAACCATCAGTGAAATGAACCTCTCTGCTGATTTTTAATTTGTGAACATTTTGTAGATGTGAATTGATATCTCCACAAAGTGGCGCATGGCATGGTGATCGTGTTTAAATCACTGAATATAAAACTAATGGCTCTGTTACTGTTGAGTCACACTGCTCACAGGGTAGTATGTTACTACTGTGTGAACCGTGGTTTGTTCATAATGCCAGTGAGCTGCCTGCACTTCATCCTGTAATCTGCAGGCATAGTTCTCAGCAAAATTAAGAACCATCACTACCCATCCCGCGGAAGGTATTTTTGATGCAAGCAAACTGGTGGTGCTGCCATGCTGCTGTATGCAAGTGCTGACCCAAAACAAAAGTTTCTTTACGACTTCCTCCAGTGTACACAATGTTGCTTTTTATTTTCAGCACTTTTCATGTCTGCCGCACCTGGATGCCATTGACAGTTCGCATGACTGTTGTATTCTCCCACTGCTGGAATGTGACATTGTCTTGTCCATGTCAATTAATGAGGTCCTCCATAGCTTTTACAAAATTTTCTGTGCTGCACTGTTCACATGTTTTTCCACAGTCCTGGCTGTAAAACCTTTGCAAAGGAGGGCGAGACACATTGTTAGCTCTACTGCACAGTGCACAGTAAGGACTTTGCATGATGTCAGTTGGTGAAGATCCACCACACAGTTCAGCGCCTTGAGTTTCAGTAAGCTATCTGTGCAGTATTCACAGAAGCACCGGTTCAATTTTTGCTCTGGCCAGTTTAATGTGCTTAGGGTGTAGGTTTCAAATTTCCTCACTCCTACTGGTGTGTCTGGGTTCTGTTGGGTGAATTCATTGTATAGAGTATGGATGGTCTGTCCAGATATGACCAACATGTGCCGGTTCTTTTGAAAAGCTTTCTTGTGAGGTAGTGGGGTTGCAGACTCTTCAAAATAAATCTCCACTTTTCTCTTTGTTGACTCAGGCAGTGCAGACTTGTGCCGCTTTGTTGCATTCTGTTCCACCATGAGATATAGTACCTTCATGAGCTTCTTACAGCTGATGCCCAGTGTTGCATTTGCGGTTCTGAGTAAACGGTATTTTTAGCACAAGAATTGTATTGATGAACTCTCTGTTCAGGAGACTGTCCTGTTTTTTGGCATTTTTAGGTTTGATATCTTCTCCATAAAGGCAGACATCAGTTTTTCTTGTAGGTTGCATGGACTGGGGATAACTTTGTGCCGAGCCAATGCGGTTTGTTTGGCAGGTGAACAGACAACATGATTTTCTTCATTACATAAGAAAATCGATTTGGTGATTTTGGAAGACCTTTTCTTGCTCTCTGCACAGTCTTTCTTACAGCACTGTCATATCTGTGGGCCTGCGTATCACATATAGCTCTCTAGTTGGCGTGCCGATCGGTACAGCTGGTGGAGTGGTGGTGATGGTGGCTGAGAGTTGTGCAAGCTTTTCATGCTCATTTTTTTCTGTATATTTCTGGCTTCTTTTTCATTAATTTGTCAACATTTCTGACTGGCATTTGTGCACATTATCGCTTTTTTCCTCTCCATGCTTGTCTTTGAGCTTCAGACGATTCTCATCAGGCCTTCTTTCTGTGTTGCTTGAGCACTACAGGTGTCAGCTTGCAATATTTTCTGCTTCTGAGCTTTCTATATCTTTTCATTCTCTCTTTAGCCATCTGGTTATAATGTTCGCATTCTCATCATTCATGTTGCTTCGTATGCACATGAGCTGCTGTACATTTCTCCTTGTAGTTTTGATAACATTCTGGGGATTTCTTTATGTTTGCTCGGTAACGCTTGTTCCTTTCTTTTGATGACTGAGGGTTGACAGTAGTCCACAGAACTTCAGTGAGCATGGCTGCAGCAGACACCAAGGGCCTTCTTCTGGATTCCATGCTCATGAAAAGTTAACTGTTGAAACACAAGTGAGTTCAAAAAAATCACGGGTCAGCTTTCACAGTAAAAGAATTTTGGTGAGTAAAACAAAAGTCTACCATGCCGCCAAACAAGACTGAAGTGACAGCAGAGATGATGAAACACGCCACTGACATAAGTGTTGCCTCACAGTGGCTGCCACGTACAGTAAGTGATCAGTCAGAATACACTGTCTGACTCATCCCTCTTGTGGTGACAAAGTGGCCACCGCAAGGGATTAGTCACAATTTAAGGATTTGAGGCAACAAGAGACTGATCACAAAACAGAGCTGACGAAGAAAAATGGCACCATAAAAGAGACACTGCACAAAGAGATTCTGCAACGGAGTCAACGGAAGAGGAGATTATTCACAAAACGTAAGTCGACGGAAGAGGTGATTATTCACAAAACATCAATAGAATAGGAGGTAATGCACACAAAACAAAGTCAATGGAAGGTGATTCTTCACAAAACATCAATGGAAGAGGAGGTAATATACAAAATTAAGTCAACAGAAGGTGATTTCCAAAACGAAGTTGACGGAAGAAGTGATTATTCACAAAATATCAATGGAAGAGGAGGTAATGCACAAAAGTTGACAGAAGAGGAGATTCCCAAAAAGTCAACTGAAGAAAAGAATCACGAACAAAATGGAGGCCCGCATCCAGCTGCCTGCAAACCAAATGGAGACACGCATCCAGCCGCCTGCAAACAAAATGGAGGCCCAGATCCACCCACTTGCAAACAAAATTGAGGCCCGTATCCAGCCGCCTGCAAACAAAATGGAGGCCCACATCCACCCGCCTGCAAACAAAATGGAGGCCCACATCCACCCACTTGCAAACAAAATGGAGACAGCATCCAGCCGCCTACAAACAAAATGAAGACATGCATCCAGCTACCTGCAAACAAAATTGAGGCCCACGTCCATCCACTTGCAAACAAAATGGAGACATGCATCCAGCCACCTGCAAACAAAATGGAGGCCCACATCCATCCACTTGCAAACAAATGGAAACAGCATCCAGCCGCCTGCAAACAAAATGGAGACATGCATCCAGCCACCTGCAAACAAAGTGGAGGCCCATATTAGTCTGCCTGCAAACGAGACATAGGCACACACATCACAACGTGGTACAAAACAGAAAGGACTTTGATTTGTAGATGAAGACAACAGATGCTCCCCACAATAAGCAGAAGATGCAGTACAACTTAGCATGTCGCTCATTTACTGGAAGATTTAATGATTCATGGTATTTGGGGTTGGCAAAAATGCATGGAGGGACCAGTGTTTGAGAGCCTGCTGTGGGTTTGGCCAGACCATTCGAACCCAAAAGTGACTCTCTGGTTTCCAAATAGTCTGATCGAGGCCTACACACCACAGCAGGTTTCCAAACACAGGCCCAGACCATGTGGCATGTTAACCCCAACACAATGCAGCATTCTCAATCAAATTCCAATTCTCCAACAAATTAACGAAACACATTTTAACATTGCAGCTGGAGAGCCCCACCACCACGCACACAAACAAAGATTATGTCGCGATGGTGGGTCAGTGTTGAAGTTCGTTGTGCGGTGGGTTTTGCTCAGACCATTTGATACCCAAAGTGACTCTTTGGTTTCCAAATAGTCTGACCGAGGCCACACACCACAGCAGGTTTCCAAACACAGGCCCAGACCATGCGGATATCAGTACCTCCAAACACAATGCAGCATTTACAATATTTCAAATTAAACAACAAATTAGCATAAAAACATTTTAACACTGCAGTTTGAGAGCCCCACCACAATGTCACAAACAAAAGCATTATGCCGCATGGTCATAGGACTATGTGGGCCAAGTAGTCCTTATTCGTCAAATTCTATGTTTCTATGGTCTGAGCCTGTGTTTGGAAGCCTGGCTAGTGGCGTGTGGGCCTCGGCTTTCAGACTATTCGGAACCCAAAGTGATATCACAGCAGGTTACCAGCTGTAACCTACCCCTGGCACATATCTAATTGATGCTAATGTACAAAATCCAACCATTTAAAGATGCAGCACTAAATTACCACACTATGACACTGCTAAAATACTAACATTACTAAACATTTTATAAGTGAAATAAAGCTATTCCACTGGGGTGGGGATTATACTTTAATATCTCATGGTGGCTGAAGTCCAACCCACCACTCAGTACATTAACATAGCACCCCCCAACCCTTTGGTCATGCCTTATTCTTACATAATTCCATATCCCTATAGAAAGTATCCTCCCTTAGCAAATATGATGACTGTAATACCTTATTACACAAATAAGTTAAACACTGATGCAGTTTGCCAATTAAATTTATTCTGCTGCCTGCACGAGTACACATGCTGGTGCAGGTGGATAGCCTCATAGCTCCTAACCAATCACATGCCAAGTAGTTGCATTTTGTGTCTTCTGTACAGAGCCTTTCAGCAAGAGGCACACCATGGCTATCAGATCCCACATCTCTTCTTCTACTCCCTGTTGCTCAGTCTACTGCTATGACCAGTGCCACCAACTCCTTTTCTTCTACATTTCACAGGACATTCTCTGTTGCAACATGGCTATCCCCCAGCAAATGACTACACTGCCCACTCCTAGCCCACTGCTGAAGAGCCAACCTGTACCTGCACCCAGCAAGGCATGACAAGGAGACCATAAGCACACCATCAATGGATAGTCAATAGATGGGCTATAAAGCAGTAACATATCACTCACCCTGAGTGGGTACAGTACCACCTAATATTAGGTGGACTCACCATAGTAGGGGATCTCTGTCCATTCCTGGGCCAATGGCACTTGGGCCTCTACATCTTTCACTCTTCCATGCCTCTCCAGGCCAAATCAAACTAATGATGGGCTCCAACACAGCAATGGCCTGCTCCTACCATACCTGCTCACTGATGCCACTGCAACCTGTCTACCATGCTGTATGTTAAGCATCCTTAGTTGTGAGATATGACAGGCACAGGTGCCACGGAGTATGGCCGCACGGATATGCTATCTGAGTCATTGAATTTGAGGCCAGGTGTTTGGCAGAGTTCCCTAATCCTACTGTATATCGTGTTTCTATAGGCCATGTATTGGGTCAATATAGGTGTCCATTTATATTATTAGAAATTGGGGCACAGAAAGCTGAACTTTTAAATGTGGTGAGGTCAAAAGCATATAATGGAAGTAGAGGGAATGGGGCCCATATATAATCCACCAGTTATGTAAACCTACAAACAATCTTAAATGTCCTGTTGGACATGCATTCAGTACCACATTACAGTAGTTGGGAACTGCTTGCACTTAATGCCCTTTAGAAATCACTTATGCACATCTTTGGGATTTGGCTGAGACAAACTAAGCACCAACCCAAGTAATATTCAGTTTAGCATGCTTAATCCAAATAAACAATGCTACAAATACCAAAGGCTGTCACATAACATCAGTTGCAAGTACAATATGCAGAATAGTTGCTGTGACTCCATTATACCCTGCTTAATGCATCCCAGCATTCTGCCGCCCTCTTGACAGTGACTATACATGGCTTCATGCTTCAGTGCCTTGTCTATTATGATCCTTAGGCCCTGTTCTTACTCCATGACAGCAACAGGAGTCCCATACAGTGTCTATTTCCTCACCAAGAGTGGCACCCTTCACATTTGGCTACACTCAATCTGGGACACAGGAATCTGACAAATTACACAGTTTGATCAGGTCCTCTTGATATTTGTCAAGAGAGTTCACAACAGGCCAGCTTAGTTTCATCACTGAAAGTAGGCAGCCTGCTGAAGATCTCAGCTTCAGATCAGAGATGAAAATGTTGAACAGCAGTAGCCTCATTAATGATCCCAGAGGGAGGTCAGAGTACCCTTGTCACAGGAATCGCCATCTGCCAGTTATGTGTATACAGTTTTGATATAAATATATGCTTTTGAATTCTGCTTGTGAAACATGACAGTCAGCACAAGGCATCCTAGGACATTAGATTTTTTTCAGTTAATAATCTTAATTAAGTTTTCCCACAAAGTATACATGGATAAAACAATATGACAGACTGTAAAATGCTGGCAGAGAAGGATCAAACATATACGCGAGGCCATAATCCATAAACAATGTTATACATCAAGAAGTAACAAAGGAAGCATAACATGGCATATGAAAGGAGGGTAACCCCCCTTTACTGAAGCATACAAGGACTAGCTACAGAAGCTGGGTGTCTAAAAAGACCCAGGCCACAACCCAAGGGGCATGGGGAGGGGCAGATTCTCTGCAGCATGTAACATTACAGTCAAAAAAGCAACAACTTAGAGAACTGGGAGTTCAAGGGTGTCAAAATAGTCTCTTAGAATACCAGATCGATGATAGGTACTTGATGATTCTAGCCAATCATAGGGATACATCAAACGGGGTACATAGAGAGAAGTAAGAAAAGCCATGCAAGGCCTCACCCAATTCCTGTCCATGGCTTCAGGTATGCAAGGAAGGGGCCCAACAGGCAGAATAATCACTAAGTTTGTTGGCTACTACTGTACATGGGACATATGGTCTAGCAATGCCAGCCGCATGAGTGTGTGATGGAGCTCCGAGAGAGGGGACTTCAGTAGTCTCCAACCCATAAGATAACGCCGCTTGGCAGAGATGCTAAGAAATGCAAGCCAGCAGAGTTGGCTTTTTAGTCGTGTTCTAAAGGAGCGAGGCTCAATATCCAGACCTGCAGATCCAGCCGTATCGACAGCCCTGAACTTGGGAGGCCAGCTGCGCTACCTTCTGCCAGAAGAGGGTCAGCTGGGGGCACTGCCAAAGAATATGACATAGATCCCCAGGGTGGGCACTGCACCTTGCACAGGTTGTTGCTCAGAAGCTTGGCTTTGTGCAGCACCTCGGGGTCCTTACCAATGATGCAAGATTTTGTTCTGCATAAATCTACTGGGCATATCTGGGTAGTTGCCATTTTCCAGCATAGAGACCAGTGGGCCTCATCTAACTGTATATTCAGGGCATTTTCCATTTCTGTTTGGATTCATCAGACTGTGAGGATGGTTTCTCATATATCTTGCTAGCAAGGCCCTTAGGAGTCTTGAGCCAGCTGAGAAGTTTCTTGAACTGGCAGGGCAGGGAGAAGGTTTTAGATAGTCAGTTATGCAGCTCCTTTTGACACGCACCTGTCAGAGCCTATGTAGCTCCTATAAAAACAGTTATGACCAGCTACTACTTTAAACTTAGGAAACCGGTCATAAAATATTGCATTTTACAACATCAGGGGAAGCCAGTTCTGATGAATAACTGTGAAAATTCACACAGCTAAGAGAAGTGTTTTCAGGATGTTTTCTGAAGATAAAAGGGGAATGCTATATAAACTATGCTCTGATGAGGAAATAAGACTGTCTTGTTTATAATTAAAACTTGCTATCTTTGCAGTTTTCAAATAGGCAGTCAGCTGAGGCATTTGGTTATACTTGGTCAGGTTACAAATTAATTACAGGACTAAAAGTGACCTCATGTGCTGTAACATCACAAGGAGGATGGAACTGTACCTTTGATATTAGTGAAGCCTGCTGAAAGGACTGACATTCTTGTTCCAACCTTTGAAAGAACTCGCACATCTGTGTTCTGGACTTAGAGGCACTTCTGCCAAGCTAGGTAACACACAGCTCAAAACTGAGTTAGAACTAGTAATTCAGTTACAAGGCATTTTGTTTTGCAATTTCAATTTTCTTTCTGAGTGTAAACATTAATGTATATATGTTCTGTGTTTTGCATTTATTTACTATTTTTAATTTTAGGAAACCTGTTGGTTTCCTTAATCCTGCCTGAGACATTTTCTCATTTTTAGTGTGAATGCTGGAACAGTATTGATAATTCTGACATAACTGTTAAAGTGCTTAGTGTGTCATCATATGCAGACACGCTAACAAGGACCTGTGTAAAGATCCAACCAAGTAAGTAAATACCTAGGTCTCAACTGAGTCAGCAGGGGATTGTGAACCAGGCTGGTTGTATGCCAGCTGGGATCAAGTATTGAGCTGCTTTCCCCTAAGAGGGTGTGATATTTGAACCTGTTACCTGGGAGCACTAGCTAAAAAGGGTTCATATTTGACCACAGGACTCGAGACTGGTAGTTGCTCAGCACCAAAACAAACAGGAGGGTGTCCCTGTTTGTCCCCTGTTCACATATTGCACTTTGAGGTTGGGCACTGTGGGAGTGAGGGCCTGGCCCTAGCAGTGCATTTGTGACAACCACTAGTGGTGGTCTATAAGATAGCAATAATTAAATTAAATGAAGCACTGTAACCTCCTATTTAAAATAACAGTACCTGTTCCAGTGAAAATTTGACACATACTTTTTTTCCACTTTAGATTGACTTGCACCCTGTCCTATATAATAAATACCCTTCTTTCCCCATTTTGAGTCTGCTTTAGCACTTTGGTTTACATCTGAAACAATAAAAGGAAAGCTTTTTTTTTTTGCCCTCAACAGGCACAGCTCCACTCCTTCAGGCACTCACATGTTGGACCTCCCTACCGTCCCATCAGGTGGCACTGGCTGTTGCTGCATATCATCCATCAAACCCTGTTGGTCTGACCAGTCTCCGCATGGGACTGAACTGGGATCCAGCGGAATGGTCCATTGCTACATGGCCTCAGGCAGCAAAAAGGAGCCAACCAGAGGCTGTCAGCAGCCTGGGCTGTGGCAGCCATTTCTTCCCATTTTTCTGGTCCATCCACCTCCTCCCCATTGAGTATGCATGGTCCCGGGAGGGGAATGCTCGATGGCGGTGGTCACCCATGCCATCAATGGGATCACCACTTAGCCACCACCAGGAGCCATGATAGAGTGATGCAGCAGCCATCCACCTCCCTCCCCGGAGAAGAGCTCCTGATGTCCCAGGCATGAACCCAGATCGCCAGCGTCACAGCGATCCCCATCACTTGGAGCCTGAAGCAGCAGAAAGTTCCTTTAATACTACCCTGACCAGGTTTTCATTAATATTCTCAGCAGCTTTATAAACCTAGTGTACCATAAGCTTAGAAACACTGTATGCTGCATTGTAGTTCATTTTAGTCGCAAGAAAAGTGATTCTAAACAATGATTGTTCAAAAATAACAGAGAATACTGATGAAAACCTGACTAAGCTATATTAAAAGGAGTGCTCCTTTATTATTTCAAAGCACAAAAAGTTCTAAAGGAGACTTAAAATAGGAAAAGGGCATTATATAAGACAGGAGATGAGGGATGATCTAAAATAGAATAAAATGTACACAGTAGGACAAAATGTTTGCCGCTAACAGGCACTGTTGCTTAAAACAGCAGTACTGGATAACCAAGAAGTGATTATCAAAATCCTGCTTTTTGGCTGGAAGCATGCAGCCATAGTTCCAGTTTCCATATCTGTAAATATTTTTTCTAGTGATCTTTATCAGATGTTTAAAATGTATTTCCATTGTTGTGGATACACAGTAAATATAGCTGGTACCTAATTTGCAGTCGAGTTCCCCTTGCATCACATCATGTCTTTTGTTTACTTCTGTGGGACCCTGTGCTGCACATTCCTGCTGTCCCTGTGTAATACTGCAAGTCATGGCATGCGTGGTTGGCAGCAGAGGGTTCCAGTTCAATGGCGAGTGGGACAAATGTAAACAAAAATAGGGCAAATTACGAAGTGATAGTACAGCGAAACAAGAAAGATTACCAGGTAAGTGCTCAACAGTGCACAGGAAACTGTTGCAAAGATCCAGTTTTTTATCTAATACTGCTGCTTTAAAGGGAACATTTTCCTGCAGCTGAATGTTTGGAGCTCTTGTTTTTGGGGCTATGGGTCCTCAGCTGCTGGATCAGGGTGTAGCCAGGATTTCAGATCTGCACACCAGGTGGACTGACTGCTACCCCTTGTTTGGGCCCTCACTTAACGGGTGTAGCCAGACAATATACAAATGTACACCAGGACTGTGTTTGTTGCCTCATTTGGCACAATAAATACAACTTTTGTATCTCATGACAGTGGTTTTGCCATGTATGGGTAAATACAAATGCCATGCATTGTTCCCTAAGGCACCTACATACCAGCCCAGAGCCTGTAAAGTTGTATTGTCCTTGGGATGCAAGAGAGTATTAGTGACCAGTCCTTCTAGTTTCAACTCCTATGAAAAAATTACAGAAAGGTTCAGTATTTCTTTGTTAGTATTCATGGAAAAAGGAAGCAGTTCAGAGCCTATTTGCTACCCCTTAAATAAAATTGCACAACATGGAGTATGTGGAGTATGCCTGCCTACACCCTTGCGCTGGATTACAAGCAGGGCTGGATACTCATTTGTTCAGGGGCAGGCATAAAATGGCTTCAAAGATAGGATGCTGAACCCTAAAAAAAGAGTAAGTAATGTACGAAATTCAATATGTGCAAAAAGTGCCATCCTAGCTGGCCCATCGGGCGCAGCGGTTTGATTTCCGCCACGACGCTTGTGACCTGGGTTCGAAGCGAGCCCGAGCTGGAGGGTTGGGGTTGGGGAGAAGGCTCGACGTCCCATGGACAGCACGCCTTCCAGGGGAGGAGGTAGCTCTTCACTTGACTGGCCCCAGGCGGAAGTCTGAGGCACAGCATGCCTGAGCTCACAACAAGGGGTGGACGTCACGACATTGGCGCTAGACACTTTGACGCCAAGGGTGCAGTGATGGCCAAGGAAAGCAAGAAAACACCTCCAGCTCCAAGGAGATGAATTGCCAAGCCTAACCCCAATGTGTCTCCGCCTGCCCCGCTGTCTCCGGGCCTGATGAGACATGGAATGGTTCAGGTGGTGCCACCCCACCCCGCCCTCGCCAGAGGGTAAACCGTAGCAGGATGGGGACCCGACCGAACAGCTCAGATAAGGCGAGTGGCAAGAGTAGACTTAATAGGCGCCTAAATGATGCGGATGCGGTAGGACGAAGGAGAGATAAATAGAAATCATAAAAAGTGCCATCCAGTAGTGATAGCTGTGAATATCAGTCAAAACTGTACTGACTAATTTCTACTGTAAATAACAGATCTCTACTGGTGGTCCATGAGACAGTAAGCATAAAAGCAAAAGAAGCACTCTACTTTCCCAGCTGGGAATTTTCCAGTAGCTAAATAGTTAGAGCTGCTGCCTTTGAGACGAGGGGTCCCAGTGTACACATCCTTCCCTCTCACATTCAATCCTTGCCCCCACCTTGGACTCTGTGACAGGCAGCCCTGTGAGCTCCCTCAGCTGCAGAAGTACTGACAGTCTCTTCCTCTCAGTTGAGGGCTGACATGCTATGTTAACCTTTTCTGAGTGTCCGCAAAACCCTGGAGTTGTGCATGTCCCAAGGGTACTGTCTGTGTCTAGGGATATGCTGATGGTGGCTGCTTGCCAAAGGCCTTCCCATTCAGTCACCCGAGAGATTCCAACTATGTACACTCACCACTCGCTTCACTATTTACACTGTGGTGATCTTTACTTGGATCCATCCCAAGGATGCAAAATAAACACTCTGAGGGCAGTCAGATCTGCTGTCATGTATTCTGATGTATGTACTGTTACACCAAGGAACATGGTCCCTGAACACTCTCCTTGTCAGTAGTACTTAGGCCAGCTAAATTCTGACCCTCAAACATAAGAAAGAACCTCAGTCTCTTTCATAAAAGACTGTACCCTTAAAAAATAAAAATAAATTTTCATAGGCCCATGACTCCAGTTATTCCTTATAATTTACTAATGGTTTAGGTTATACTGTACCTCAGATCAGAGCCTCTCCACTCTGCTAGCTGAATTTACCAGATCTCCCATCTTGCTAATCATTTTGGGTTACACACATTTCACACATACAAGAAGGCAGCACTGTTACAGGGACTTTAACTCACAACTGACTACCTAAGGGCCACCCCATCTCTGGTTACCTCCACTTGTACCAGACTTGCTCTACCGGATAGTGTGCTCGGAAGCAGCATGACAATGTCAACCTCAGCCTGCCATCTGGTTGCAGCTGGCAATCTCTCCAGGGAGGCAGCATTTCCAAGTCACATCCCAGCATAGGATTCTCTGGTGTAAAGTAGGCTAATACCCAGGACCAGCTTTAGGGTTTTGGGGGCCCTCAGCAGGATAGTGAAGTCATGGGACCCCGCTACTTGGCCCAACTTCACTCCTTGTGTTGGAACTGTAGTCCTTATGTGTAGCACTTTATCTTGGTTTCATTAAAACCAAGTTATATTTATAGTTTTAGAGGAAGAAAGCAGTGTTACTTCTTGGGCTGTTCTTCCGGTCCCATCCCCTGCTTCCCAACTGCCTCTTATTGGCTGGGTTGTAGCTTAGTGAAACATTTCATGACTTCATGATGCTACATCAGAATAAGCATAGCCTTTTACTGCTCTGTTAAGATGATAAAAAAAAAAGAAAACATTTAAAATGAAAACGATAAACAGCTCTGATAGGGGCCCCAGCACCGAGGGTTCACTAATGCCTATAACTGGCTATGCTTATATCCTACCTGCAATAGATCAAAATCTGTCACCAGAACTTTCACCATCTTTAGCATCACTGGCAGTATCTTTTCTCACTTCACAGAAGCAGGACCAAACTGCCCCAAATGGTAACACTCACCTCCGTGAGATCCATGTGTCCACAAGGCCACCAGGAACATCCCTTGAGGGGCAGCCATTTAAAACACTCATTCTCTCCAAGTGAATCTTTACACTGACACACAAATAATGGCGATCTACAATAAATGGCCTCAGATTCCAAAATCCCCACAGTCTTCACTGCTGTCCTGGTGTCTGTCCCTGAGGCTGCCAGATGCCTAGACAATGAATGTTGCTGTTCTCACATACACTGGACCCACAGAAAGCTGCTGCTACTGAGGGGTCTCTGGCAGCGACCTTGGGCAGTGGTGCCCCAAATGCACACCTGTACCCTCCTATCATTATACCATCCTGACATATATCTGGCAGCACCCCACAACCAGTACTGCAGCTCCACCCACTGGCAGTCAGAGACTCCACCAATCAGCAGCCTCTGTTGTCTGGCATTTTCAGTAAACAAGACCCCTCTCCTTTTGGCAGGAGAAGGTCGTCACACTAGAGTGATTCCCAGTAAGTGCCAGATGTGTGTCTATCCAAGTAAAGGGGACGATACAATGCAATACATACAAGAACCATTTTTAAATCATGCCCTGGCAGGCTGTAAGGTAGGCCACTACTCAGTTCCTTTTCATCTTAACAAACAACATCCTTCCTGCTAGTAGCCTGCAAACAGAGCTTTAAACAAAGGCTTCCAGGAGAACAGCCAATCTTAACTCAAAAAGTGGGATGAAAGGCTTAGCAAATGAGAAACTTGTCAATTCAGCCTGGCCATATCTCCTTTTAGTTAATCTACTGGGCACAGGAAAATAACCAGGCATCCTTACTTTTAGTTTTAAGAAAAGGAATTGGGTGGGGAATTGGGGGTAAAAGGAAGCAAAAGGCTAAAGAGGTAGATTGAAGCTCTGGTGGCAGTCCAGAGCCTGGAGAACATAAGTACCAGACTACATAACTTAAAACAAACAGGAGATGACACATCAGTATGGAAGGTATGGTTTAAGAAAAGCAAAAGTGCTGCAGTACACAAAAGAGAAAGAAATAAAACTCTGTCAGGTTACTTGAAAAGGTCTCTCCCACCCTCTCATTGGTAGTTTCATTTTATAAGTGAAACACCACACTGCAGGGTGTACGTCTGTACCCTAATAGATGGATACTGCAGCTGGCTCAAACAGTTTGCTTAGCCTCTTAATCCACCCAAAGTGCTTATTGTCCAAACTTTACAAAGCGTACTATATATGTTTCCATCTGGAATTTCTAATTTCTCTTACTGAATTATCTTGTGCTGTGTGGAAAGAGGACCGTAAAGCAGAGCTGAGCATTTCCGTCAGCCCACACAGCACGAGATAACGTTATCATTCAGTAGAAGACACTGGAAACTCCACATAGAACCGTAATTACAAAGCAGTCCAAGATTTTTCTGTAATAAAAAAAGACATTTATGTACAATAGATCTGGCTAGGTGCAATGCAATACTGCAGCACACTACAGTGGAGTTACTGCACTAAACAAGACAATGCCTTTTTCCACATTCTGTTTATGCCACCTTCAGTATCTGGCTTTTGGTAGCCCCTCAGAAACACCTCTGTGGTGCTCCCAGATTACATACCTGGTAGATGTCTACAAGCCTCCACAAAGCCTTAGCTGTATCCCCAGGCAGGGTAAGGGCAGAGAGAGAAATACCCACAAACGTATTTCGTCAGCCCTTCACATCTCAGAAGTGGTTGTGGGCGGATATACCAGGCTCTGATGGCTGAAGCCAGTGACATTTTCCTTTTTTTTTCAGTGCTCCAAGGTGTTGCACTGAATGACATTTTGGCATACATGCATGTCTGCACGCACACAGACGCCTGCAACAGCCTGCTTTCATGTCTGTGATCCTCCAGCTGCATTACCACCTGTGGTCACCAGGTGGCAGTGTTGCAGCAGAAAATGCAGCCCACCCTCACTGGAGGAGGAGGAAGAGGAGGAGAAGAGCATCCTCTGGGATGCTCAATCCTCCTCTCCCGGAGGCACCCAACGACCCTGCCCGCTCCTGAACCTAGGTTGTCCGCAGCACGAGCGGTAGTACTACTGCTGCAAATGACGACCAGCAAACGAGGGAATTTCAATGGCAGCTGATCTGTTTTGTCATGCAGTAACTCGAGACACTTCACTGCATCCTAGCTGTCTCCACTATAGTTGCAGGAATGTTTAAACTCTTTTTTTGTTAGGGGAACCCGCCTTCCTGGCCCCCTCACCCCCTGGATGCCCATTCCCCGCTGATACATTTTACACAGTAGGGAGTCTCACCTCCTTGCCCTCCGACCTTACCTGTATGAACCTTCATATGATAGTTTGAACATTTAAGAGAATTCTGAAGGAACTGGGGGCTGGGGGAGTGGGGACATCTATGCAGTACTGAGTAAACAGCAGCTAAAAGCATTGCTGAGCACCTCTTATAGAATGACTGTAATGAAAGCATTGATAACTGGAAAAGAAAACGTGTACATTTAATAATATAAGGACCTATGTAACTTCATAAACCTGTCATCTGTATGAAAAACTTAATAATAATCAAAGTATCAAAAACTTTTTATTTTCTTTTCACTTTATTTTTTTATTTTCCCTCCACCAGTTACAGTGAGAAAGGGTACAGTCCATTCTCTGGAAGGATCCCATGCTGTGGAGGTGCTGTACACGTGTATTGTGGTAGTGCTGCAAGTTCAATGGAGGAAACATTTTTATGCATTTATTTTATTTTATAAACATTTCGAATGTGATTGATTTCTTTGACTGGGTGACCAGTGAAATAGATCAGAGATGGGTAGTGGACGTGAATGATCTGGACTTCAGCAAGTCCTTCGACATTGCGCACAGGAGACTGAAAGAAATTAAGCAGCCTAGGGGTGGGACCCAAAGTGATGAATTGGGTTAGAAACTGTTTAACACATAGGTGATAAGAGGGTGGTGGTTACTGGTTCTCACACTAATGATGGGACAGAGACCGGGCGGTGCTGCAGGGCTCAGTACTGGGACTGATCCTCTTCAATGTCTTCATAAGTAACACTGCAGAAGAACTGGAAGGGATGGTATCCCTTGCATAGGATACCAAAATCTGCAATAGGTGGACACTCAGAAGGGAGGCGGAGATAATGTGCAGGGATGTTGAGAAACTCAAGGAGTGGTTAAGAGCATGGCCACTGGGGTTCAATGCCAAAAGTGCAAAATCATGCATCTAGGGCTTAGGAACCCAGGAGTTTAGTATAGAATGGGTGGTGGGGGGGAGGAGGGTTACTGACAGTCACTAAGCAGGAAAGAGACCATGGCGATATCATAACAGATGACCTCAAAGTGGCAGGGTGGAGAGAGAAAAGCAGTGGGTAGGGCTAGTTGGATGCTGGGGTTCATAAGGAGGGTATCTCCAGCAGGAGGATGAAGGTGGTCTTGCCACTGTCTCACTCGCTGGTGAGAGCCCACCTGGAGTACTGTGTCTAGTTTTGGAGAATGCACCCAAGAAAGGACACAGTCAGGGTGGAAGTGCAAAGGAGGGCAACTAAAATGATGCAGGGGTTGCATGAGAAGCCCTATGAGGAAAGACTGAGGGATTTCAATATGTACACCCTGGAAGAGGAGAGAGCAAGAGGGGCAAGAGAGACACACCTAGAAGTACCTCACAGGGGTGAGCAGGATGCAGGAGGAGAGTCTCTTTCAAAGGAGGAACAGCACCAGAACCAGAGGGCATGCAATGAAGCTGAGGGAGGAGTTTAAGAGGGATGTGAGAAGTATTACTCACTGACACAGTGGTAAATGCCTGGAACAGACTGCCAGTGGAAGTGGTGAAGGCAAAACAGTGGAGGGCTTCAAGCATGCATGGGATAGACAGTCGTTTATTAGTAAATAGGTGGGGAGGAGCGAGGGTCACCGGACACAAGTTAGGGTCTATGGAGGCAAATTAGGCAAAGCAGCTTCTATATGCTCAGCTAGAGGTACTGTGTTTCTGTGCTGTGACTGGTGGAAAATTGTGGACTGCTTTATAATACAGCATGTATATCATGCTAAGTGTTATTATACAGCAGCAATTACATCTACTGAAATGAATGCCTGTTCTCATTATTAGTGATGACAGTAAGTGCACATTACTATTACTGAAGTTAAAGAAATCTTATGTATTACAGGCAAGGTATTTTATAGTAAATAAAGTTGGGCTCTAATAAAAAAATGTATATATTTCTAAATAAAGTATATAGTACAGGCACTTAAAGTGCTCCTGGATACAGCCCAGAGTTACTAAAGCATTTGTGCATACTGTTAGTAGACTGAAGTGTCGTGCATAAGCCGCATGCTATCCTTTTACTACTTTATTCATACACAATGTTAAGCATTCCTCATCATTATATGTGTTCATTTAGTTTTGTTACCATAATGATACAAGAAAATCTCAATATTATACCACACCCCATAAAATATGGTATAAACTTAAGTACAAGTCTAGAATTTGGTGCTAAAAATAGGCAAGCAAAACTGTCTATTTATGTGTAACATTAACCATTTGTTGAAAAGCAAAACATTATTCCACATCCTATTCAGGCAGCAAAATCCTAACTTATAATTTTTCTAAATCAGTCAAGGCAAAAGGGAGGGAGCCAACTTGTATTCAAATATATACAGTACATAAAAGGTTTTGCATAGTTTGGACATGTGATGTGATGATGTAATAATGAGAGGAAATGTGCAACCAAGCTTTAAAACTAGAAAATATGTTCATTCTTAGAACAACCAATATTATCTTAGTACCATTTCCAAAATAATCTATTTTGGAAGCTGTAACATTTGAACTGTTAGTGTATAATCTTCATTTTTTTCCCTTTATAAAAATTTGGAGTCCAATTAATATGGATTGATCCTGACAATACAGTTCTCATGCGACACTATACGCAAAACATGTTGATACAATGTGTTGTTAAAAATAATAATACATCAGCAGGCTCTTTGGTGCAGTGCTAGTGCTACCACTTGGGATGCCGGCACCCAGGTTTGGTAGTTAGGCCAGGTCGGCGAGGGCCGCCTCGGGGCGGGAGGATTGAGCATCCCAGTGGACGCCCTTCACCTGGAAGGGAGGGTCCCATCCATCGATGTCATACTACCCCTGGTTGCAGGGAGTGGTTGGGCATGGTGACACCATGGGTGAGAGGAGTGGCGCTAGTTGCATGAGCCGTCACTTAGTGACATGCTCACTTGCAGCCCTAGTCTATGCTACTCCTGGGGTCCAGGAAGCAAAATAAAGAAATTAGCCCTGACTGGAGATGAAGGTCCCAGCACAAGCACAGTCCGATGCCGGCAGTCCCAATCAGGCATCCTGACAAATTGCAGAACTTCAACGATCTCAGGGGTTATCTTGTCCCCACCTGGGGTAAACCACGGCTCACTGGGGAGTCTGACTAGAACTGGCCAGGTAAGAGGATAGCTGGCCCTGTCTGGAACCCCAGTGGAACCGCAGAGCCTAAGGGCACCAAAATAGAAATTACAACAATGACGAAAAAATATATATATATGTATATTTTCTGGCTAGTGACATCAGTAACAGCAACATGTCAAAACATGTTGTTACTGTTGTCACAATGGATATCTTTAAGGTTACTGCCATCACAGTGGAATACTGAACCAATCATAGAGCAGCTTTCACCATGCTTACAACATCACAATGCCCAGTGCAAATACTAAATACAGCTGTTAAAATCAATGAAAAACAGCAAAATCTTCAAACTGAGATTTAAGTTATAATTTGTTAACTACAGTGGAATATATCAAACATGCAATAGCTTGACTTAAAGTAAGCAATTTACCATCATTTCTGGGTGGGCAGGACTTTCAACTCACTTGTGGATCTGTCGCCGTGAGTTATGGTCCTGTCCCTTACACTTGAAGATAAATTGCATATTTTGAGTCAGTTTATATATATCTTAAATGTGGTAGCTGAAGCAACATCTACATTGACATAATCAACTTAGCCAACTGCAAGATTCCCCAATTTATACTGCTCCTTCCACAAACTGTATTTTTAACGCCAGAGCAGAATCCACATTTCTTTACTTCCCATCATGACATAGAGCACGAATCAAATTAGCCTTCCAGAAAGAGGGGTCAGTAGGAGATCAGACATGTAGCCTAGAGGTTCTGTCAGAAATTATATATAGAATACTTACCGTAACAATAGATCTTTGAGAGAATCTCTTACATCAGGCCACACTTCTGGAACGTTGCCACCAGGCACTGGGACCACATGGAAACTTTTGCAAGCAGTCAGCCATGGGCCACCCACGATGAGGTCAGACATCAACGGTACATCAACGCAGTAGCGCCTCTCTCCTCAGTTCCCCACTGCAGATCATACTTGGAGGACCTCCTGTAGGGAACTAGAGAGAACCCAGCACTCCACCAACCATGCGAGGCAGGAGGCTGGAAAGAGGTTACACTGAGATAAAGCAGCAAACCCAGTGTGGCAGGCCCACAAGGGGAAGGAGGGTGGGATAGCATGGCCTGATGAAAGAGATTCTCTCAAGATCTAATGTTATAGTAAGTACATAACTGTTCTATCTTCTTCGATGATGTCTCTTTCTTCAGACCACAACTATGGAACAAGTACCAAGCAGTACTGACAGTGAACAGTCTTGGGGGTTGGAGCTATAAGCTTATGAAAGTAGGCCTTGCAATACAGCTAAGCTAAAGCCAGCCTGTCTACGAGACAGTGTCCAGACTATAGTGTTTAGTGAAAGTGTGGACAGTACTCCAGGTAGCAGCTGAACAGATCTCTGCAGCAGATACATTTCTAAAGCAAGCAACAGAAGTGGCTATGCCTCTAGTGGAATGACCATGAACCACCCCAGGCAGTTCCTTACTGTACTTCCTGTAATAAAAATTGATACACAGTTACCTAGCCATTTGACACACGGTTTAGAAATCAGATGCCTCGAGGGGCTTAATGAAACAAAAAAGCTGCAAGGATTTCCCGCAGTCCTTTGTACATTATGTAAAGTCTCTGAGTATTCTATGCACATCTGGAGTATGGAGCAATGTTTTCCCTGGACTGGTATGCTCTGGTTAATACACCGCAGGTGGATGGTTTGATTTAAAGTAAACTCAGACATCACCTTTGGTAGAAATTTAGGATTAGTATACAAAGGCACCCTGTCTTTGTGGAAAATCAAATAAGGCCTATAGATTAAAGCCTGTAGCTCTGAAATCCTTGAGTAGAAGTGATTTGAACTAAAAATAACGCTTTCCAAGGGAGAAAGCATAAGCCACAAGTCAAGCCTCAAAGGAGCCAAAGTAAGCATCTCCAAAATAAAATTCAGGTCCCAAGCTGGCACTAGATTTTGGTGGAGGCTTTAGATGCAGAATGCCTCTCAAGAACGTATAGGCCACCTCCAGCTGAGCTACCCAAGATCCTCTATGGGCACATGGAAAGCTGATATAGCACCCAGGTGCACTTTGATAGAGGAATAATGCAGGCTTGAATCCAATAAATACCTGAGGTACTCTAGAACCTGATTAACCAGACAGGTGAAGGGATCCAGGTGGTGAGAAGTGGCCCATTAAGCAAGCTGCTTCCACTTCATGGAGAAGGTGGATCTGATGGAAGGCTTTCTAGCAGATATCAGAACATTCATCACTTTTTGGGAAACCCCAAAATGAGCTACAGCTATGTCTTCAGCAGCCATGCATGCAGATGAAGAGATTTCTGGTCCAAATGAACCAAAGTTCCCGTTCTTGTGACAGCAGACCCTTGCACAGGGCAGAGGCACTGGGGACTCCACCGCTAGCTGTTGCAGTAAAGGGAACCAGATCTGTCGCGGCCATAGGGAAGCAATGAGTATCAGAACTGCCCCTCCATCTGCAACTTGAGTAGCATTTTCTGAGTTAGAGGAAGGGAGGAAGGCATACAGAAAGCTCCTTTCCAACAGAGGGACAACGCTGCTCACCAGAAAACTCCAGGCCCTGAAGCAAGTGAGCAAAGCGGCAGTTTTGCATGTGTGGGGATGAAGAAAGGTCCAACTCTGGAAGACCCCATCATTCAAACAGGTCATCAACCACAAAGGCCAACAGTTACCAGTCATGCATCCTGGACTGTGACCGGCTGAGATTGTCTGCCAAGATGTTTGGACACCTGAAACATGTACTGCTAACAGTTCTAGACCATGTTCCAGAGTACAATACCAGACCCTCACTGCTGCTCTGCACAGCAGACAGGAATGAATGCCTCCCTTGTTTGCTGATGTAGTGAATCACACTGACATTGTCCATCTGGCTTAACAGAGGACCTGAGGACAAGTGGTTCTAGAAGGCCTGGAGTCCCTAAAGAATGGTCCGCATTTCCAGAACATTTATGTACAAGGTGCTCTCTGCTGTAGTCCATGTACCCTGTGTCTTGCGAGGACCTAAGTGGGCACCCCAGCCTATCCGTGAAGCATCCATGGTGAGGATCTGCTGATGGGAGGAGATGAGGCAGGAACCCTTGAGCATGTGGGTGGGTACCATCCACCACTTAAGCATTCTGTGTACAGGGGATGCGACTAGAATCATCTGCTCCAGGTCATCTGCTAGTTGATCCCACTGGACTCTTAGGGTCCAATGGGAGTCTGCATGTGTAGCCTGGCCAGTGGTACAGTGACAATGACCATGGTCATGAGTCCCAGAAGGCGTAAAAATTCCCTTGCTGAGACATAAAGGTTGTCGTACCAACTGTGCTTGGGCAATCAGATGAGCGGCACTGTCTGGTGGTAGGAAAGCCAAGCCCTGGATCGTGTCCAGGACTGCCCTTATGTACTGCAGTCGCTGACAGGGTTTTGTATGTTGACTGTAACCCCATAGCATCGAACAGCTATATGGGTTGGGCCAAGGTCTACAACTGGTCCTTGGAATGGGCTTTCAATGGCCAATTGTCCAGGTAAGGGAAACATACAGGCCTTCCTGTGAAGGGCTGCTGCTACCACTGCTAAGCACCTAGTAAAGACCTGTGGTGCAGAAGATAAGCCAAAGGGCAACACTCTGTATTGGTAATGTTCCTTGGACAGGAACCTCAAGAATCTTCTGTGAGGCTTTCAGATTCGATATGGAAGCATGTATCCTTCATAGCGAGGAACATATCCAATCCCATTTTGCAGTAAGAGAAGGAGACCCTGCAGTGACCACTCTGAACTTCTTGTACTCTATGAAGAAGTTAAGATCCCAAGATCCAGAATGGGCTTAAGTCTCCTGCCCACTTTGGGTCCAGGAAACGCTGGGAGTAAAAACCTGTGTTCATCTGCTCTAAGTGTATTTATTGTATTTATGTTTTTGTATGTTTTGTAATGTTGTAATCTTGCTTTTGTTATGCTATGGGTCACCATTTTAAATGAGTTTGTTCTCAATGGACTAACCCTTCAATAAATGAAATGAAAGGGCCGAGGTTCCATGACCCGTTTTTGAAGCAGAGTCTGTACTTCCTCCAGCACAGGGAGAGATGCCCTGGAGGATATGTTGTCACTAGTGGGGATGATCTGGAGGGTTGTCCAGAAGTTCCAGAGCATCTGCAGTCACCTCTTTCCACTTGTTTAAGTGGAGGGAGAGGCGACTCCCCACAATCAACCCTGGAGGTAAAATTGGTGGGGGGTGTATAAGAAGTCGAGCAGAGCTGGTGGGGTGGCCCCCTGGCTCCACTACCTCTAGGGGCTTTTGAAAGGGCACCTGGGTAGTACTTGAAACTGGCAAGGGCCCTGCTCTGTTGCCCCTGTCCTGCTATCTGTTGGCTGGGCACTGTTTAATGTCAGCTGGATGAGAGGGACCCTGCTCCTTCCCCTGGGTGGGATGCTAGAGGAATGCACAGACTTCAAAGTGCTCACGAAGGCCTGAAGAGAGTCAGTCTCTTGACCTCATGACCAAACACTTTCTAACCTTGAAATGGGGCAATAAGAATGAACTGTTGCATATCATTCACAAAGCCTGCCACTCTAAGCCAAGAATATCTCCTGAGACAGATGCTCAAGTCCGCAACTGTGGTAGAAGCATCTGAGACATCATAGGCTGCGAGGAGCAAATGTCTGCTCACATCAGTCCCAGCAGAGAGAGTTTTAGTAGCTCCTGTTTCAGAGTACCCTCAGGCAAGGTCTTTGCAGCTGCCTTGGCCTTCCTCCACAAGGTATTCTGATACTTCATCATGTAGGCCTGGTAACTGGCAATACAAAGGCCCAATGATGCTAATGCATATGTCCTTTGCCTACAACATCCACGCCTAGACTCCTTATCAAGAGGGAGGGATCTAAGGTGCTTGGGTGTCCTAGAGCTGTCATGGGCAGCAGTAATAACCACCAAGTCATGTCTCAGGCTGTATTGGCAAAGAAAGGCTTCCCATAAGGTGCTAGATATATTATGTCTGCCATCCTGGGGACAGATGGAATGTTGTTTGGTCTACACCAGACAGCAATGGTGGCATCCTTTGAGGCTGGAAGCAGAGGAGGCACCACAATGGCAGGAGACTCTGGCAAGTTCAAGGAACTCTATCAGGTTCTTTTGGTAGTGTCCTGCTCTTCCAGGTCAAAAACCACTGCAGCCTGCAACTGCTGCATCATAGTGAAAGCGTGGGATCCTCTGGAGGGGACGTGGGGTGTTCACCACAGAGCCTCACCATGTAGAAACAGCAGAGCTGGCACCACGATCATAGTGGCTTTCAGCATAATCCTCAGCCTCATCCTCCTCTTCCTGCATTAAGTCAGGGTTATACTCGTATTCATTGTCAAGTGGGTCGACGGGGAGAAAACAACAAGCTGGTGATGTCAGCAGTGCCATAAGATGTAGCTGAGGTAAGGAAGTACTTTGCAGCATCAGGGGTAGTAAAAGACCCCATCAACAGGTCTCCTAAACAGGAAGGCCAGGCAGTAGGCATCTTGTATCCCAAAATGATAAGTGAACCACCTGAGTGTCAGCGTTCGTGGTCTATGGGTGCGACTGGAGGAGTCAATGGGGAGGCTGAGTTCCCAACATCGATGGTGACATGCCAGCCATACTAGGCCTGGTTGTGCCTGGGCCAAGCCCCAACCTTAGTGTGTGTCAATAGTCGGGGGAGGGGCATGCCGCATGCCATCACCAAGCAGAAGACATCACCTGAGAAGGCTGTACCTGTAGAACAAAGGGCCTTGCAGTGGGTCCCAAGGTGGTAGCCTGGATAAAAACTGGCTGGACAACAGGATGCAAAGGGTAATAGTAAATGGAGTCCACAGTGAAGAGAGGAGGGTAACTAGCGGGTACCACAGGGTTCGGGACTGGGACTGGTCCTCTTTAATATCTTTATAAGTGACATTGGAGAGCACCTGGAAGGAAAGGTATGCCTCTTTGCAGATGACAAAGATCTGCAACAGGGTTGATACACAAGGTGGGGTGGAAAGAATGAAAAGGTACTTGGCAAGGTTGGAGGAACGGTCAAACGCGGCAGCTCAGATTCAATGCAAAGAAGTGCAAGGTAATGCATCTGGGAAACAAAACCCAGGGGAAGAGTACACAGTGGGGGTGAGGTAATAACAACAACAAAAATCGAAAGAGACCTAGGAGTAATTATATCAGATGACCTAAAGGTGAGCAAGCAATGTGAGAAGGCAGTAAGGAGGGCTGGGGATACTGGGATGCATAGGAGAGGCATCAACAGTAGAAAACAGGAAGTTGTTATCCCTCTCTACAGACAGTTAGTGAGACCCCATCTGAGTACTGAGTGCAATTCTAGAGACCCCATCTCCACAAAGACATAGACAGAGTGGAGGCTGTTCAGAGAGGGCAACCAAAATGGTGCAAGGTCTGCACCAGAAGACATCTGAGGAGAGACTAAAGCAGCTTAATATGTATACCCTTGAGGAAAGGAGGGAGAGGGGGACATGATAGAAACTTTCAAGTATCTCAAGGAATTAACACGTACAAGAGGGTAATATCTTTCAGAAGAAGAGATGTGCAAGAACAAAGGGGCACAATTTGAAGATAGAGGGGGACGGCTCAGAGGTAATGTTAGAAAGTATTTTTTCACAGAGAGAGTTGTGGATGCATGGAACAGGCTTCCTGAGGAGGTTGTGGAGTCAGGAACAGTGGAAGAATTCAAGAATGCATGGGACAGGCATAAGGCAATTCTAGTGGGGGCAGGAGGAAGTAAGCTGTTGATTAACTAGAATCTGCAGCTTATCCATCAGGTAGGGAAATGGGCAGACTGGGTGGGCCAAGCAGTCCTTATCTGCCGTCAAATTCTATGTTTCTATGCCCTAGAATGAACTGGGGAGGCCTCCTCTTTGTCCTTATCCTGGTGCTTGTGCTTGTGAAACCTGATGCCTTGTCCTGGGATTTATATGACCATGATTCAGTCGACAGGGCTGGTGACACTGTGGCCTTTGCTGAAGCTCCTTCTCCATCCTGGCTACCTTCTTTTGGAGTAGATGCTTTTCCAAAACCCTTTACGATGTCACCAGGTCATGTACTGTAATTAAACCCCGGCAAATTTTGCAGGCTTTCACGTTAATGGTCAGACCTGGCAGCAGATACAGATGTCATGGGAGTCTCCCGTGTAGATCTAAGTCTCCACGCTCACAGTATCTGAAGAGTTTGGACGGTTCTTTCAGCGACGTGCAGGTCATCAAAAATCACTAAAAAATGATAACCAAGTATGAAAAGAAAATGGCAGCTATTACAGCGCATTTCCAGAGCAGTCCGATAATGGTGGGAAAAGAACTAAGGAGAGAGGGACCGCTTCAAATTTATGTACACGCTGATCTCTGACATTATCAAGGGAAGACCCTGGCTGACTGTTTGCAAAAGTTTACATGCAGTCCTAGTGCCTGGTGGCTGTAAGTTCCATAGGTATGGCGTGAGGAAAGAGATATCCTTGAAGAAGGTCTATAAGTGATGAAGGCCCTACAGCAAAAGTCTTACACTCAGTGTGCTGTTGCCTCCACCTCTCTTACCATTGCTACAATACAGCCTTCTGTCACTTCAGTAATGACAGCTGAACCCAGTAACACTAACGCCAGTGAAATTACAACTTCCTCACAGCTGGCTGCACACAGAGCAAAGCTACTTCTGGTTGGGAAACAGAAAAATGTATATAAAATGAGCCACAATCTAATACACATGGATTAGTGTACGGTCAAATGAAAAGAATTATGTTAACAGAATTCTTGAGCACATAGAAAATTATCTGATAATACTAATGCCTTGGTTTGTTCCAATAGGGATTACAAGGACTCTTACAAATCTACTTATATGCATCTACCCACCACCCCCTCAGTTCTTTCCTAAATTTTTTATCCTTTTTTAACCCTTCACTACTCTGCAGAAAATGAGAGTATGATGGGATATGCTATAATTATGTAGACATGGGCTCTGAGTTGATACTGACTCACAGAAATACAAGCTCACATATTCAGATTTGGCTGTTTATGGCAGGCAGACAGTAACGCTGTGCAGCAAACAGCGCACTGCCAGACCAGTACATGGGGACTATGCACTATGCTGACACAGCCCACAGCTGAATATGGCCCACAGGGGGCCCACTGGAGATAGCACTGACCAAATGGGACAGTACCAGGGCTCCTGTGAGCCATATTTAACATCAACATGCTAATGAGTCAGTTGAACATGCAAGGCACTAAAAGGCCGCTAGCATGCCCATTATGGACCAATTAGTATGACGCACAGTGCCTGTCCTGCATCCATCAACCACAGCTCCTGGTAGTCTAGTGTTCCCCACCCTGACTGATCATGCTGTTACAGTAGCACTATTCCCTGGCATCTAGTGTCCCCCAATCACCCATGCTGACACAGCAGCACCAATTACCTGGGGTCTAGTGATTCCACATTCCCATTCAGACGGTAACCAGCTGAAGAGGTGAGTGGAGGGCTGTGCTAGTTGCCATCACTGTACTGTAGTTAGCACAACACAGTGTCCAGGGTGGGGGGGGACAGTCCAGAGTGGGTGGCTCAGAAGGGGAACTGAAGACCTCGGCAGGGGGCCACCAACGCCATGGAATAGGTTCTACTATGTCAGCATGGGCAATCAGCTAGTGGGGACCACTAGACACCAAGGAACAGGTGCTACTATTTCAGCATAGGCAATTGGGGATGGGAACAACTAGATGCCAGGGAACAGGTGCCAATGTAAGAACGCGGGTGATGGGTGGATGGGGCATGAGAGTACACCTAGTTAAAAGCAAGGTTTTGGCAACGTTAAACAGCACTGAAATGGCAGATGTTTAATGCTGATACTGGTGAATATACCACTGCACACTTTATGTGCGAGGGATCCCTCATTTGTATAGGTGCAATGGTATATTCTGCACGGATGTACTGTCCGTCTTTCTGCAGACAGCAGGGGCTTCTAAATGAAGCCCTGATCATCGCACTATTCACAGTTAATGCTGCACTGTTTGAATATGAAGCCATAGAAACAGAAAAATGACAGCACAGAAAGATTGCTGGTTCATCCAGTCTGCCAGTAATGCCCTATCCCACTCTCAGAACTATTGTCTAAGCAGAGTCTGTGCCCTTGCCACCACCCCATTTTACCTGTCTTACTACAACCTCCCTGGGACACTATCAAGCCCTTAACTCTGTCCCAACAGTGGTTGAAGCCATTAATTGTTTGGCGCCACCACTCATGCCTACAGGCTGTTGCCATGGTTCAACCACTCTCTGTAAAATAGAACTTCCTCACATCCCTCCTGACTTTTTCATCTGCTAGCTTCAACTCACGACCCTGTTCTAGATTCACTACATTTGGTGTACAGTTCTTCGAGTCTTCGTTATTCACTCCCCTCAGGAACTTGAAGGTCTCTATCATATTGCCCCTGTACCGCCCTGTCTCCAGTGAGTACATGTTCAATGCCTTATGTCGATCCTCGTGAGGATCTGTCCTGTAGGCCATGATTCATTGTGGTTCCTCTACACTGCACCATTTCCAGCCAATACCTGCCCTTTATCTAGGGCTACCAGGGCTGATATCCACCGCTTGCAGCTGGTGCAGAATGCGGAGCCAGGCTTTGACTGGTACCTCTAGGACCAGTCAGACAATGCCTGTGTCACCGGACTGCACTGGCTGCCGATACAGTGGCGGATCACCTTCAAGGTTGTGTTGTTAACCTTTAAGGCCCTACATGATCAGGGACCCAGTTACCTGAACAATCTCCTTCACCCTACTGTCCCTCCGCCTTCTCCGATCCACCGATGAGGGATTGCTAGAATTCCCAGGGTTTGCTTACAAACATCTGGGGCAAGGGAATTTAGTTTTATGGCCCCAACCCTGTGGAATTCCTCTACCTCATCGGGTACAAGACTGTCTGACCGCTTCAAAGTTTTAAAGTTGCTTTGAAGACGATCTTTAGCCTGGCATTTTTAATTACTAAAGCTGCTATTGTATTTATTAGTTTTAATTTTTATTTGGATATTTATAAAATGTGTGTGTTTTTATTGTACAGGCACCTTGGTTTGGAAAGCCTTTTATAAATAAAGTTTTGATCTGATTTGATTTGAGTACACCAGCTGCAGCTTCACCAATGATATGCAGAAATACAGTAACCTCTTCTTTCCTGTATTCAAAACCTTCCAATACATCCCAACATCCTAGTTTCCTGCTGCAGGCCTTGTTATACTGGTATACTGGCTAGATTGTTTAAAGGAGTCACTTATGATGGTTCCAAGGTCCCTTTCTCAGTAGTAATGACCAACATAACCCTCCCACCTTTTATCTCAGACAGTTCTGGACAACAATCCCATGTCAGCTGTCTTGAACCTTTTCCAGGCCCATAGCAACCACCCCAGAGTTCCTTTTATTTGGAGTGGAGGATATGGGAGAAGGAGGATGGACCTGTATCCAAGATGGATATGAGTATTACTAACTCTGGCTCACCTATGCACACAAAACACCTGTGTGTCGATATTACACCTACCCTGACACAATGGAAAACTTTGACCATAAAAACTTTGGTTCTGGAGAGGCTTACATATGTTTTGAGGAGAGAGGGAGTAGTTTCTGAAAAGCCGAGAACATTTCTAGATTCCCTATCACTGGCTGAAGCTCTTTTCCTCTAGCAAGGACATATATAACATATATATAAGTTAGGGCATCATATCCTGAAAGAGTACCCTCATAATTCAGAGAACAGACAGCTCTGTATCAATTTCTCAATTAATGGAATAACTGAGGAATGACTGTCATGTATTTAATCTGAGTTTTATTTATTCTTTTATTTTATGGCATCCTATTTATTCACCCCTGTATGAGGTCACTTGCTGCATTGCCTGTTTGGGTTATGTTACCAGTTTTGTAGCAAACTTCTATTTCTTGTTGCTGTGAATTGACTTGTCTGATCTATTTTTCAAAACTGAATAAAAATATTATACAAAAACAAACACATATAAATATTAATTGAATATATCACTGCAGACAGAACTAAATTGTAGATACATAATACGCTAATTCTATGTTGGTCCCCAGGTTTTAAAAGTAGCAAGTCTCTATACACCCAAAGAAGAAACAGGGGCCCAGATATTCAAACTGCGCCAGGCTGTGGCGCAAGCCTGGGCGCAGCTCAACTTTGTTGCGCAGCGGTGTGGCCTCGGGCGATATTCAACAGAGCTGCGCTATGGCACAGCAGCTTTGAATATCGCACCCTGAGTCACCCACTGTGCATAGGCGCGGTGGCACTGCGCCCAGCGCAAAGTGACCAGAGTGGAGCATGGAGATCTTGATGACGCCAAGTGCCACTGCGCCATGCACAACACCTGCGATATTCAAGCGGGGATATGCAAATGGGGCCATAAGTTTTGCAAAGGCGCACAGGGGGCCATTTGCATCTCATTCTGACCCATTTGCATGCCATTAGCGTGCAGGTGCGCGATCCCCGACGACTTGCGCCTGCCAGGCAGCAGCCATCAGGGACCAATGCCCCCTGCAGCCCTATCGCGAATTCCTGTAAGATAAAGAAAAACTGTCAATCGCTCTGTGGTCATGATCGAAGCCGACATCGAAGCGGCATCTATAATCGCTATTTTTCTTTCAAGTTCACATTATTAACATCGCTGGTGGTCTAGTGTGTTTCTCTCGACGCCCACTACACTACGCCTCACCGCCCGCTTCCCCCCCTCGTCAGTTAGCAGCATTAGCTGGCCAGTCGTTTTGAGTCAGTCACCGACCGATAGTTGGAAGTCAGACGCTTGTTCACAGCATGAGCAATGGGTGCAGTTTACAGCCAGAGTTGAGCCCAGTCCAGATATGTTCATTCACATTATCTCGACTGAGTAGTTAGGGAGGGTTGGACGCTTCATTGGCTCATGCTGTGAACCAATGAGCGCAGCTCCTACTGAGCTGTCAGTCGGCGGGCGGGGCGCAGGCGGTGGTGCTGCCGTCCGCCGCTGACGGGGTGGGAGCGGACGGTGGGGCTCAGTGGGCTGGTGGGGGTACACTAGACCACCAGGGATACTGGACTTGGGGTGATTATAGATGCCCGGATCAGGCTCGTGCGGTCCACTGGACCACCAGAGATATTGACTTGGGGTGTGTGATTACAGATGCCCCCATGGGGCATGGGGCGCCGCCAGGTGCAGCAGGAACTCGGTGACCACCCACAGGTGGCAGCTGCTGTGTTGCACCCTGCAATGCGGCAGCTCACCTGTGGGTGGCCATCACTTGCTCCATTTTTTCCTGGCGTAACTTTGTGCAGGCGCAGGTAGGGTTGATGCATGCATGACTCTGCACATCCCGGCTGAATATTGGACTGTGCAGGTTATGGATGGGCTCGCTTCCCACCTGTGCTCGTATACATTACTGATGCGTCCCGCATCGGGATTTGTGCGGCGACTTTTCCCTTTATAAATATCGCTACCGGCGATTGGGTTGTGCATGGCACAACACTGTTGCGCCATGCACAACCCTTTGAATATCTGGGCCAGTATCTTATTTTGCCAATTTCTTTATTAAGCATGTGTTAAAGACAGAGTCAACTGAGATGTAGCGTTGTAATTTAAGGAGACCAACCCCACCCAAGGATTCCGTAGAACAATTACTAGTACATTGTAATAAGAATTCTTCGCCTTTCTGAAAATTTCAATACATTTTGATATAAAAAAGATTTCTTTACTAGGCTGACAAATTTTCAGCATCTTACATAATAGTAGGAGAGTTCAACCTTAATTTAGGTCCCTTTGGCAAAGCCCAGGAGCATAGAGTAAAAAATGAGACCTGTCAAAATTCTGAAAGGCTACTGTGTATGCAAAATCTTAAACTAATCGAATTGTTTACATTCTCATTCCTGTTCTCAGTACAATATCCGTGATACTCACTGGTATACAATTCCTAGCAAAAACTGATTTCTATCTAGTGTCAGGAAATATGTTGTACAAATTTTCTTTGATATGATACACTGCTATTAAAATACCAGATCACTCTCCACTACTCATATCCTTAAATCTTGGGGAAATTATATGTATAATTAATTCTCAATTGAGAATGGAAAATCTATTATTATGGAATCAAGTGTTCAAGGGTAAAATGAGAGAAGATGTCAAGAGCTTCCTAGAAATCAATACTACACTTGACGTATCCAGGGGCACTGTGGGATCATGAAAACCCTATTTGAGAGGTTCTATCATTTTATACAGTGCCCTTACAAATAAGGAAAGGCTTCACAAGCTAAGAAATATGGAAGATCGACTACACAGGGCAGAAACTATAGTAGACACAATGCAGCTGAAATAAGCAGGATCTTTATCTCTATCTGTTAAAGACGAATATGATAGGAGATGGAGTATCACACAGAAGAGTTGGAGTTAACTGCTAGGTAGATGTACTACTTGCAGATCAACCTTATAAGCTCTTGGCCTATCAGCCGCAATGCCAAAGAAATGTGAAAGCTATTAAATATGATTAGGTTAGATAATGGAGAAATAACTACAGATCCTAAAATCATAAATGGGACCATTTAAAATTTGTTTGAAAAACTGAAGAAAGAAGCAGAAATTGCCGAGCCTCTGGCAGTACTGTTTAATATGTCGCTGGTGATAGGCTAAGTCCCAGATGGCTGAAGGAAAGCTACAGTAGTGCCAATATTTAAAATAGGAGATAAGACAAATCCATCTATCGATCCATAAATTTAACCTCTATTCTGTGCAAAGTTATGGAAACAATCAAAGAGAGGCTCCAAACTGACATGATTACTAAGAGTATATCTGATGTTAGCCAAAATGGCTTTTAAAAAGAACAGATCATGTGCACTCAACATGTTAGTGTTCTATGAAAAATAAGCATTGCCCTTAATGCCAATGAAACTGTGGATGTTATTTATTCAGATTTTCAGAAGGCGCTCGACAAGGTCCCACATCACTCATTAATATAGAAATTGGGTAATTTGGGTCTTGCTATTAGGATAGTGAACTAGATATCAAGCTGGCTACAGAACAGAACCCAGAGCGTGAGAGTTAGGGATACCTATAAAAGCCAGGTGGGGTTATTAGTGGGGTCTCTGGTCTCACAGGGTTCTGTGCTGGGCCCCCTGCTGTTTAACTTGTTTATTTCTGATTTCAGCAAAGATGTTGAGAAATGGATGGTTAAATTTGCAGATGGTTCACAATTGGGGCAGTATCAATCGATCAAATTTTATTGTTTGACTTGAAATAAGTCATTACAAAAATATACATACAATATCAGAAAATCTAAGGATGATACCATTTAGACCAAATACATACATATTTTAGTACACAGTCACTACATGTTGCATACATTAAACAGTACCTCTTTATAATTTATAAAACAGGAATTTTTTTTTTTAAAGTGCAAGCATTACCATAATTAATTCCTACAATATTACTCCTCCAGTGACTCCATGTGCAATTTTCTTTTTCAATTATTTTTAGAAGGAGGCCAGGACCAACACCCCCAAATCTCTTGATTTTAAAAGGTAGGTCAACATATTTTGTGGTTCATATTCTAATTCCCAAGGATTTCTCCTAATGGATGTTTTCATATTTATCATATAGTGGACACAACAGAACAAGGTGAACAAGATTATCTTCCTCCAAATTACATTCACAGGAAATACATTTTCTATCTTTTTATCTTTAATATATTGTGAAAGTTTCCAATTGCTAGTAAAACATTCAAATCTAAACCTAGCTATCATTTTCCTTTGAGTAGGATTCTGTATTATCTGAAGATATTGTTCTGCTTATCTTTCTGTATAGAAATATCTCTTACCCTAGTTCTTATTATTTCCTAATATATGGGAAAGGCAATCTTAAACTTTCCTCTATAACCTATAGAAGTCCTAATGGCTTAATACTTTTTCCACAGTCTGGGTACTGGACAATCTAATATTTCATTTAAATAGTCTATTGCTTCATCTATACACAGCCTAGGGAGCCTTTTTTCCCCATTGTAAAATGGTTTTACCCAATAAATTATCAGTCTCTGCTGAATCTGACACTCAATTGGCAATTGTGCACTATTTGGGAGGCCTAGTATCCTCTGTAAAATTTATTTAGAGTGGGTTCTAAGTTTAGTCTTGTTTGTACACCCCATCTTTCTGCCCCATATAAGAGCTGACTACGTAATTTAGCATTTGTCATGGTATATTACCTATAACCGATTTACCCGTATTTGTATGGAGAAAATAGTTAAGATTGGGAGAAATGTAATTACTTTCTACTTCCCTTACATGACTCTGCCAAGTTTCCTGCTGATTGCCTATTAAACCCAGATAACAACATTCTGATATAGTCTCCAGGTTATGATTACCTAGAGAAAATGTATCCGATTTTTTATTGTTTCACCAAATACCAATACTTTGGTCTTTCTATAATTAATCTGCAAGTCAGCTTTGTCACATTCAGTCTGAAATTTCTCAAGCATCCTTTTCATGCCCAGATAACTAGTGAACAATAATGCCACATCGTCCGGTGATATGCTAAATACAGTAACGCTCGTGGACCCTACTCTAGCATATGAAATTCTTATTATACATTGTTCATAATATTGTATCAAAGTATAAGTTAAACAACAATGGTGAGAGTGTGCATCCCTGCTTAACCTCTACCTATAGGTCACAACATCCCATCCCTGGTACGGTGCATTTATGACAATGTTGGCAATACGACTGCTCGTGATCAACTACTAAGCATATAGGTCTGCAATAACTGCTAATCGTACTACTTATTGATGTTCACAAGTCCCCTGAAGGACTTGTCTAGTTATCCCACCTTTATAGAACTAGCAATCCTGTTCATGCCCTGTTATCTCTTATCATGTCTCCTCCTTTCTGTATACAGTTTATACTTGTCATGCATTGTTTATCCCTGTTGTCCTCCTCCTCTACCTCACTGTATTATTGTATAGTGACTGCTTCTTGTATATGTCTTGTAAACTGATATGGAGCCTTTGGAAATGAGTCTCTGACTCAAAGGTTATAATCCGATTTCTCAATAAATAAATAAAATAAATCTGAATGAAACCAATTGCTCACTTCCCCTTGTATTATACCTTATGCTTGTAAAATTGTCCTGATATAGTAATCTTATCTCCAATATTGATTTTTCCATACCTAAGTTATCTAATCTATCCCATAGTAAATGTCTGTTAACCTTATCAAAAGCTGCCTTCAGATCAATAAATGTACAGTATAGTTTTTATTTTTTCACTACTTCATACTTATGTATCAAATGAGCAAGTGTAAACACTGATCTATAGTAGAGTGTTTATTTTTAAATCCTTACTGTGCTACATCAGGAACATTTTGTTTTTCTACCCATACAGTCATTCTACTATTTAGAATTCTGGTAAACAATTTCCCAACGTAGTCCATCAAATGAATAGGCCTGTAGTAATCTGAGTCATTTCTTTCCTTTTAAAGATGGGAACAAACCTCCAGTGTTTTGGGATGTCTCCGGTTCTCCAGATATAACTGAATAGATTGCAAAGAAATGGCAGCCAGTATATTTTAGTTTTATCACCACATCCAGTGGCATCCCATCTGGACTAGGGGCAAATTGGGGCAGTACTTAAAATGAAAGAATAGATTGCCAGTCTAGAAAAATACTTTGCCGTAATACATAAATGGGTACAAGTAAATGGAATGAACCTCAACTTAGAGGAATGTGTGGTCATGCACCCAGGAACAACAACAACAATTGCTATAAGTTAGCAGGAAATAAACTATAAAAGTGGACTTGGAAAATGACAAGGATTTCAGTTTCGAAACCACTACAATATGGTCATTAATAAAAAATCCAGGTTTGTATTAAAAATGCATTCAATATCTAGAGATAGGAATTGTGTCTCAACACTGTACAGAACATACTGTATATTAGGCTCCACCTGAATTATTGTTCCACCCTATGGAGTCCATAGCTAAGGAAAGACATAGATAACATCGAAAGAGTACAGAGCCACAAAAGTGATTACTAATATGAGAGACATGCCATATGAACATAGATTAAAGGAATTAGGACTCTATACACTGGAAAAGCGATGACAGAGGGGACATATGATACAAATGTTCAAAATCACTAGGGACAGGAACTTATGGAGAGCTTGAACTTAAAGCAGCAGTGCAACGAAATGGCTAAAATTTGACCCACTTTTTTCTTCCAAATTGATGCCAAATCTTTCCAGTTTATTTTGGTGGTAAAATTTTCAGTTTTCATTTAAGAATTTTCTAAAAGTTTTAAAATAATTATTTCTCAAGAAAAAGATGGCCGCTTTATTTTTGCACAGAAATAATATTGAAGACCTGAGGAGGTAAGAATCCAGACAAAATGCAAATGTAGAGTACACAGCATAGGAAGCATCCAGAAAACCCAGATCAACAGTTCTGCAAAATTTTTCATAACCATAGCAGAAAATTAGCTTTTTGGAATTACTTTTATCAAGGTAATGCTGCTTTAAGATTCATCTACAGAGACATTCATTTAAGATCCCATAATAAATTCAGATGGATAATGTTAAAAGGAATAGTAGGAGAGGATTTTTATATATAGGTCAGTAAAACTTTGGAACTCTTTTCCTAATTATGTAGTCTCAGCGGAATCTATAGAAATTTTGAAAGCTAGGTTGGTAAGTATCTTCTCAATCTTACCTCGGTGCTTCATAGTGGCTACGCCGAGGTGGAAGATAGACTCCATGGGCTAACATTTCCTTATCAACCAAGTATAGAATTACGTACAGAAATTTAAATTCTAAATAAAACAGAATTTCTATCAGGGTTATATGTTGCAGATCTAGGTGTGGATTTATTCTCAAAGAAATCCATTTTGTCATTAAAGTTCTACCTAATAGAAAGACTCCAACCCTGAATGGGTTCTCAGCAGAATTTTACAAAGACTGTATTGACCTATTAGCTCCATGTGTTACTAGACGTATACTCTGAGGCTGAGACTGCCTCCGCCAATGACACAGTAATAACTCTCATACTAAAAAAATTATCACAAACAGCAAGTAGTTTCTATAGTCCAATATCTTTGTTAATATAGTCGCGGTAAAAAATTACGCCTTTGCACTTTTTCAAATAACTCACAATTTCTCTAAACATAAGTTAAAATTAACAACAGTACAGTATTTGGACTCACAATTTTTTATTTCTGTTAATATTACAGAACCTTTGTTTTTGTTCAGAATTTAATATATCCTTTAAATCACAAATGAAAAGAAATGGCATTGACAAAATTATTGACACCCTATACTTAATATTTGGTAGCACAGCCTTTGGTCAAAATAACTGCAATCAACCGCCTTCTATAGCCATGGATGAGCTTCCTGTACCTCTCTACTGGCAGTCTGGCCCACTCTTCTTGTGCAAACTGCTCCAGTTCTCCCAGATTTGAAGGGTACCTTCTCCCAACTGCTGTTTCAGATCTCTACAGGTTTCAATGAGATTTAGATCTGGACTGATTGCTGGCCACTTCAGAACAGTCCAGCATCTTGTCTTGAACCATTCCTGGGTGCTTTTTGAAGTGTGTTTGGGGTCACTGTCCTGCTGGAAGACCCATGACCTTCGACAGAGACCCAGCTTTCTGACACTGGGTTCAACATTGCACTCCAAAATGGCCTGGTAATTCCAGATTTCATAATGCCATGCACACGCTCAAGGCACCCAGTGCCAGAGGCAGCACAGCAACCCCAAAACATCACTGAACCTCCTCCATGTTTGACTGTAGGGACAGTGTTCTTTCTTTGAAGGCTTCATTTTGTTTTCTGTAAACATAGAGATGCTGTGCTTTACCAAAAGCTCTAATTTGGTCTCATCTGTCCACAGGACATTCTCCCAGAAGGATTTTGGCTTGTTCAGGTGTGTTTGGCAAACCCCAGTCAGGCTTTCTTATGTTTCTCTCTCAGCAGTGGGGTCCTCCTGGGCCTCCTACCATAAACCCCTTTCATTGAGTTGGCGTACGGATGGTGCGAGTTGAAACTGTCGCATCTTTGTGTCTGAAGGTCAGCTGAATCTGTTTTGGCAGTTGATCGAGGTGCTTTCTCCACCATTCGAACAATCCTGCGCTGCAATCTTCGATCAAGTTTTCTCTGCCACGTCCAGGGAAGTTGGCTACAGTGCCATGGGCCTTAAAACATCCTGATAACATTAGCGACGGTGGAAACAGGAACATCAAGGTCTCTGGAGATTGATTTGTAGCCTTGAGATTATCCATGCTTGATACAATCTTCTGTCTGACCTCCTCAGACAATTCTCGGTTGTCTTTCTTTTCTCCATGCTCATTATGCACACACAGTGACACAAAACAGGAGAATGAGTCATTTTCTATTCAAACTGGTTGAATGAGTGATTTTGTATTGTAGGCACCTGCAACTCACCACAGGTGAGTTCAATTCCAAAGTGAAGGAGAATCATCTGCTTGAAATCTAATTATTTCTAACTACTCCTAAAAGGTGCCAATAATTTTGTCCGGCCATTTAAGGATTTCTGTGTGGAATGAGCTAAGACTTAGTAAATTTTTCTGCTTTTGTATTTTATTCCACTGCAAATCAAAGAAATACATATGTGATACCAAAATATTTTTAATTTCAACAATTTTCTGGAAGGAATGGTGCATTATTAGAAAAACTGCAAGGGCGCCAATATTTTGGCCACGACTGTAATGATAATAGAAGTTGAGGGCTTAACAGAGAGGCAAGGGGAGCTTAGAGTACTGCTATTGGTGGACTTCATGATCACAGGCGCCCAGTGGAGGGGCAAGAGGAGGGTAAAACCTGTCTGATCAGAACCAAATGCCACCCAGGCCTGACGGTGCACATGGCCACGCATGAGTTGTATTCACTGGCAAGGGAAGTGGGGACCCAGACATTCTAGTGCACTTGGGACAAATGACATAAATGGTAATAGTGAACTAGAAATTTAGGCAAGGTTCCGGAGTTGGCTAGGGTATGCCTTTCCATAGGCTGTAAGATCTCCTTTCGAAATCTGCCGGTGCCAAGGGCTAGTGGGAAAACAAGATGAAGATTAGGAGATAAATCAGTGGCTTAGGGTGTGGGAATTGGGATATGGCCTGGTGGGGGACTGGGGAGGACCTGGGAGGATAAGGGCTGTACGCTAGGGACAGCTTCCACCTTAATTTGAGGGACGGAAACTTGCTGTCAAACTAGCTGGGTTCATCAGCGAAAGGTGGGGCTTAATTTGTGAAGGGGGTCAAAAAGGGCAGTGCCAGCAGGTACAATAATTGAGGGACAGGGTCTCCACTCCTCTGGGGGGCTAGGGAGAGATTGAAATGGGTCACCAGGTGGGTGCAGGAACTGAGAAATGGGAGCTCAAGGGGAGAAAGGAGAGGAGGAAAGGTGGAGAGGTCTTGATAAATGCCAAGAGCTTAGGAAATAAAATGCCTGCACTCCAGGTGATGCTAGTTGAGGGGAGGTAGATGTGGCAGCAGTCACTGAGACCAGGGCCACTCAAGGACATGAGTGGACCTAAATCTGGAGGGCTAAACTATGTTCAGAAAAGATAGGGGAGGAAGGGGTGTGAGGACTGTTAGTCAGAAATGGCAAGGGTATTGGAGGGTAGAGAAGGCAGAGGGAATGTGGTGGTTATTTGGATCACCTTGCTGACGCAGGGGGTAAGAGAGTAAAGGTCGGAGTGGTATACAGACCACCAGCACTGGCGAATGTCCTGGAAGAAACTTTGGTGGCAATCCGAGGGACACTGTAGATTGGGAAAGGAAGGATAGTGGTAATGGGGGACCTCAACATGCCAGGAACAGAGTGGGGGACTATGACATCACCAGTGGCCAGAGAGCAGAGGCTGCTGGATGTCTTCCAGGATGCTTGACACAATAGGTGGGTAAGCCAACTAGGGAGGCCCGGACACTGGACATGGTCCTGGCGGACAGTGACTCAGATTAGGGCCTAGAGGTGAGGGACCCATGACGGGAGTGATCATGCCACAGTCTGGTACTTCCTGGACCTGGGCGGGGGAGAGAGCTGAACAAGGACAGTAGTAACCGACTTTAGGGTGCAGACTTAGGAGGTGGGAAGATCCTTAAAGATCTGCCTGGACAAGATAAGGCTGGATATGGATGTTGACAGCAGGTGGGGGATCATTAGGAGGGGAATACAGGAGGTTACCAGATCCTGTGCAAGGGAAAGGCTTAAGTTCAGTACGGCCAGAAACCCTGCTGGTGGACCCGGGAGGTACAGGAGGTGGTGAGGGAAAAAAGGCAACCTACAGGTGCTTCAAGTGCTCAAGGAGTGAAAGGATCAGGAGGAATATGAGCAGACAGCCAAGAGAGTCACCAGGGGGTGAGAGCAGCTAAGGCAAAAAGGAGCAGTCGTTGTCAGTGGGATCCGGAGGGGACAAGAGGTTCTTAGATACATGGGGGAAGGAAAGCAGGGTAGATCAGCAAGATAAGGATAGGGGATGGTTGGGCACAGGAGGCGGGGAACAGGCAGAAGTCCTAAATGAGTATTTTGCCCATTTTTACCGAGGGATGGAGGGGCTAGTCTCTATGAGGGAGTGGGGTAAACTGAGCAAGGGTGGGGACCAGAGAGACCAGGGGCCCTGATGAGTCTGGGGAAAGGGAGTGGACACCACAGACAGGTGGTGGGCCCCAGCAGTGCAGGGTGAAAAGGAGGAGGACATGGAGGCTGAAATCCCAGTAGAGACAGTAAGGAAGCCTCAGGTCCTTCGATGGAGAAAGCACCTCGCCAGATGAGATACATCCCAGGGTGCTGAGGGAACTGGCGAATGTCCTGGCAGTCCCTCTAGTGGAGCCTTTCAACATCTCTGAGGACTGGGTGGGTGCCCCAAGACTGGAGGGTAGCCCATGTCGTGCCAATCCACAAGGGAGGGATCAAGAGAGGAGGTGGGAAATTACAGGCCGTTAGCCTGACATCGGTGGTCGCAAAAGTGATGGAGGGTATTGTCAAGGAAAGGCTAGGGGTTACTGGAGCAAACTGGGTACTTGGACAATAGGCAGCATGACTTTGTCACGGAAGATCGTGCCAGACAAACCTGCTGAGTTCTATGACTGGGTGATCAGGGCCCTGGACCAGGTAGGCCAGTGGACGCTTCTTTCTGGTCTTTAGCAAGGTATTTGATTTGGTACTCCACAGTGGCCTGCTGACTAAGCTGAAGGAAATGGGGTAGGGAGACAGTTGTTAAGATGGACAGGAACGGCTCTGAGCATACTCAGAGGGTGGTGGTTGGAGGGATAACCTCATCCCAAGGTGGGTTACTAGTGGGGTTTTCCCAGGGGTCAGTGCTGAGGCCACTCCTGTTCAACGCCTAATCTCAGACATCAGGAGGGGATCAGGAGTGAGATGAGTCTCTTGTAGATGACTCCAAAGCTGGGTGCAGTGGTGAATGGTGAGGAGGGGGTGGCCTTGCAGGAGGACCTGGAGGCTCTGGAAAGGTGGTTGGGAAAATGGAAACTAAAATTCAATGGGGAAGTGCAAGGTTCTGCAACTGAGAGTCAGAATCCAGGCCAGGGGTATACCCTGGAGGAGACATGATTCAAGTAACAGAGGGTGAGAGGGACCTCGTAGTAGTAGATGTCAAAATGAACAACTCAGAGACCTATAGGAGGGAAGGCAAGGGCAAATAGGATGCTGGGATGCACTGCCAGGGGATTACCTCAGAAAGGCGAAGTGACCTCTTCCACTGTACAATTGCTTGGTTAGGCCACACCTCGAGTATTGTGTACAGTTTTGGAGACCACATTTAAAGAGGGACATTATACTCCTGAGAGGGTCCAAAGGAGGGCAACCAAAATTATATGGGGCCTGGGGGAGAGGACCTATGAGGAGAGGCTCAAGGAGCTTGACATGACATCCTGGAGGAGAGGAGGGATGGGGGGACATGATAGAGGTCTTTATGTACATGAAAGGGATCAATAAAGGAGGCCCAGTTGGGGTGCTCCAAAGGAAGGAGGATGGGGCAACAAGAGGTCACAGGTGTAAGCTGGAAGGGGCAGGCTCAGAAGGGAGAGGAGGAGATGTTATTTCACTGAAAGGGTGGTGGAGCCATGGAATGCACTGCCAGGAGCTGGTAGAGACTGAGACGGTGAACGGGTTTAAGAGGGATGGACAGGTAATGGGTAAATCTGACCAGGCCCAATACAGGTGGAACATCTGGGACTGGGGACAGTATAATCCAAGGGGAGGAGGATACCAAAATTGGCACTCAGTGCAGGTGCTGAAAATTCAGCAGACTCGAGAGACCATTAGGCCTATTCTGCGGCATTTTAGCACGTTAGAAAGTTTAAAAAATTGTTCCAACATGTTAGGGAACATAATACATGACTTAATTCATCAAGACCAGATTAGGTACATTGGGGAAGTGGTTATCGTAACTTCAGACTAAAACTAGAAATATTACAGAAGGCCCCAATACTGATTCAGTTATATCTCTGTACACAGTCTCATTACCCTTTATCAACAGTCCTAGAATTCTCTTATCTTTTGGCAAGCCATTAAGAATATGGAAGGTGGGTCAGCTCCTCCATCTCTACCTAAGCAGTTGCAGTGGGTAATCAGTTACTCACAGATAAGTAAATAATCTTAGAGGAACTGAATCTGCACTCTGCCTCAGCAGGTAACGCTTTGATAACTCAGCCACTGTCTAAATCCCTTCCCTGCCACAGAATCTGCCTAACAGCCTACTGAATACTCCAAACCTTTTCAATTTTCAGCAGGTCACCTACAAGTAGGTGGAGCACCTTCTTCAAACACTTGATCCTAAAAGAGTGCAGGGGCCAATACCAAACCTTTCTTCCTACAAATAGGCTACCCAGTCCTAACGGCACCTATAACTCACTTTTTCAATCTATTGATCATAAGCTGTGAAGTACCATTATTATGGAAATCTGCCCATATTATCCTGCATTTCAAGTCTGAGAAAATCTTTACACAACTACTGGAGCATCTCCATTTTACCAGTGCTGGCCAAGTCGCTTGAGGGACAGATACATGAACAGCTTAAAGACCACCCCGAGATGCATAATGCTATCACCCCATGCAGTCAGGCTTCCAGGCTAAACACAGCACAGCCTCTGTACTGGAAAAGGTTACAAATGACTGGCTTACAGCTCTTAGCCATAAGCCCACCAGTGCGGCAATGTTTCCTAGACCTTAGCAAGGCTTTTGACACAGTGGATCACAATATTCTTGAACAAACTCACGAATGCTGGCCTAGGTCCAGCTGCAGGGCATGGTTCAGGTGTTACCTTACTGAAAGATGCCAGCAGCTGAAGGTTTGACCTCCACCTGTGTACATATTAGTAAAGAAGTGTCGCAAGGCTCCATATTGGGTCCTTTGTTATTCACGATTTACAAATTTAGGTCATAATATTGCAAATGCCAAACTACATTTTACACAGACAATACCATACTCTACACTGCAAACCCTGGTCCCATTATTAGTAATTTAGTCCTTACAAGAGGTGTTCAACCAACTACAAGTTAATTTACATAAATTCAAGCTTCTCCTAAATGTGGCTAACACGGCACAGGGTTTTCTCTCACAATCTATCTGCACCCCTCCCCCAAAACCAGGTATCTCCACCCTATCTAATGAAATGCTCAAATTGGTTGATACTTTTAAATATTTAGGTATGTGGCTGGACAATAAATTGTCCTTCACCATACACACCGACATCCTCTGTAAAAGTTCTGACAGAGGCTGGGGTTTCATTTCAAACAAATCTTGCCTCAACCGTAAACCAAGAAAACACTTGTCCAGGCAACATTCCTCCCTTGATAGATGGGCTGGCAGTATAGCCTAGAGGTTAGAGTAAAAACTGTGAATCAGCTTGGTATAGCCAGCGGCCAGACCTGGGCTTGATTCCCACAACCTCCACTTGCATACTGTGTGACTCTGAGCAAGTCACTTAACTGCCCAGTGCTCCCAGGTCACCCCGAAAACAGGCACTTGTACCTAGTGAACTTACCCGGTTACCAAAGACTAAAATAAAAATAAAATAAAAAAAAAAAAAAGATTACGGTGACATTATATATGGAAGTACCACAGCCTCAAATCTGGTTAGTCTAGATGTGCTGTAACCACAGAGAGCTCCGCTTACTAGTGACCCTTCTGCCAAAACTCATCATTGTCTCCTCTACAAGGAAACAGAATGGCCATCTCTCAAACCAGAAGGCTTAGACACCTAAATATTTGGTCCTTCAAAGCTCCGGATATTCCTACCATATATTTCCTCGCCTCTGTAGGTCCCAAGGGCTATATACACTTAGAAAGCACAATGTACTCCTGCTTGATGTTCCCAGGCATTTTCAAAATATAGAAAGATGGCTTTCAGCTGGGCTGCCCCTTCAGCCTGGAACTCCTTCCAGAAATTTCTCAAGCTGACCTCACTTGTCAGCCCCTGGCTCTTCCAAACTCTACTTGGTCAATATTATATAAATAAATGTGTTTGCTATTAGCACTTTACTTGTACCCTGTACTGCATATAGCGGCCTTTGATACACTGTACCCCATTATACTATTTACTTTTTCATTCTGTGCTACTTGGGTATAATTGAACTCATTGTTTCTCCCTTGTACGGTATGCTTTAAACTAACTGTATATTCCCATACTATATTATCTGTTACATATACTGCCTTTTGTGTACTGTGTTCCATCTGATTATCCTGTGCCCTGAACTGTTAACTATCCCAATCTATTGTATTCTGTCCTACCCAGGACCTTCTTTGCAAATGAGCCTTGCTCAATGGAGCTTTTCCTGATAAAACAAACAAATAAATAAAGGACCTGGGATTTGAAAAATCAAGCAATAAAAATATGCACAATATTTATTTCTTCAAGGGCTCAGATGAAAATTATATTCTCTAACACAGTAACTTTAAGAGGAACCAGACAAGGCTGTCCCTCTTCTTTTCATTGCTCACAGAATCATTAGCTGTCACACTACACAAAGATATGAACATTAAAGATATTATTTTAAATGGTTCAGATCATGTAGTACCACTATATGCAGACAATGTCTCCCTTTACCTGAGCCATATCACTGAATGTATCCCTACTGTATTAGACTTGATGTGTAAGTCTGGTTCATTGTCAGGTTACAAGGTGAACGAAGCAAGACATAAATCTTCAGTTTGGATAATAACTATGACTCAGTGGCAGCCAGAACCCCTCCCCAGTTTTTATTTCTGCCAAGAATACTATCATATCTGGGACACATCAACCCAAAGACATATCTGAATTGTTCACAATTCTTTTTTACCACTTTTGGAAAAGATCTCATGCAATCTGAGAGATGGAAATCACTCTTGTTGACTCTTACAGGAAGAGTTAATGTAATTAAATGAACATTTGACCTAGAATTGTATTTCTTTCCTGAACACACACACACACACACACACACACCTTTTTGTTTTGTTTTTAAACATTTTTAATCGTTGGAAACAAATGTGGAAAACCTGTGAAGAAGCCATAGACTGACAGCCAGCCTAGACAAACTTAATCTCTCTAAAGATGAGGTGGACTTGGCCTTCAAACTTATGGGGTACTAGTTAGCAGCATAGGCAAATGTGCAGCTGACTGGTTCCTCTCTAATGAGCTCCTCCCTACATGGGCCTTCCCCCAAAATTATTTGTTCCTTATAATAATATAAGTATTTTTTAATTACGTTTTCCCCACCTCTCCCAATGGTTCCTCAGATCCATCACAGATATTCTGTGGGATTTACTATGGCCATCCAGAGCCCCAATGTGTGTCCTCCACAGTGGGGCCATCAGGGCAGCAAACCCACCTTCAGAGACCAGATCAGCATAGAGACCAGGAGCCCCAAATCAATGGTGCGGGGCCTGTGAGAAGACACCATCCTGTCTTGGCCGACTCTGTTTTCTTTCATGGAGACAGTGGCATGAACAGGCGTCCACATACCGCAAACAGGAGGGTGTAGTGCTGAGCCAGCCAACTCTGTCCTACTGCTGTCCCACACTACTCCTCCACCTGTGGGCCTCCAGGGGTGCTAGCGCAGTGGAAAGGACATGCTTACCCCAGAGATTAACATCCACCGAGATGCTCAAGCCTCCTCCCTCTGCTGTCCCTTCAGCACCACAAATTTATTCCCAAACCAGGATTGCTGGCATTGCTAGTGGTAGCTATACCACTGCGCTGATATGCCAGCCCCCATTGCTTATATTAACAATATGCTATTTGTTAACCGAAAGGATAAAAAAAAAAAAAAACAAAAAAAACACAGTATAGTAACTGCTAAAGACTGACTAAAATGACCTCAAGAGTCTGGCAAGCAATACTGAAAATCTTTGAGCGAGTCAAAGTAAAAGTTCTACGATTTACTCCTATCATTCAAAATATAGTTTCTCTTATCTTGCAATAGGCAATATGTTTAATGCTTCGAAAGACAAACTATTTAGAGTACTGCAAGTCAAGTTAAGGAGTTAATCAAGGATGGTCACTTTGCTACATTTGAGGCCCCTAGAGGAAAAATGAATCTTTCTCAAGGCAGCAAACTGATGTACCTACAGGTACATGATTCTGTAAGATGAAAATCAGGGAATTCAATGGAATCAAACTTTATTATCGAAAGATTTATTTTGTAGATTAGAATAAAAATCTGATATAAAAAACGGACTTTTTCATAATTTGAGCCCCTCCCCACCCAAAACACCACAATGCTGTATGGGAACACGATTTACAATCCTCCTTTGCAGAGGAACAATGGTCTTCTCTCCTCAATCACTTCATAACAAATTAAGTTTAATATTTAAGCAATAATGCTCGACAGGGGTGTGTGTCATGCTGGGATAACATCATGCCTCAGGTGGTTGGGACGAGGCCGCCAGGCGAAAAAGCGCTCCAACAACTGAGGCGTAACGATATCCCAAACGCATACACACTTTGAAGGCATTATTGCTAATATACAATGGCTCATTGTTATACAGAATAAAAATCATTTTAAAGATGTTTTTGTGTGAAAAATATTTTTGTTTTCAAAAGAAGATGAAACAATGAAGCACATCATCAAGCACATCAAGCAGCACATCAAGCAAAAGTTCATCTACAGATTCACAGTGAGGTTGAGACTAGACCCATGATGTTGTACTGGGATAACATCACGGGTCCAGCCCAAACTGACCAATCAGAGTCCAGGATTTTTCTTGCCATTGTATAATTTGTATTATTTATACTGTATGCCAGTAACACTTAATGGGTTTAACGCAGTTTCTCCGACAGATGCCAGAGATGTCCTAGACATAGAGGGCAGGGTTTTAAATAATTGATTAGCACTTTTTTCTTGGGACAATACTAACTTTACAGAAAGCATTTATATAGGTTTTGTAGAACTGTTAAGTTTGTTAAACACAATGAGGAAAGTGCTATGCATTTTCACAATGTTTTAGAACTTTCATGAGCAAAACGCTAATCAATTTTAGAGTTAAATAAAACCCTGGAGGGTCTTTCCCTCCATTTGCTGGCTGCTTGCAAAACCTAAATTCTAGATCATGATTTTAGATGTACTTGGGCAATTGATAGGCCAAGACATTCCATTCAACCCCGTATTCTCAGTATTGGGCATATGGATTCTTTAAACCTTCACACTGATCTTTGTATACTCATCCATTTGGCTTTATTAACACCTGGAAGATAATCTTCATTAGAAGGATGCAAACTCTCCTATGTATGAGTGGGTAAATGTAATGACTGATACCTCAAGAGCAGAAAGGGCTTAGTACATGACAGAAGATGAGTAACTAAGGAGGGTGCTGTGGAGCCGAGCAAGAAGGTAAAGGAGACCGTGTTTCTACACAACTTTGGAATTTGTAAGGCATTAAAGTACATTTTTCAGGGTGTTGATAAACAATAACTGGCAATACTTGTGTGGGAAAACCTACCTGATAAGATGGAGAACCCACAAAGAAAAGCAGCAGATTGACAGGGTAGAGGGAAGAATTCAAGCGGGCTCCTGCCACGGTCCACACTGCAAACCCAAGTCGATGCATGAGAGTGTTCTGGAGAGGAAATGCTACAATTGCTGGGTTTAAAAATGAACAGACTGCTTTCATCTGTGGTAGTGCTATCTGAAATTCATAGCCTTTACAAATCGGGTGACCAGTGTTGAGTCTACGATACAGAGGCAGTGTCAGAGCTGCCTGTGGAGGCCACAAAATGGGCAGATGCAGCAATGGTGGCCATTATGAAAGTTATCAAGGAGAATAGGCACCTAAGAACAAGACTGGAAAACCAGGTTTGGGGCAATGATATACTGAATACTGGGATTACAGGAAGGCTGTGAGGGTGACCACTTAATGCTGTTTATTCAGGAGGCGGTTGTCGCAGCAGTTGGGCAAGGCAGCCACTACAAAAATCCAGAAAATACAGAAGGCCTATAGAATAACACCCGAGGAAGGCCTGATAATCTTGAGGCGGTTGTAACCATAACAGATGGTATCGTACTAGGACTGCCTGCTAGCTTTTAAGAAACAACGAAAACGCTTTTGTGTGATGGACAAAGAGCACGCTCTCATCCGGATATTAGTTTGCAACTAGACAGGAAAGGAAACAATCGATGGCACCAGAGCTCTTTTAAGGAATCCAGCATACCTCATGGGATCATTTTTCTAGCGTGACATCGCATAGCTCATCGGGCAAGATAAACAGGTTACTCACCTGTAACAGTAGTTCTACGAGTGGTATGTGTTGTTCATCCACACTTCATGGCAGGTACCTTGCCACTTTAAGATGTGCCAGAAAGTCTTCAAGTTGGCTCCTCCCACCCACCCAGGTGGTATGGCCCTCGGCCCGCCTCCATGATGCCAGATCTTAGCCCACTGGAAGCCCAGTTTGTGCATCAAAACTGGGAGGTTGGGTGGATCAGTGGGGATGAAACATAGAAACATAGAATTTGATGGTAGATAAGGACCGCTTGGCCCACCCAGTCTGCCCATTTGCCTACCTAATGGATAAGCTGCAGATCCTAGTTAACCAGCAGCCTACTTCTTCCTACCCCACCCCTAGAATTGCCTTATGACTGTCCCATGCATGCCTGAATTCCACCACTGTTTTGACTCCACAACCTCCTCCGGAGGCCGCTCCATGCATCCACAACCCTCTCTGTGAAAAAATACTCTTTAAATTACCTCTGAGCTGCAGCTTCCATCTTCAAATTGTGCCCCTTGTTCTTGCACACCTCTTTTTGAAAGATGCTACCCTCTTGGACTTTGTTGATTCCCTGAGGTACTTGAAAGTTTCTATCATGTCCCCCCTCCCTCCTCTCCTCGAGGCTACATATTAAGCTCCTTAAGTCTCTCTTCATATATTTTCGGTGCAGACCCTGCACCATTTTAGTCCTCCTCTGGACAGCTTTCATCCTGTCTATGTCTTTGCAGAGACTGGGTCTCCAGAACTCTACGCAGTACTCCAGATGGGGTCTCACCAGCTGTCTGTACAGAGGGATATAACTTCCGTTTTCTACTGGTGATGCTCTCCTTGTCATCCCAGTATCCCCCAGCCTTCTTGCTGCCCTCTCACATTGCTTGCCCACCTTTAGGTCATCTGATATGACTACCCCAGGTCCCTTTCCATTTTTGTTGTTGTTAGTATCTCACCCCTATTGTGTACTTTTCCCTGGGTTTTGTTTCCCAGGTGCATTACCTTGCACTTCTTAGCACTGAATCTAAGCTGCCATACATTTGACCATTCCTCTAACCTTACCAAGTCCCTTCTCATCCTTTCCACCCCACCTTGTGCATCAACTCTGTTGCAGATCTTTGTGTCATCTGCAAAGAGACATACTTTTCTTCAGTCCCTCTGCAATGTCGCTTATAAAGACATTGAAGAGGACCGGTCCTTACTGAACCCCGCGGTACTCAATTAGTAACCCCCTTCTTCAGAGTGGACTCCATTTACTATTACTCTCTGTGTCCTATTCTCCAGCCAATTTTTACTCCAGGCTGCCATCTTGGGACCCACCCCAGGCTGGCTAACTTGTATATTAATATTTTGTGTGGGACTGTGTCAAATGCCTTGTTAAAGTCTAGGTAGGCCATGTCCACAGCCCCTCCCTGATCTACTACTTTGGTCACCCAGTCAAAGAAATCTATCAGATTTGTCTGGCATGACCTTCCCACTGTGAATCCATGCTGCCTTGGGTCCTGTGCCCCTCTGGCCTCTAGATACTCGACAATTCTTTCCTTCAGAAGTGATTCCATCATTTTCCCTACCACTGAGGTTAAACTAACAGGTCTGTAGTTTCCTGCTTCTGCCTTGCTCCCACTTTTGTGAAGGGGAATCACATCTGCCCTCCTCCAGTCCTTGGTACCACCCCATCCTCCCATGATTTGTTAAAGAGGGTAGTCAGTGGTGTCACTAGTTCTACCCTTAGTTCTTTTAGAATTCTGGGATGAATCCCATCAGGCCCCATTGCTTTGTCCACCTTCAGTTTTAAGAGTTCTTTCAGAACCCTTTCTTCTGTAAATGGCTGGTATCAACTTCTGTATCCAGAGTGTCTCTACTGTTTGTTTTAGGTACCTCCCTCTTCCTTTGTAAATACTGAGCAAAAATATTGTTTAGTATCTCTGCCTTTTCACAGTCACCCTCTGCCCACCCTCCCTCCCCTTTATTAAGCCTCACTATCCTCCCTTGGTCTTCCTTCGCTCCCTGGTACCTATAAAGGTTTTATCCCCTTCTTAACTGAGTTGGCTATCTCTTCCTCGTTTGGGCCTTTGCTGTTCTGACTGCCTTCCCAGCTTCCTTTTGCTTTAACTGATACAGTTCTCTGTCCTGCTCCTTCTGTGATTCCTTGTACTTCCTGAATGCTTTGTTTTCTCTTGAACCTTCACTGCCACTTCCTTTGAGAACCATAGTGGTTTCTTACATCGCTTTGTTTTGTTTATTTGCTTCACACAAAGGCTTGTTACCTCTGTGATGGCAGTTTTATTATTCCATTGTTCTTCCACCCTCTTTCCTGCCCATTTGCTAGTGCATTCCTTAGGCACTCACCCATTTTGCAAAGTCAGCCTCCTAAAGTCCGTACTTTTGCCTTTGTATGGCTTGACTCTATTGCTGTGTTTATGTGAACCATACTGTTTGATGGTCGCTAGTTCCCGATGGCTACCCACTCTTCATCTGTGATCCCTCTTCATCTCCATTTGAGAGAACCAGGTCTAAGATTGCTCCCTCTCGAGTGGGCTCCAACACTAGTTGTCTAAGGCATGCCCCTGTAGGGCATCTAGAATAACCCCACTCTTCAAGTGGCTGCTGCAACTGCACTCCAGTTAACATCTGGCATATTCAGATCACCCATCAGCAATATCTCCCCTTTTCTGCCATTCTAGTATACTTTCTATCATTTCTTGTCCTTTCCTCCCCTGAGAGAGGGCCTGTATATAACCCTATGCGGATTGTGGTGCCATCTGCCTGTCTCCAAATTTACCCACAGTGCTTCTTCTCTCCTGTTTACCCTTTTGTTCTGTTGCTTTGATTCCTTCCCTTATGTAAAGAGCTACTCCTCCTCCTCTTTACCCTCCCTGTCCCTCCTGTAGATAGTGTCTCCTGGTATGTTTACGCCCCAGTCATGGTTTTGTGTGTACCATGTTTCTGTGACTGCCACGATATCCAGATGTTCCTCCTCCATCAAGGCCACTAATTCAGGAAGCTTGTTACTCAGACTACGGCATTGGTACTCATTGCTCTCCATTTTGATGGCTTTACCTTCTGTTGCAGCATCCCCCACTGACCTTTCTACCTCGGTCTTTTCTCATTTAGTACCCGTGCTTTGTAGGGAGAGGCTGGGATTTTCCTGCTGCTTATCAGTGCCTCCCCTTGACTAGTTTAAAGCTTGCCAGTGAAGCATTTAAACAGACTGCTCAAAAGACTTGTTGCCTTCCTGGACAGATGCAGACCATCCTGCCAGTATAGGCTGGTGTCCCTCCAGGTGGAACCCCAGTCACCAATGAAGCCAAATCCCTGTGCTCCACACCATTTTTTCAACCATTCATTAAACTGCATGGTGCAAAGTACCCTGCCTCACTCATGCCATTGACAGGCAGCACCTCTGAGAAGGATACTGTGTGTGCTACTTGTCTTAGGGCCCTCCCAATTCTACAAAGTCCTTCTGCACTACTCTAATCTCATGATGAGCCAAGTCATTTGTCCCTAGGTGGACAATGACATCCAGCTCAGACTCCCTTGCAGCTGTTCTCGTGATCCTGAGGATGCGCTTCCTGTCCCTCCAAGCCATGGCACCAGGCAGGCACCTTACTTCAGTTTTCCCTGCTCCCCTGTTCTATCCCTAATAATTGGAGTCCCCACCAGGAGCTGCTTCCTTTCCTTGTGGTGTCCTCTGCCTCCTTCCTGTGGGCCTCCTCTGACAGTTGTCCTCAGCCTCCTTAGTCTCCTCTCGGGTGTATCCATAGGGGAACTATGCTCCCCAGAATGGTGTATGGATTGTGGAGTGGAACAACTGACTGGGTGTGCCTCTGTTCCACCATCCTCACCCTCCCTGAGCCACTGTGGTCCAACTGCTGTGCTTTCTAACCTCTGAGGTAGTGGTGGTGGCTCTGTGCCCCTAGATGGGAGAGGTTCCTCCTACTCGTCCAGTGTGGCCTGGGGAAGGTTCCTTTCTACTGTCCAGTGTGGCCTGAAGACGGGCAACTTCCTCCTCAGGGCAGAGAGTTGTCTGCAAATAGGGCAGCATCTCAGCCTCCAGAAAGACTCCCGAAAGACTGCTGCCCCACAGCCATTACATTGCACTCACTCCCCATGTTTATCTACTTTTTTTGTGTGTGTGTGATTGGTTTGTTATATAGAAATATATATATTATACAATGAGTATGCTTATATTGTCAGTGCAATGTGCTAGAGAGGATATGACAGTGATATGCACCTTGCACTCTTGAGGAAATGTCAGAACCCCAGCTATAAAGGAACTGTTTCCAGGGTGGGTGGAAGGGGTTGGGCCTAAACTGTGCCCTCACAAAACAATCAGCTAAAAGCTCTGACCCACCGCTGCGATGAGTGTCTTCCTGTCAGCAAGATGCCCTACACAACAATTTGACAGAGAAAATACCTTGCTAATCAAACAGAGAAAAATCCAGACATCCAAGTCAGACACAGGTAAACCTCCCCAGCCCCAAAACAGCCTGGTGGTTTGTGCTCTGAAAGCAGTCAGTCCCAAAATAAGTCAGCTGTGCTTAAACTCTTCCTGCACTGAAAATCTTAAGAACTGTAACAAAAGTAAAGCTAGATCCACCTCCCTATGTTGCTTGAAAGACTGTCTTTCCTGATAATTCTAAGTTCCTTATTTCACCTTTCGGTTAGAAGTAGCCTCCACCTGCAGAATATCTGCTACAAACCAAAGACAATTGTAAGGTTCACCTCCTTCTGTTGTAAGCACAACTCGCTTTCTTGCAAATCCTATGTTCAGTATTGCAGCTTCCAGCCAGAGGTAGTTTCACCTGAAGAATATTAGTGTTCTGATGAGTTTGCTATAAACACTTGCTTATAATACTATTGTTCTCAGGTCTGTTACCAAAGCTATTGGCTGATAAGTAGCTATGATGTAAGCACTTCCTGACAGAGTCTGGTCTGGCCTTAAAGCACACACAGATAAAACACAAAAACAGTTTCCACCCCTAGGGCACTGTCTGGGTCAAATATACAACCTGTACCTGCACTTATTTCAGAACTTATGACAAATTCTTAGCCCATGGTTTAAACTCTTCCTGCACTGAAAATCTTAAGAATTGGAACAAAAGTAAAGCTAGATCCACCTCCTCTGTTGTTTGTTGGATGAACAACATATACCACTCTAGAACTACTGTTATAGCTGAGTAACCTGTTTTCTAGGATCGTAGATATGTTGTTCTATCCACACTTCATGGCAGACTTCTAGCAGTTCTCCGGAGGAGGGAGGCGCAGACACATGCCCCTACTTAGGGAAGAGAGACTGGAGAACTGAGATTCCAAAACCAGCATCCTGGCATGACTCAAGGTTGATGTGGTAATGGGAAATGATGGTGTGCTGACTTCCAGGTAGCAGCTCTGCAGATTTCATGGATAGGGACATCCCTAGAAGCAGCCACCGACAGAGCAGTATGGCGGGTGGAATGAGCATTAAGCCCTGTGGGAGGCTTCCACCGCAACCTATAGCAGAGGTCAATGCAAGATGTAATCCATAGAGCTACTGTCCGCTTGGTTGCAGATCTGCCAAGTGCAACTTCAGCGCATGTGACAAACAGTTGGCGAACCTCTCTTGAACTTTCAGCATTCACTCTTTGTAGTAGGCGGCGTTCATCTCAGGTCCACAGTATGGAGCCTGTACTTAACCTCCGAGGTGTGATTGGGATAGAACACCGGCAGAGTAATCACCTGGTTAAGTGAAACTCAGACACCACCTTTGGAAGGAATTTCTGGTGGGGCACAGGACAACCTTGTCCCTGTGGAAGACCAGGTAAGGAGACTCAATGGAGAGTGCCTGTAACTCCCAGTCCTTCCTGGCTGATGCGATAGCCAGCAAGAAGGCGGTCTTCCACACAAATGTGACACATCACACTTGTGCATAGGTTCGAATGGCTTGCCCACGAGCTTTCCCATGACCAGCAGTAGATCCCATGGAGGTGGAGGTTCACGTACTGGAGGGATATGTGATCTAGGCCTTTGAAGAAGCACCAGATCACCTTCTCCTGCACCACCGACTGCTGACCGCCCACGCCTGTAAGCGAGATGGCTGCCAGGTGCACCTCTCAGGGCTCTGCCGGTTCTAGCCCCGCTGGGAGAGGGATCAAAGAGAATCCAAAATGCTAGCCACTGGGCAGGACGAGGGTCCAACCTTTGCCTTGATACCAGATGGAGAATCTTTTCCATTTAAAGGCATAGCACTTTCTGGTCGCTTCTCACGGGATGCCTGAACAACACTGAGGACCTCGTCGGAGAGACCCAAGGCCTGGAACTCTAGCCACTCAGGAACCAGGCCATCAGGTGCAGGGATTGAAGGTCCGTGGAGTACCTTCCCTGGTTCACTGACAGCAGGTCCAGGCATGCTGGAAGCTGCCTCAGGAGCCTAGAGCTGAGGCTGAGGAGATCTGGATAACAGAACTGACAGGGCCAGTCTGGGGCCACCAGGATCACTTGCGCCTTGTCCCTCCTGACTTTGATGAGCACTTGTGAATCAAGGAGAGTGGGGGAAGGTGTAGAAGAGGCCTGGGAACCACAGCCTCGAGAAGGAACTCCTGCAGTGAACCCTGCTGGGGCGGCATGGAACAGCCTCAGCCGTGATTCTCCTGGAGGCAACAGGTCCACATGAGGAGTGCCCCAGTGGGAGAACAGATCTTGTACTACCTCCTGGTGGAGAGACTACTGTGAGATGCCCCACCCATCCGGCTGAGGGCATCTGCCAGCTAATTCAAGCTCCTGCCACATGGATGGCCAGGAGATCCGCCTCAGGCTGAGTGAAATAGTACATGGTTGTGGTGTTGTCCGTCTGGACTTGAACCACTCGACCCAGACAAATGGAGCGAATGCGTTAGGGCTAGGTGAACAGCTCAAGCTCCAGCAGGTTGATGTGGCATTGGCACTCCTGAGTGGACCAGAGCCCGTGGGCTGTGCTCCCAGATGGGCACCCCAATCCATCAGAGAGGTGTCGGTCATCAGGATGACTGTTGGCTCGGGCGGACAAATGGGAGCCCTTCCTGCAGGTGGGACGGGACGAGCCACCATTGGAGACCGCTCCACATCCTCTGGGTCACAGAGACCAGCTGATTGAGATGACCTGAGCACTGAGACCACTGGCTGGCCAGTTCCCACTGAAGGGAATGCATATGCCAGCGGCCCATCTGACCACACTGGTATAGGCTGCCATGTAGCCAGAAGATGCAGGAAGTCACAGGCAGGCGCAATTGCCCAACCAGAAATGATCGTGCAAAGGAGAGAGAAGCTCTGCCCTGTCTGCTGGGAGCCGAGCTCTGGCTCAGCAGGAGTCGAGGTCTGCCCTGATGAACTGGATCACCTGCACAGGCACGAGTTCCGACTTGGCCTCGTTGATCAGGAGACCAAGTTCTAGGCAAGTCTGAGGCCAGATCCCTGGACTGCTCCACCTCCAGCCTGGAGGGTCCTGCTATCAACCAGTCGACCAGGTAAGGGTACACCTGGACCCCTCAGTGCCTCAGGCACGCTGCCGCCACCACTGCCATGCATTTGGGAAGACCCTGGGGGCTGAAGATAGGCCAAGGGCATGGCTTGAACTCAAAGGGTTTCCTCAGCTCGGAAGCGGAGGAACCGTTGATGTGATGGACGGATTGGGACGTGAAAGAACACACCCTGAAGATCTAGGGAGCAGAACCACATTCCTTGCTCCAGGGATGGTATGATCTGAGCTACAGTTACCATCTTAAAGGTGTAGGACCTGAGGAACTTGTTCAGGTCATGCAGAACTAGAATGGGGAGCCAGCGCCCATCCACTTCAGCACCAGAAAGTACCTGGAGATGAACCCTGGGTCTGAAGGCTGGTCCACTACTGGGTGCACCACACTCCTTGAGGAGGAGGAGGAACTGAGCCAAGCCGCCTCTAAGAGCTGACTGAGAAGCTGTGGACACCAGATCCTCTGTGGGGCACAGCTAGATAAGGAGGCCTGTCAATTCCAGAGGCAGGCCTTGACCAACCACTTCTAGAACCCAATGGTGGTAGTGAACCAGACAGAAATAAAGTGGCTGAGCCGGCCCCATGGGAGGTCCAGGGGGCTGTGATGGGATTGAGGAGGCACCCCAACCCATCACTGGGCAGGCTTGAGGAGGGTCTGGCTGGAGGGGCCACCGGAACTTTCCGGGCTTCCTAAGTGAGGAGGCCATGGACTTAGCCCGAGATGCCAAGTTTGAGCCTGCTGGTGGTGCTGCTGCTGGGCTGATATGGCCGCAGGAGTGGAAGAGCAAAAGGGCTTGTGTTTTGATGCTTGAAGCCCTTGTCCTTTGGGCAGATGTGGTGGACTCCAAGGTGGCACTGGACTCTCTATGCACTGGAGGTGACCCATCACCGGCCTGAACAGGTCAGTGCCCAAGAAGGGACATTGGCCAGCTTATGCTGCATATCTCCGTAAAGGTCAAGATGCGAGTCAAGCCTCTGCGGCACATGCCACCGCGGCTGCTACCAAACGGGCACAGGAATCACCAATAACCAGAGCTGTCTGGGTTGCTGCTTTGCCACCACCCTACTCTGGTACCGGACCTACTAGACCATGGTCTGGAGTCAGCCAGGAGATGAGGAATTACCTCATCTAGGGAGCCTAAGAGGGTGGGAAAAATGTGCCATGATAATGGCGTAACTGGCCTGATGAAGGCCAATTGAGGAAGCTGCGACACCTTCTTCCCAGAATGGTCCAATTGTTTGAATTCCCTGTCCAGGTGTCTGTCCGCCAAAACACGGAGTCAGCCACCAACCCCACCACAGAGGGTGCTCAAAAGCCCAACAGGGACCCCATGGGTACCACGACTTGCGGGCCATGTGGGCAGAAGGCGAGGACAAGATGCGGGCGCTGTCACTGCTCCAAGGCTGGACCCACAATGGCCTCAGCCACTGGGAAGGCTCCACAAAAGTGTCTCCTTTATCCAGAATCTCTGTGAGGGACATAGCCTGTTTCTGCACAGGCTCAAGCTACGTTCCCATGGATTCAGAAATGAGCCACAAATACCCATCAGCGAGGAAGGCCCTCGTCGATGGAGAGACCCCACCCCAAGGACTCGATGTCCACCGGACGGGAGAGCATGAGAGAATCCTCGGACTCCGAAGAGTCCTTGTAGGCGGGCACCCCTGTGTCGCTTCCACCTGCCTGGGTGGTCGGGAGTGAGAGTGAGCGACAACCAATGGGATAGGCCTTGGGCCAACTGAGAATCTTTGGTCAGAGCCCCAGACTTCGGTTGCTCGGGTGGTCCACCCGAATCGATGGAGTAGCCTGCTTCGTTGAGCAGGAGGGCCTGAACCGCATCTCAGTGATGGCGGCTTGGCCAAAGTCGGTCGTTCTGGGAAATTCACTTAATGGCCGGAGTCGAAACCGGGAGCGGTTTGGACCCGATAAGACCTACTGCTGCCACATGAGGTCTTCGAGTGTCGACGCAATCTGGCGCTTCGCCTCCTCACCTGAGGAGGACGAAGACGCGGAGCGGCAACACCGCCACTAGGACGGGTGGAACGAGATCGCCGCAAGAGCGAGTCTTGGCCCAACGCTGAAGTCAAGGAGCGGGGCGGGTCAACGGGACCTCGACAGGAGTCTGAGAAACCCTTGGCTCCTGGTCCGTTCCTTGAGGGTGGGTCCTGCCCAGCGGCTGAGCCAACCCATCCGAGCACACCAGGAGCACCGCATCCAAAAGAGAATTATTAGCTGGATCGGGCAACTACTCACAGATTGGCTCGAGAAAGATCTCGCCACATCAACAGGCATCTCAGCCGACTGGTCTGATGGGGCACCATGAAACCAGCGGCCTCGGCTGCAAATTCGACCAAAGTTAAGACAGGAGATTCCTGTGAGCGGACCGCTTCTGTCCCAAGAACATTGACGGTCGACTTTTCTTTAGTTCTTTTTTCACCCTTCTTCTTGCAGCACGAAAAATGCGATCCCAAAGGGCCCTCTCCCTTGGTAGAGACAGACTGGCACAACTCCTGAAGGAAGCCGAATAGGAGCCTGCCGGCCTGAGCCGCCTCTTCCTCTAAGGCCTTGAGCTGTTCTAGCTGCTCAGTGGACCCCACAGCTGAGGAGACCACCCAGCGGGCATCCTTTGCTTTGACTGGCGGGTAGCAGCTTCTCTGTTCGCCCCAGCTGAAGTCAGGCAGCGCGATCTTCAAGAACGTTCGGAGAAAAGGACCGACAATGATCGCAGGCCTGCAGATTATGGTCCAGTCCCAGGCAGTACACGCACATGGCGTGAGGATCCATGCGACACATCTTCTGCCAAGAGAGGCACCCGTGAAACCTAGGAAGATTTTTCTGTCCATTAGGGAAGCTGGTGGGAAGAAGATGAAGACTGAACTCGAGAGAGTTTTAGAATCAGTTTTGAAGCAAATCTGAAGATTCAAGAGCCAGGCCTACTACATGTGGCAGCGCTAAGGAGGAACCTGAACCTTCCAGTGGAAAGGAGCTCTGGCTTCATGGGGCAGAGCCAGGCTATACCACCCGGTGGGTGGGAGGAGCCAGCCTGAAGACTTTCTGGCACATCTTAATGCGACAGGTACCTGCCATGAAGTGTGGATAGAACATCATATCCATGATCCTAGAACTATGTATTCTGACCCAAAGGACGCAATGAAATGGGCCCAGAAACAAACCCTACAGAGGGTTGAGAAAGGAAGAAACTTCATCTGACGCGATGAGTCATGAAGGCACTTGGATTATCCTCTTATGGTAGAGGTAATGGGTAGGTGAAATAACCCTAGAGTTTGAAACAGTTCTTGCATTGTACTCAGTTATGGTGTTGAAAAGGGCAATGATACCCACTAGTATTCATGTGGACGCTAGTTTCTTAAATTTTTATTTTGGATATATGGTAAGCCTGGCAATTTTAGCTAAAAGTTCTATATTAACAAAAATACTCAGTGTTGTAAGAAGTTCAGTATAATGCTGCATTGAAACAATGTGCTAAGTTAATATGTTGATGGCAGTTTGTGCTATAAAGTATTCTAAATCTCATTGCAAGTTCTATAATGCCTTACTAAATGGTACCATTCTTAAAGAAGCACTATCTTGAAGGGACTGCACTAGTGATGCAAATATTAAAGGATAGTGCATGGGGATTTTTCTATTACCTCATTTTGAGGTAGAGAAGTTTGGGTAGATAAAATGACAGACTTTAACAGACATGACCATGTCGCTCATGGGCTTTGATAGAGCTGATTGTATAATGACATTTGATATATAAATGCAAGAGGTTAAACCTCATGGACGTATCTTAAAGCAGTAGATGCGCCATGTTTGTATTAAGAGGAGTGGCGACTTCATTGCAACTTGTATGCTATCATATGCTATATCTATGCTTGTAACATGATCTTATATTGTTTACTGGAAATAATAAACATGAAGTCCAAAACGAAGATGAGTAACTGAAATTCATAAACATATGGTCCCCACTCTGGAATGTATGAGAAATAAGAGGATAGTGATGATGAATAGCTAGTACACTAGTTAGGCAAAACTAAGCTAAATTTGTAGGATGATTACCCCTAATCATAGCAGCTACATCAGTAACATAGTATTGATTATGCTGTTTGCAGATACCAGGTATAAATTACTGTGTTTGCTACACATCTGAACCAAAAAAATGAAAAGGTTAAATCTCTGGCGTGGAAACATTTTAAATCAGTACATCGACAACACAATTAAAAGTTTTTGACTGTCAAATTCAAGTCTGACCGAATTAATTCTGACCAAATTTATGCACAGTATATCTGCCATGCTTCAACACAGTTTCTTTCTTTGGCTCAGTATCAGTAGTTTGTGAAAGTAGGCAGCGACTGACGGTTGGACCAGTGCACATCTAATTCAAGTCTTCCAGTGGCCAAAAGAGGACTTCTTACCTTGGCAATTCCTATTCTCCGAGCAGTTTTCTCATGCCTATCTGATGCAAAGAGCAGAGCTACCCACACGTAAGGAATGATAGATGTAAATGTTATGTAACAGCTAGTACATAAATTACATGTATTTTAACTAAAGCGTTAAATCACTAGCCCATTCATAGGGAGGACAGAGGAACAGTTTTCGGAAGCAATTCCTCAGTCTTCAAATTTTCTTGTTATTACAAGAAGCAATACTGTAGAGATGGTATCCAAATAAAAGGTCAGCCGCTCAGTACCTAACTACACTGACACACGGCTCACGACAATTACAAAACCTGTCCTACTGAAAGGAGCGTGTGTTGGCCACCACTTAGAAGATTTAAATACACAAGCCCACATATTCAAAGGGTGGTGCAGGTGCAAATGTGGTTAGTGGTGGAGCTCAGGAAGGGCCATATTCAGAGGCCTGGTGTGCTGACCAAACCTGACAATGTGATCACGCTAACATACCACTGCACCTACGCACTGAGGGTGTCCCTCATGCATACAGGTGCAGGGGTACTCAAGTACTGCTTACTGCTGCTGGAAATCATATCTTATCACAGAGCTAATGCTGCACCCAAGACAGGCAGGGTGTGCTGCAGCTGCCCACCCTGTGTTAATCATTCCCCCATCCCTGGAGCACCCATACTGCAATTTATATTCCATATCCTGGTAGTCTAGTGGTTCCCCACCTCCCGATCACATGTTGTGACATTTGTGGACATCCCAGGCAGTCCAGTGGGCTCCTCCACCCCTCAACCATTTGCTAACCTGCAACCCACCCACCTGCTTAGGACCCCCTCCCGATCATCCCTGTAAGACTGAAGCAGAATGGTGGCTTGCATAGCCCTCTCTCTCCTCCTCAGCTGTCTGCCATCGGCAGTCTGAAACACGATCACACCACACGATCACTCTGTGACCATCAGATGGCAGCCAAGGAGGCGAGAGAAGGGCTATACTAGTCTCTGCTCTGCCCCCTCTACAAGTGAGGCGATTGGGGTGAGACGGGTGCGAGGCAGGGATCCTAAGTGGGTGGGGTTGGCAATCAGTTGGGGAGGTGGGGGTACTACTAGACTACAAGGTATATCAATAAATATCACAGCATGGTTGATTGGGGTGGGATTGGGAGACCATTAGACCACCAGGAATATCCATGTAAATCACAAAATGTGTGATTAGGAGGTAGCGGACCACTAGACTGCTAAGGAGTGTTACGCTGCTGTCCTGTGTCACTAGGGGTCCTCTTTGCCCACGTAAATGAGTTCATAATGGGTATTCAGATGGTCCCTTAAGTGTCTTATGTGCCCAATGAGCTCATCTGCAAGCCTGGGCAGAGTACAACTCACAGAAGCCCTGGCACTATCCATTTTTTAACCAATTGTTTAACCAGGAGTAACACACTAAACTGAAAGCTTGTTTACAGGTGCGACCTGGGAACACAGGAAGTTAAGTGACTTGCTCAAGATCACACAGTATGCAGGTTGGGTCTGTGGGATTCAAACCCAGGTCTCCAGATTTGCAGCTCAGAGCCTTTAACCACGCTATACTGCCTCCCTTTGCCATCTCATGTGGGCCATATGCAGCCTAGGCTTGTGTTGGTGTAGCACTCTTCCAGTTAGTTATACTGACATGACTCTGATATTCAGTCAGTTTGCATGCTCTCTCAGCGCATGCTAACTGGCTGAATTTCTCTCAGGGCTGTCTGTCTGTGTGCTATTGCAAGTGCAGCGCAACAGACTGTGCCTGCAGCAGTTCTGAACATGGGGGGCACAGACTTTGCTGATAAATGTACTGTCAGAAACCTAGAAATATTTCACAGATATAGGCAAGTATTATAAGCCATCAAACATTACTCTCTAAGCAAATACATTAAAAACTGTAGTTTAAAACAATGCAGCCAATCAAATTTTATTTTTTATTTTTACAATATCTCTTTAGCCCACTCCAGCTAGGGCTGGGTGGTGGCGACTGCCAACCAGGGCTCCTTCTCCCGATCGGGATCACTCTACGGCTGTGGGGTGGGATTTTTGTTACACAGCTACACTCTCTCATCCCCACCCCGAGGACACTGCGCGAACAGGACCAGAGTCCAAGTGGTAAGCCGTGGTGAGGCATGGCTTCCGCCACTCGCCTAAGAAGGCGCCTCCTTCCCAACACTGCCCAGTAGTTGTCACGGTGCCTGACCCACCCCAGGAGAGGAGAGTTGCCAATTGGTGACTTAGTCCAGCTCCTTCCTCCCCGCCAGCCGATCCCCAGCGTCCTGGGCCTCGTCTCGAACCCGGGTCACCAAGGTGGTGCAAGGTGTGGCATCCAGCACCTCAACCCTCACGTCCACCAGGCCAGCCTCAATCCAACTTTTCTGTTAATTCTGTGAGCAAGTGAAAACCGAGAAGTTTCTTTATGAGCAAATTGCTCAGATACAGTAGGTGTTTTCCTTTAATCAGAATCCAGTGTTCCATGCAATCTGTCCCATATAAACTGGCAAGGGTATTTTGTCCATAACAAAATGCTAGCCAGTAGCACCATTACTGCACTGTAATAACTGGCTTGTCTTTTCTTCCATAGAAGGAGCAGTTTATGATTAGCCGTTAAAACCCGCGGAGTTATTACAGCAGCACGTGACACCTGCTCCTTCTCTTGCCTCACGCTGCACCTCAGTACACTTGCAAATAAAAAGTCTCCTCAGAAAAAACTGACATCTCCCATCACGGCTCTTAAACGAACAGGCACAAAACAGCATTTTTTCAAGCCAAAAGCCACTTCTCATTACCGCAGTAAAACTTTAAAACCTACTTACAAAAATGTCATGGAGGTTTCAGACCCCTCACATCACCACATAAATCAGCATACCACCAAGACAACGAACTGAAAGAATGCATAGTAATAAGTCAAATCTGCATATCACGGAACAACAGACGAGTGGAAGAGACCTAAAGAAAACACCAAAGAAACTCAAGAACAACCAAAACTGGACTATTACAAAGACTTTACTGGACTTTCTATAAAGGTACAAAAAGACTAAAATGCCATTCCTTTAAAAAAGTTCACAGTTCAGCTGCGTTTTTAACTTCGAGTTCCGTTTCACTTTCAACTCAAGTAATGTTTACAGGGGAAAAAACACATTCTGTTTTGCAAAAGATGTTTTCATTAAAAAATTCTGCTGTTTCTGTTACAAGTTGCATTTTCCACCTTTATTGTGTCACAGTTCACAATTAACTTTCTAAACTGCTGTTCAATAAAAGGGCTTGTTCTGGCAAATATCTGTCACACAATATTTTTCGTCTCTATGTGGAAGAAAAAGACAAGCCAACAATTACATATAACAATTTATAGGTGTGGCGCGCAATGAGAATTAAACCACCCTCAGTGTGGAATGCTTTTATAAACCCTTGGCTTGCCTTCAGGGTTTATGTGGCATCCCACACCTCGGAGGGTATTAATTTCTCATTATGCACTCACCCCATGCATTATAGTATATTTATTGACAAACAAAATTACTTCAGTGACATCACTACCTAACCTTGCATTTTAACTGGTCAAAACTCCAACAATGTAGCAACTCGATAAGTACTTAACCTTTCACTTTCCAAGTAGAAAAGAAAAACTGATGACATCACATACTTTAAATATTCTTTCATATTTTAAACACATTACATCATAGTTATATCATATCCTTGGCAAAATTCAGTTGTTTTATGGAAATAAAACACTCAGCCCTCAACCTCATACTTAATTCAGCTCCCTCACTTGGCAAACATCATGCAGTGACTCCACCATCGTACTACTGCTTACTTTTACAACTGCAACATCTAAAATAGATTCATTCTGGACTTCTGGTTCCTCCCCATGCACGACGGCTGCCTGGTCCGGAGCTCCGTACTAACTCCCAAATAAATACCCTCCACTGAACGCTTTATGTGATCCTAAGCAGCAAATTAGCGACTCTGCAAGGTAAAGGAGGGTATTCTGTACCTGAACTGGTGTCCTCCTTTCATGGTGAGCAGAAATGGAGAGCGATGCAGACAGATCGGAATCTGAGGCCTCGGGATCGAATATGTGCAAGAGGCTAAAAATAAGGGCCAGAGTAGATCCGTACAGAAAGGCCTACGTTCTGCAGCAAAACCCAAACCAAAGAAAGTGAAGTTCGACTTTATCTATCAAGAACTTCTATAATTTAGGTAGAAGTTAAAACAGCTCTATGGGAGCTCAGAAAGGATGTGATGTTACTGGAGCAGCGGGCCGATGATACTGAAAGGCAGCTAACGGCCACTGAAAACCGGGTGGATGATCTAGAACTCCAATATCAGCAATTATAACAGCAGCAAGAAGCTGTTGAGGCTAGACAGGAGGATGCTGAAAATAGGGCTAGAAGGGAGAACGTCCATATTTATTGTATACCAGAGAGCGCTGAGGGCCCAAACATTAAGGACTTTGTTGATAATCTTCTATGCACAACGCTGGAACTGCCAGAAGGGTTTCAGCTCCATCTTGACAGAGTACACTGGACCCTAGCCCCAAAGCCGTTGGATCCTCGGCCCCTCCTAGGTCTATCATAGCTCACTTCAATAGCTTTGCTACCAAAGAGCAGATTCTCCTGATGGCATGCCAAAAACAGATTTATTTTGGACAGAAACATTTCTATCTAGATATGATTATGGGCCAAAAACCATGAGGCAACACAGGGTTTACCTGCCACTGTTGCCAGTAATCAAAGCTGCTGGACATAAATTTTCCACTCCCTACCCAGCCCGGTTAAGTGTATACCTTCCAAATAGCAACAAAGAGTATGCCACAGCGCAGGAAGCTAAGCAGGACCTTACCAGGATGGGACTCCATTTTCCTGAGTGCTCGAGGGGGGCAGCAGAGCATACCTCCAGACCTCCACGATGGCAAACAGTTCAGACAGGCATGAAGGCGGGAAGAATAACAACAATACCCAGGATGCAAAGACTACACTGGCCACATTTTGTCACCCTGAATCTGCTACCAGGACTGATCAGACCTGAAATATTTTGTGATGGAGGGCTCGTATACTAACAGGTTAATGGGCGGTGGGGGTGAGGAGTAATCCCCAGGGCCCTTTTTCCCTTACTACCCTGACTTGGGCCCGAAATATTACCATCGTTTATTATACTGCACTATTAAAGATGCATGGGTCATTTGTTGAGGTGGTGCTGGCATTAGGGTCCATCTCCCAAACATGTTTGGCAAACTAATTTGAACTTTTAAGTTGGACTGCATCGCACAAACTTTCAGAGGACTTTGCACCAGTTTTAAGTTTAAGATTCATATAATGGGAGTGGAGACTCATACTTGGAGCCTGATACGGTGGTTGTATGAGATCTGGGGTGTTTAAATTCCTTTCTTTCCAACTTTATTGCTTTCTCCTAATTCGATTTTATGTTGGAGAGTGCATTTGCTCCCAAGAGGCTCCAGGCTTTTGATCTGGGTCTATCCTCCGTTCCCACGGTTTTGTACTGACTGACCACATTGGATATACAGGGAGGAAGAGGTTATCCTCCCCACCTTGGAAGTACTAGTTAGTGCTATTTTTCTTGTTTACTGAGCCATACTAGTAGACAGTTACAATGTGTTTATATTTTATATAGATATATGCCCTGTCAAGCAAGCGGTTATCTGTGTAGTTATATGTTTGGTCATTTATTCAATAGAGGTACACTGCTCAGACAACGGGTTCTGTTTTGGACCCAAAACCAAATCTTATCCTTGCTATCTCACCCTTGTCAATAATTCAAATTTTGGGGAAATGTTATAGCTGGTGAAGATTGGGGAAGTGGCTTTGAGATGGCAGATTGACTGGCAGTAGTGGGGAAAGGTAGCGTTTTCAGCAGAAATGTGGGATCTTTTGATAAGATTATTAAGGATGGACAGTCCACCTTGTAAATTGGTTTCGATTAATATCAATGGAATTAACAGCCCAGTTAAGCGCTCTAGGTTGCTTCAATATTAACAGACAGGCCCCAGATATTACATATATACAAGAAACTCATCTAACTCAGATGGAGCACCTGAAGTTGGGGCAGGGGAAGGTTTAGGGTATATTCAACCTCCAGTAAAACCGGTCAGAGATGGGGTGTAGCCATTTTACTCCCTGCTACCTTACCATTAGGGGTGGAGCTGAATATGCTGATCCTACTGGTTGCTATGTTATAGTCCAGGGAATGATATTTGGTCAGGACATAACCCTCGCTAATATTTATCTACCCCTGCATCTCCCTTAGATGAGAGTTCGCCAGCTTTTAAATAAAATTACTGAGCTTCAGAAGGGGTTATTGATTATGGGGATTTTAACAACACACTGAATCCCAAAATAGATACCTCTAATCCTGCTTCGCATAGAAAGTCTCCAGCCCAGAAATGGTTATCCTCTCAGATTAAGGCCTTGGGGTTTCTGGAGTTTGGAGGCATTTTACTCCAGAGGGGAGGGTTTACTTATGACTTAACCACGCTTCAAAACCTCTTCTAGAATAGACTACTTTTTATTTCAGTGGAACACATGGATGTGCTAAGAGACCTTTAGCTAAATGCTCGTTTTTGTCAGTCCGCACCCCATTACTACTTAAAATAGATTTGGGGAGACCACGTCGACAGACGCTTTGGAGACTTAATTTATCTCTGCTCAAGGAGCAGGAACTTAAAGATTTCCTACAAAATAGGATCCCACAGATTATCTCTGAAAATACCTCCTGACACCCCGCAACCCTGGTTTGGGACACACTGAAGGTGGTCATCTGTGGGGAACTGATTGCTTATAGTGCACGTAAGCAAAACAGAGAGAACGTAGATATAAACAGCTCCAAGCTCGCTTGGCACTTCTTCAACAGGGTCAAGGACAGAGTGACTCGTCCAGTGAGCAGGAAATTAGACAACTTTTTTTTTCTCCCATTCTCTTTATTCTCCAGTGGCAGGTCCTCCCTCGTTGTCCCGCAACCTACTGGACCCCGGGGTCTTCGAGGCTTGCAGCGCCATGCGCGCCCGGCAGATCCCCATAGCCAGTCCATAGGCATCATCCTCGGTGGTCCCCAAATCTTTCCTCCGTGTTCTCCCTGTTGGTCCTAAGCTCGAGACCCCGGAAGTGGTACCGCATGCGTGGAGGCGCATCGCGCACAGCTGTCAGATGGGGTCTCCTCCCTCCCCGATCGGTTAACATCAAGGTCCTCGGAGAGGCGCCGCCTCCTCCGGCCTCCACCAGAGGGCTGCCAAGCTCCGAGGAACCTGCTACCCTAACCCTGAGGCAGAGGGCTGCCAGATGGCAGTCAGTCTCTAGTCCCCCGGCTGACCTCCGATGACCCAGGCTCGTTCTCAACCCAGGTCACCGATGGCATCCAGTGCCTCAACCCTCAGCACCACCGGCCAGCGAAATTAGACAACTTAAAGGGCACTCCAAGCATAATTGATTATCAGGTGCAAGCTAAGCTTGAACAATTAAAGAGATACTACTATGAAGGTGGACCTAGGGGCACATAACTGCCAGGAGACTCCAGGGTGCCAGGCATGTGGCTACAATAACAAAATTAAAATATCCTGTATTAGGGGTGCTGAAGGGTACTACTCTGGAGATTCTTTCTATATTCCAGAACTACTATAGGGAGTTATACTCCAACACAACCCCCTCCCCGGAACATAATATACAACACCTCTCCCTTGCATTTCCCTAAATTAACCCCTTTTCAGCAGGAGGTACTAAGGCCCCATTGACAGAGACGGAAATGAAGCAGGCAATTAGACAAGACAAGACCTCAAGTCTCCGGTCCCGATGGCTTTCCCCAGGAATGGTATAAAGCCCTCCTCCCTTACTCCTTAATTTGATGAGACAAACATTTAATGAGGTACAGCTGGTAAATCCTCCAGTTTCATGGGCATATGTGGTGATTTCAATAATCCCTAAACCGGTAGAGATCCCGGCACCCAGAATCATACAGGCCATTTCTATTTTAAATTGCAACTAAAATTGTATATGTCAGTATGGGCCCAGAGACTTGAGGATATGTTACCTGATTTAATCCATCAGGACCAAACTGGTTTCCTGAAGAACAGACAAACTTCAGATAATACACTTAGAATCATACATCTTTTGTCCTATATTTCCAAATCCTCGCTCCCTGTTGTATTGGCTAGTTTAGATACTTACAAGGCATTCGACCAGGTGCTTTGGAGCCATCTCTGGTGGGTATTGGGAGCATTTGGATTTCTGGAGGAATTTGTTAAATGGCTTAGTAACCTGTATGCTAGTCCCAGGGCTTATATTAGGTTAATGTCTCTCTGTCCTCCCATCGATCTGAAATGAGGGACTAGTCAGGGCTGTCCTCATCGCCATTGTTATTCACCCTTACATAGAACCTTTGGTTCTGCAATGAGGGCTTCCAGAGAAGTACATGGGGTTGAAGTAGGAGGAGACTCATACTGTATGTCACTTTATGCAAGCGATGTGCTGTTGACCTTAACAAACTCTGAGATATCATTACAAGGAGCTTGGCAAACTCTGGAAAATTTGCCTCGATATCTGGTTATGTTATTAATTCCTCAAAGACTGAGGTTCTGGCTTTGAATTTTTCCCCCTCCCCAATTTAAACAAAGCTTACCCCTTAAGTGGCGAACCCGCGAAGTTAAAATATCTTGGTATTCAGCTACCACTACAAGTTCTAATGTCACTTTGGTAAATTATGAACCAATGACGAGGTTCTAGAGGCAGATATACATAAATGGTCTCTGTTGAAACTCCCTTTTATTTGAGAATAGCTACAGTACAATCTAATGTTCTCTCTGATTATTATACTTGTTTCAAACAATCCCTTTCTCCCCCAAAAAATGTACTCTGATACATAGAATAAGCTCTTATCTAGATTTAGATTTGTGTGGGACAGGCACAGGCCACGTGTCCGTTGGTCCTTGCTGCAATTGCCGAATGACAGGGAGGGCTAAATGTCCTGGATTTGAATCAATATGCAATGTCAGCGAGAATAACTCAAATTCTTACCTGGGTGAATCCAGCCTCCAACCTCCTTGGAAGAAAATAGAATGTTTTCTCAATGATATGCATGACCCACAAAAGGTCATTTTCGCTCCTCTGGCTGACTTACCTGCATTAGCAGATTTAGATATGGGGGCCTGACAGACCTTGCAAAGCTGGTGTAGATTTAGAGCTGTACCTGCCATGGAACCTGTGTTTTATTTTTTGCAGAAACAGATTTCCTACCCACTCAATTTGACCTAACATTTAGCATTTGACAGGAAGGGTCTCACGTTTATTTTCAATTTTCAGATCCACAGGGTGGTCCCATTTACCCAGCTCCAAAGGCAATTTAACCTATCAAATTCGGATCATTACAGGTACCTACAGGTACGTAATTTTCTTTACATAAGGGCCTTTAAGGAATTGCCTTCCTGATCCCATGCTCCTATTCCTCCAGCTGGTTATTAATGCAATTCGGGGTCTATCCAGTTACATTTGATTGGATTATTATATAGGGAATAAGGAAAATTATCTCTGATTCATCTGAGTCAGTGATGGAGCATGGAACAAGGAACTGCCTTCTCGGGTGACTTATGACCTCTGGGTGAAACATACTCGCCCCTCATTAGGGATCTCTGGCCCCTTATTGGACAGAATTTGCATGGAAATCTCAATAGATATTTTAATACACTGGCTAAATTGGTCAAGATTTTTCCTGCACTGAGGGCTGACTGCTGGAGACAATGTGGGGAGGAGGGAGGGTTGACCAGGTACACATCTTCTGGGGTGTAGCAAATTACAAGTTTTCTATCAACAAGTTGAGCAGCCTTTACTGATGATTTTTCACCAGAGATTGTATTAAGTCCACGGTTTGCACTCTTGTCAATCCCCCAGAGGGCTCAAATTACAAAAGGTCCATTATATTCACTTTCCTCCTTTTGGCAAAGAGACCATTACTAAGCTATGGAGGCAGGTGGATCCCGTGGTAGACCCTTGGCATGATTTGATAGTGGAACATTATTTCCTAGAGCGTATGGTTGCAGGGCTATGGGGCACAGGGAACCATTTGAAATAAGGTGGAGGGCTTGGGTCCTTTTCATTCAGCAAGAAACCCTCATTTGTTCCCTGATGGAGTCCAAATACATGGATGTTAGGAGCTGTAAATGGCATCTTGTGGGAGACTCTTTTTAAAGATGAGGGAGTTAGATAGCCACAGGAGGAATGGGGAGGAGGAGGTGTTTACTGAGGTCAGGCTTATGATATGCTGTGAATTCTATCTACTGAATGTGATGAAAACTGTACTACCACTTATTGATTGAATTGTCATTGTGGATATTTATGTATGTCAGCTATAACGTATCTGCTGTGTATTGTACCTCCTATGAAAAGAAAATAAAGTATAAATAAAATAGCTTCAGTCTGATTTTACACAACAGTAATTTTCTTTTGCTAATTCTACATTTAGATTTCAACATATATTGTTTATTACAAAATGATCAGTGTTTTATTGGTATAAAATTATTACCAACCAAGGAACCTACCAAATAATTTTTTTTATTTTTAATGTATGTATATATATATCTTAGAATAGGACTGGCCAGAAATGTGCAAATGTTAAGGCACTTTGTGGAACAGTATTAGTTAAATTATGGGTGACGTGTACATGTGAAATAGTTTGCAACTTACATATATAGATTATACTGTCTATTATTTCACAGGAGAACACATTTTAGCACAATGGCTAAAACCAAAATGTAAGTGGCCTATTTTTGGAAATGTCAGAATGGCTTTATTTACTCATTTTAATGGTTTTCTGACTTTTCCATCATTATACCTATTTCAGGGATATACTCTCCCATTTCCACTGCACCGTGTTGCTGGCATTATGAAGAATTTTACCCTTTACAGAAGCCATGGTGCAAGCAGGTGAGTTTGAGCCCCAGATGCGAGGTCTTACCAGCCCCAAGGAAAATTTCCCCATATCCCCAAAACTAAAAATCTTGCCTGCAGTTCTGGTACATTCTCCCACTAGCTTGCTCACCAGCCCCAACGAGAGTGATGAAGGCCCGTAGGGCAACCCTTGCCTAGGGAAGACAGCAGATAACTCCTCCTGTAGTAGACACTGGTGCCTACTTTTCCACAAAAGTCAGTAGAGGCTGCATAGTACTACTGTGGTCAGATGTGATACGCAGAGGCTGGGTGTGTAATTTACATCATTCACTCTAACTTTCAGGCCAACCAGAGGGTTTGTGTTTTCCCCATATCTGGAACTACTGTATGGTAGCACAACGTGATGCACTCTGCCAACAGGCTGGTCACATCCATACTCGCTTATGGTCGTAATGGTAAGCAGATTCTTATAAGACAACAGCCAGGAGACCAACCAGTACCAGGCATACAAAGAGAGGCATGGGACTAGAAATACTATACATAAGGCACTTATGGACACCTCCAAACAAGGCAGTGGAGAACCTGCCAGCAAATACCTCAGAAAGCAGGAAGGAGGGTGGGTGCGCTGTGGCCCAATGGAGAGATTATCTCTCAAAGATCTACTGCTATGGTAAGTAACTGTTCTACCTTTATCCAGGGTATCTCCTGTAGTGGGCCACACCTCTGCAATGATTCCCAAGCAGTACAGTATACACAGGAGTATGGTGAGTCTGATGTGCAATCAGGACAGAAGGCCTTGGCCTTGCAATACTGCAAGACCAAAGCCAGCATATCTGTGAGAGACGATGTGTAAAACTGTAATGTGTGCTGCAAGCATGCACAGTGCTCCATGTGGCAGCAGCATCTATGTCAGCTGCAGAAACTTTCTGAAAGCAAGCAACAGAGTGGCCACACCACGTATAGTGTAGCCATGCACAGCACCAGGAAGTTCTTACCATGTTTCCCATAGAAGAACATAATATAGCTAACCAACATTTGGTCAAGCGTGCCTTTGCCTACAGAGCCCCACTCTGGATGAATGCCACCCCTAGCCCCATTACATCTGAACCCAAACTTGGCTGTTTTAAAACCCTCTCAAGGATCGCCTACAGGCTAACAATAGCTGTGACTGCCCATAGCCTCCTATGTTCTCCTGACAATGGATTTCCTCCTGCCCTAGCACCAGTACTATTATAAATTATTATTGTTGTCTCTGTTTACCATATAGTTCTTTGACACTGCCAGACCATAGGCCTGGCTAAGTCTGACCACAGAATCCTATGTATTATCACCTGTAATGCCACTGTTTACTCAAATTTGTATGTTGACCTTACTTCTTGTATATTTGTACAATGACGTGAGCCTTTGGAAATGAGTTTATGACTCAAAGGTCTGTAAATCCAAAATGTTCAATAAATAAATACATTTGGACAGGCACTTTTTAGACATAAGATGCCCTCTTTCCTAGGGGCAAGCACACAAAATGCTGAGAGGACTTTTGCAGTCCTTAGCGGGGTCAAAACAGAATCCATGTTCTCGTACATCAAGGGCATGGAGCAAAACCTCATATTTGTTAGCAGTTATGGATAATACACATTATACAATGGGGTATGAATATCCTGTAACTTCAATGGTCAAAATACATCACGTGACTATGGTATATCCTGCAATAACCACGGCTGAGAAATGGTATTTATAAAGACATACTTAAACACATTTAAAGGTATTTTACACATGGGTCCATTGTATAATCACAGTAAGGCACTCCAGGGTGTGGGTTATTGGTGGATTTACCCACTTCTTGTGGTCAATGGTCACTCGGCTGCGCCTTGTGACATTCCCACACAAGGCGTAGTACATCCCTCAATAACCCACACCCTGTCGTGCCTTATTGCTTAAGCAAGGTGTATGGTCTAATAATTTAATGTGAGATCAGAGACCACTTTCGCAGAAAAGGAGGACTGGTCCACAGAGACCCTGTCCTTGTGGAAAATCAAACAAGGAGGTTCATGCATCAGAGCCTGAAGCTTGGAAATCCTATAAGCAGAAGTCATGGCAACCAAAAATGAGGGTTACTCACCTATAACCATAGTTATAGGAGTGGTATATGGTGTACATCCACACTTCTGGCAGAATTCCTTTCCCTTTAAATTTGACTGGAAGGTCTTCAAACTGGCTCCTCCACCCACCTGCATGGTATCCTCCTTGACACCACCCCATGACATCAGGTCTTACATGCTGGAAGCAGATCGGTGTGCCACTTGCCAAGGAGGTCAGGCGGGTTGTGTGGATGTACACCATATACCACTCCTACAACTACAATTACAGATGAGTAACCCTCATTTGTAGAGCTTGGATATGGTGTACTAGCCATACATCTGACAGACTCCTAGCAATTCTCTGGGAGGAGGGCAAGGCACACCCCTATTTAAGGAAAAGAGACTGCAGAACTGAGGCCCCAAACCAGCATCCTTGGCATGACTCATGGTGAATGTGGTAATGGGAGATGAAGGTGTGTGCTGACTTTCAAGTAGCAGCCCTGCAGAACTTCTGGATAGATGTTCCTGAAAGCAGCCACAGAGGCAGCGGTATGTCTGGTGGAATGAGCCCAAACCCAATGGGAGGCTCCCTTACCAGGCAACCTATAGCAAAGATCCATGCAGGAGACTATCTACCTGCTCATCATCTGCTTAGCTGCCTGTCTGCCAGGTGCTTAAGCACAGGTGACAAACAGTTGGCGAACTTCTCCCGAACTCCAGCCGTCGCTCTTTGTAAAAGCGTGTTCCGCTCAGGCCTAACAAATGGAGCCTGTGCTCAGCCTCCGGTTGGATTGGTGAAGTTCACTGGGAGGTTAATCACCTGATTGAGGTGAAACTCCAAGAGAACCTTTGTGAGGAACTTTGAGATGGGGTGGAGGACAACCTTGTCCATTTGGAAAATCAAATAAGGAGACTCCCACCACTGAGAGCACCTGGAGCTCACTGATCCTTCTGGCAGAGGTGGTAACCACCAAGAAGATGGTCTTTCATGACAGGTGTTGGGAAGGGGGACTAACAATAACAAAAATGGAAAGGGACCTGGGGGTAGTCATATCAGATGACCTAAAGGTAAGCAAGTAATGTGAGAAGGCAGTAAGGAGGGCTGGGGGATACTGGGGTGTATAGGGAGAAGCATCACCAGTAGAAAACAGGAAGTTGTTATCCCTCTGTACAGACAGTTGGTGAGACCCCATCTGGAGTACTGCATGCAGTTCTGGAGACCCCATCTCCATAAGAACATTGACAGGATGGAGACAGTCAGGAGGGCAATGAAAATGGTGCAGGGTCTGCACCAGAAGCCATACAAAGAAAGACTAAAGGAGATTAATACGTATACCCTCGAGGAAAGGAGGAGAGGGGACATGACAGAAACTTTCAAGTACCTCAAGGGAATCAACAAAGTTCAAGAGGTAGCATCTTTCAGAAAAGAGATTGCAAGAACAAAGGGCACAATTTGATGATAGAGGGAGAACACTCAAGGGCAACGTGAGGAAGTATTTTTTCATGGAGAGGTGGTGGACACATGAAACAGCCTTCCTGAGGAGGGTGTGGTCAAAACAGTGGGGAATTCAGGAATGCATGGAGACAGACATAAGGCAATTCTGGTGGGAGTTAGTAGAAGTAGGCTGCTGGTTAACTAGGATCTGCAGCTTATCCAATAGGTAGGGAAATGGGCAGACTGGGTGGGCCAAGCGGTCCTTCTCTGCCGTCAAAGTCTATGTTTCTATGTCACACTTGTGCATTGGTTCAAATGACATGAGCATGAGCACAACACCAGCAGCAAATCCCAAGGTGGTGGTGGCTCATGCAATGGCAGGGACAAGTAGTCAAGGCCTTTGAAAAAGCACCTGACCACCTTTTCTGTGCCACCGTCGGGCATACCAGCCCACACCAGGTATGCAGAGATGGCTACCATGTGCACCTTGAGGGTCATTGACTGGAGGCTCAACAGAGAGCGACACACAGAATACTAGCCACCAGGTAGGACAAGAGGTCCAGCTCCTTGCCCTAACACCAAATAGAAAACCTCTTCCATTTGAAGGAGTAGCACCAGCTCCTACTGAGAGGCCTCGATGACATGGAGAACCTCGTTGGAGACCCAAAGCCTGGAACTCTAGCTTCTCAGAAACCAGGCTGTCAGGTGCAGGACTGAAGGTCTGGATGGAGGACCTTCCACTCAGGGCATGAGATCAGGTCATGGTGGAGAGGCAGACACCACGGAGGCCTGCTGCTGAGGCCAAGATCGGGTACCCGAACTGGCATGGCCAGTTAGGAGCCACCAGGATCACCTACACCTTGTTCCTCTGCACCTTGATCAGCACCTTGTGTACCAGGACTAACCACCAATGGATGGTGTCCCACATCTGCTGTGTCACCATGACTGGCTGGTTGAGGTGACCACAATGCTGAGATTACTGCCAGGCCAGCCCCACTGCAGCTAGTGCATCCACCAGCAGGCCTAACAGACCACACTGGTGGAAGCTGCCATGTATCCCAGGAGGTGAAGGAAGTCCTGAGCAGGGGCAGTTGCCCAACCCAAATTGATCAGGCAAGGAGGAAGATCCTCGCTCTTATCTGCTGGGAAGTCGGGCCCTGACCAGACAGGAGTTGATGTCTGCCCGATGAACAGAATCACCTGTGAAGGACTGAGTTCTGACTTTGCTTTACTGAATAGGAAGCTGAGCGCTGAGTAGGTCTGGAGGCCAGATCCTGGACCGCTCCACCTCCGCTCTGGAGGAACAGTCGATCAGCCAGTCATCCAGGTATGGGTACATCTGGACTCCTCAGCGCCGCGAGAATGCTGCCACCACTGCAATGCACTTGGTGAAAACCCTGGGGGAACAAGGAGAGGCCAAATGGCATGACCTGGTACTCATACAGAACTCCTTCTGAGCAGAACCATGGGAACGCTGGTGAGACAGATGGATGAGGATGTGAAAGAAGGCATCCTGAAGATCCAGGGAGCAGAATCACATGTCTTCCTTCAGGGATGGAATGATCTGATTCAGAGTGACCATCCGGAATCTGATGACTGAAGAAACTAGCTGAGGTCTTGCAGATCCATTATAGGGACCAGTCCCCATCAGTTTGGGAACCAGAAAGTATCTGGAGAGAAACTCTGGACAAGCTATGGCATCCTGGACATGAATCACTGCCTCCTTCTGGAGGAGCTGGACAATGTCCTCCTGAAGGACGGACAACATGTCTATGGACATCACGTCCCCGTGGGGCACAGGCTCAGCCGGGCAGGACAGCCTCAAATGCCAGAGGCAGACCCTGAGCACCCACCTGTCTGATGTAATGATGGACCAGGCAGAAGTGACGTGGCAGAGCCAGCCCCATGTGAGGTTCCAGGAGGACAGGATGGGTAGAAGGAAGGCACCTCCCCAACATGTCACTATGCAAGCTTGGAAATGGTGGCGGGGTTAGCTGAAAGAAAGCAGCAATTCTCGCTCTCTGGACTTCTTGGCGATGGAAGAGATTTGCTCCAAGTGAGGCCACCGGCCTGCTGGTGCCTCGCAGGGGGCTGAGGTGGTCTGGTCACAAGAGGCAAAGTAGGGCTGAAACAAAAGGGCTCTTTCTTAGTTTTCTGTCCCTTAATATCCTTTGCATGGATGTGACTGAGTCCAGGGTGGTGCTGGACTTCTCCATGCAGGTGAGATGGTCAGCCACGAGGTCCCGAACAAGTCGGTACCCAAAGGGGGCATCCACAGATTTGTACTAGGTATCAGCTGTAAAAGTCTAAATTCACTGCCACATCCTGCGGAGCATAACCACAGCTGAGACCACTGACCTGGCACACGATTCGCCAATGTCCAGGGACGCCTGGACCTGCTGTTTTAACAACAGCGCGGTCTTGATCATGGACCAGCTTGACCAGCAGCTGAAGATCAGCTGGGAGCCAAGGGATAACCTGATCCAGGGTACCCAATTAGGCATGGGCGAGTTGGCCATCATAACAGCTGAACTAGACTGCCAAGGGAAGAGGCCACACAGACCTTAGTCGTGTGGTTTGATTTCTTAGACTCCTTCTCGGGAGGTTTGTCAACATCCCAACATTACCCATGTGCCAAAAGACCAAGTCGGTGACCAACCCTTTGGCTGAAGGGTGGTCGGTAAACCCGGACAGTGACCCAGTGGGGACCATGTTTGCAAACCATATGGGCCGACAGAATAAGGCAGGAGGCAGGATGCTGTAACAGCTCTAGAGAAGGGCCAAGAATGGTTTCTGTAACAGGAAGGTGACTCCAGGGAGTCATCCCTGTTGAGGATCTCTGTCAAGGAGTACTTAACCTGCTTCTGGACAGGCTCCAGTGCGATCCCCATAGACTCAGAAATCAAGCGGAGCAGGGCCCAGAAGGAAGTAGGCCCTGCTCCACAGAAATATCCTCCTGGACTCATGGTCAAAGCCTGGGGTCTGGTGTGAATCGTTGAGGAATCATCCGAATCCAAGGACTCCTCTGGATACCTGCTAAGCACCCGTATCCCCACTGACGATGTGAGGTTCATTGGTTTGAGACACTGTGACTGACAGTTGATGGGAAGCCCAGTGGCAGAGGCGAAGACTCCTCCTTGGGCTGCAGAGGTGGCGGCTCCACCTAATGGCATGGGTTGTGGTGGCCACAGGAGCACCAAATGAGGCTGAGGAACAGGCAGTGGCCTGTTGCCTCATAAAAGCAACTGTTGCCACATGAGCTCCTCTTAACAGTGTCACATCTTACATAGAAGCCAGTCCTCCCCAAGGAGGAGGAAGAGGAAGAGGAAGAGGAGTCCTGTGGTGACTTTTGGTTGAGTGTCCAGAGCGGGATCAATGGACATGTGGGAACCACTCGACCTCACGAAACCTCAACCTGGACCTTGACCATCAGCAATCCGGACAGCGAGGGAAGAGAGGACTGGTGAAGGACACCTGTAATACCCCGATAGGTCAGGCTCCTGGGAAGAAGGGCCCAACTTAGCATGCTGATCTGGCCCACCCTGGGAGAGATCAGGCAGGACTGGAGTCCTGGAGAGGAATCCTCCCTTTGTCCAGCGGCAATGGGTTGACCGGTTCGAGAAAAATCTTGACCTGCTGGTTGGCTTAGCGTCTCGGTCAACAAGCCCAATGGGGACTCCGTGGGGCCATGGCCTGGACAGAAGCGATGACCAAAGTCAACGGGAGCTAGCAGAAACATGGGAATCAGAGGCCAAGAGCAGCTCATGGTCCCATGACCTATAATAGGACGTCTTACTTTTGGAGTTCCATAATTTAGAAGATTTCAACCCCAGGAAAGGCCCTCCTGAGAGTCGTAAGGACTGACACAAGTCTCAGAATGTCCCATTAAGGAGGCTCCCATGCCCACTAGAACCAGGGCGGACACAAAGTGCCCACTGTGGCCTGGCTGCGGCCTCCTTCAAGCAAGCAAGCTGCTCAGCTCGGCCCACAGTCATGGAAACCACTTTCTGGGTGTTTTGGATTTAATGGGAGGATCCTGTTAGTCTGGATGCCCCAAGAAGGAGGCAGCGTGGTGATCCTCCAAGGTGCAGGGACAAAGGGCAGCACAGACTGCAAGCCTGCAGGTGGTGGTATGCACTCTGGCAGTAGATGCATGTGGTATGTGGGTGTTCAGCGCAGCATCTTCTGGCCACAAAAGCACCATATACTTAAACCGGGTCTGGATTTTGGGTCACCCGATTCCATAGTACAAGCAGAGAAGTCAAAAGCTTGAAACTTGAAGATGAAAAATTCTAGAAAAGTTAGGCCCTACATATAGTGTGGGGCTGCAATGGAGGGAACCTGATGCTTCCAGCTGAATGGAAGGTCTGACATCACAGGGCAGTGCCGAGGAGGATATCACCCAGGTGGTGGGAAGAGCCAGCTTGAAGACCTTCCATCCAGATTTACAGGAGAAAGGAATTGCCAGAAGTGTGGATAGTACCACTATTCACATCCCTACAAACAGCGTTTCCATGAAAGGAAGTGCATCTTACAAGGCACAGTAGGCTCAAACAGAGCCAAAGTCAAATTTTTCTAAAATTAAATTGAGTTTGCAAGGCAGAACTAGTTTAAGAATCAGAGACTAATGTGTAGAACACACATCAGAAATGTATCGACTCTTCTAGTTGTGACCGCATGTGCCCATCAAAAGGGGTACGGAAAGCTGAAATGGCAGTCAAGTGCACCTTAATACATGAGTAATGGAGACGGAGTTGGATAAGGACAGCAGATAGCCCAGTACAGTATTAACAGGGCATTAAAATGGGTCCACTAAATGGAAAACACACCATATGGAGAAATGCTTCCACTTCATAGAGAGCGTCGTGTGCAAGGCTTCTAGCGCAAGCAAGACATCAGCCACGTGGGAATGGGCAATGGCTTCAGAAGCCAGACATGCAGATGCAGGGACTGCAGGTCCAGATGGACCAGGATTCGTAATCCAGCAACGTCAGACTCTGACAAAGGGGAGCTGAGCAGGAGGCTCCACTGCCAGATGCTGCAGAAATGGATAACAATTCGGTGAGACCAAGGAAGCCACCAGTATAGAGTTGGCACACTCCCTGCAGCTCAAGCAGAACCTTCTGAATGGGGCGGGGGGGAGATCAGGGGAAAGGCATAAAGGAACCTCCCTTTCCAGGAGCGGGATAAAACAACTTGCCCAAAACTCCATGCCCTGGAGACAACAAGCAGAAACACAGCAGTTTTGTGCTGTGTGGTGATACAAAAAGGTCTAACTCTGTACAACCCCATCTAGCAAAGAGGTTGTTTTACCACTGAGACTGGGCCGTCACCATTTGTGCACAAGGGACTGAGACTTGCTTAGCCTGTCTGCCAAGACATTCTGGACACCAGGGAGAAACAGGGCTGATAGCTGAAGGTTGTGAGACTTCACCCAGTACCACACCCTCACAGCTTTCCTGCACAGGGATACAGTGAGTGCCCTCTTGCTTGTTTCTGTAGTATATAACACTGACATGTTCCAAACCAACAACGCACCTGGACAGAGGTGCTTCTGGAAAGCCTGGAGAATGAGCATAACTGTCTGCATCTCCAGTACATTTATATGGAGCTTTGACTCCAGAATTGTCCAGGACCACTGGGTCTGACAGGATCAGAGATGGGCACATTAGGCGGATGCAGAGGCATTCATTGTGAGGATCAGTATGGAGTCAGAGAAAAGAATGGAATGCCTGTAACACATTCTGGAGGTCGATCCACTATACTACACAGCAAGTCAGAGTGGGATGTCACAAGGACTATTTGTTCAGCTCATACATTAGCTGATCCAATTGTACCAAGAGTTCAATGTGGTATGACAGATGGAGACAAGTAAAGGAACCATAATGATGACAGCAGCCATCAGGCCCAGAGATGCAACATCATCCGACTCTGCAGTTTGCGCTGGGCCTGAGTAACAAGAGCCTGCCTCGCCTGCAGGCAGGAAGACACTGCCCATTGCTTTGTCCAGCACTGTGCCAATATATTGGAGGCACTGACCAGGAACAAGTATGGATTTCAGCACGTTCACTCCAACACCCATTTCCTTAAACAACTGTCTCATTCTGCAGCGTGTACAGAATCACTTCCCTGGAGGAGTCTTCAGGAGCCAATCATCAAGATACAAGAAGACAAAGCTCTTCTTTCTGGCAGGCTGCTGCCACAACCACTAAGCATTTGGGAAATATCTGTGGTCCGAGGATAAACCAAAGGGCAAGACTTGAAAATGATTGTGACTGTCCTCCAGCATGAAGGCACTGCCTGTGGCATTTACAAATCCTGATATGAAGATATGCATTCTTCATGTCCAGGGCACAAAGCCAGTCCCCCATTTGCAGCAGGAAATGACAGCCTGAAGAGACACCATCAAAACATTTGTATTTAATGAAAAGATTTAGGTTTCTCAGGTCCACTACAGTACTCAACTCTCCTGTCCACTTGAGAAACAGGAAATATTTGGAATACAATCCTTTTCTCTCTCTTTGGGAGAAACACATTAGATAGCCAACTTATTTATAAGCAATCAAACCACCTCTAGCAGACAGGACAAGTGGCTTGGAGGATAATGACATGGAGGCGGAGGATGAACTGGAGGAGGCAGACAGCAACCCAGAACATGCCCTTTCTACTATTTCCAGGATCCACTTCTGATGTGATCTCCTCCACTTTGGTAGATGAAGGGGATTCATCCCTTACTTGCACCCCTGAAGGCAACAGTGGAGGGAAGGAAATGGGGAGTCAGAAGGTATCAGGGTGGCGGGCACCATCCTGACTGACACTTTGTGTGCCTTTGCATGGGCACCAGGTGGGAGGGACCCGGGAGGACAACCATGGTGTTGAGCATGGGGCTGCTGATGGAAGACATAGCCACCACAGGCAGCAGGCTTACAAAAGAACCACTACCATTCCCCTAGGGGTTGAGGGTTCAGAGAGCTGAGTGACCTTAAAGTCATCATGGAGGACCGATGCTCACACAGAGCATTTTAACCATAATTCCCATTCTGGAGACCCCATCTCCGCAAAGAGACAGAGTGAAGGCTGTTCAGAGGAGGGAATCAAAATGGTGCAGGGTCTGCACCAGAAGACATACAAGGAGAGACTAAAGCAGCTTAATATGTATACCCTTGAGGAAAGGAGGAGAGGGGGGACATGATAGAAATTTTCAAGTATTTTAAGGAATTAAAGTACAAGAGGGTAGCATCTTTCAGAAAAAGAGATGTGCAAGAACAAGGGGCACAATTTGAAGATAGAGGGACAGCTCAGAGGTAATGTTAGGAAGTATTTTTTCACAGAGAGGGTTGTGGATGCATGGAACTGCTTTCCTGAGGAGGTTGTGGAGTCAGGAGCAGTGGGGGAATTCAAGAATGCATGGGACAGACATAAGGCAATTCTAGTGGGGTAGGAGGAAGTAAGCTGTTGATTAACAGAATCTGCAGCTATCCATCAGTACGGAAATGGGCAGACTAGGTGGCCAAGTGGTCCCTATCTGCCATCAAATTCTATGTTTCTAAACAGCTTAAAGCCTCTGAAAGGCATTCAGCACAGCCTGTTGCACATCAGAGACAAATCCAGCTACTCTAAGCCAGGAATATCTACCAAGCCATATGTCAGATGCAGCAAGCCTGAAAGAGGCATCATAAGCATCACATGCTGAATGCAACAGATGCCTTCCAGTATCCATACTGGCAGACGCTTTACGAGTCAGTCTTGGCAGGACCATCAAGCAGAGACAATGGTAGACACAGCTAGATTTCCACAGGCTGTTCTGATATTTACTCATGTATGCCTGGTAGATTGCAATTCTAGGCCCAAGAGTGCGGAAACCGGGTTATTTTGCCTCATAACATCCAGCTCCTGGATTCTTTGTCAGGAGGCAAAGTGCTCATGTGTCTAGGTGCTCTAGTGCAGTTATGCAGAGCCATTATAACTGCAGAATCTGTTTCAGGCTGGGAAGCATAATAAGGCTTAGCAGAGTGAGCAGGGTACTGTTTATCAGTCTTCCTTGGTACTGCAGGCAAGGTATTAGACCCATCCCAAGCAGCAAAGTTAGCATCCACTATGGCAGGATATAAAGGAGGAACCACAATGGACGGCGCAGTGGGAACTTCTAAAACTCTACTCATTTTACTTACTGCAGTCCTCCACAAATCCCATGACATTTTGGATCTATCTTAAGTAAATCCTGAAAAGAGGCATCCACAGGAGGAGATCTGGGGTATACACCACACAGTCCTCACTCCATAAGGAGAGGGTAAACGTGGAAGGCAATCACCCCCCAACATGGATCATTATTCCATTCCTCATCCTCCAAATCCTCTTCCATATTAAGGAGAACAGGACTGTAGTCTACTTCATCATCTAGAAAGATGACAGGAGTAATCGATGGTGTTGGCTACCGAGGCGGTGGCTGTGACAGCGGAATGACAGGTATGCTTCTGGATCCCACTGAAACTGGTGCCAACGGGAAGGCCAGTCAATAGGATAGCCAGTACTGTCAGTGGAAGTTCACATAATGATGCCAGCCCAACCTGGGAATTGACAATGCCCTGTAAAAGCCCAGGACAACCAATGTCGAAGGGCAGAACCCAATGGCGGGGCTGCATACTATTCATATAGGTATGGCAGCGCTAAAGCCAGCCCCGATCTTGAAGCATCATCGATGGGCGGGGGAGGGCTGTAGTCATCACTGCCAAGCAGACGAAGGGACATAACCTCCTGCAGTAGAGACCTTGATCTCATCAGTAAATCATGTGCCTTATCCTTATGCTTGTGGTGATGGTTGTAAGAGAAGGACTTTGACAACAATTTATCCTTGTCTTTGTCCTAGCTCTTGATGACCATGCGGCGACAGCATCACTGTACACCAGGAAGCAGCCTTCCTGGAGGCAGTCAAACAAGAGGATAAGCAAGCTTGAAGCCTGCAGCATTGGCTTGAGCTTCCATGGCCTTGATGGCAATGAAGGTTTCTAAAGCCTTCTTTCAGTGTCTCTTTGTGGCCTGGGGAATTCCAGACAGATCTTGCAGGCCCTGATGCTGTGGGACAGGTCCAAACAGCAAACACAAACCGGAGTTACCGTCGTCCTTTTTCCTTCATAAAGTTTTTTTCAGGCTGGTCAACGCAGGTGGGCTCTCAACCCTGTTCCGCCTCCTCCGCCCGGTGTTAACATCCCCGAACCACCAAGCCTGAGATTCCCACAGGTTTGCACACCTATGCAGGGCCAGAAAAGAAGGGTTGTCCTCCCCCACACAGTGACTGTCATCCATATGTGGGCTGGTAGCCAGGTGATGGCGCAGGACAGAGGCAGGGGGCAGGGCTTCATGTAACCAGCACCAACCAATTTTCTGTTTTCTCCCTAATGCCCCAGGGCTACAACAGTTTAGCGCATGTGCATGGAGATGCACAAGCGCTCCTGAAACTGCCAGGCATTGGCACTACCAGCGGACCGCCACCTAGTGGCAGCCAAGAGCCGGGAAGGCTTACTCACCCAATCCAGGAGAGGAGAACCTCCTGACAGCTGCCAGATCTCTCCTGTGCCCTCTCCCTTGGGCACCCCCGCAACTTGAGCTCATTCCCAAACTCGGTCACTGGCGAGAAGAGGAATGGGACATTACAGAGCCTCAGCCCTCAACACCACTGGGCCAGTTACGGTCTTCTTGTAGACCTTCTAGTCACAGCACAAAACTAAAGGTTCTTTCAATTATGATATAAAGGACATCAGAAACAGAAAAGCAATGTCAGAAAATAATAAAATTCGAAAAAAATAGCGGTGTTCATTGTAGGTCCAATGAGCAGTCGGTGGGAGAAAGAACTCAGCAGCAATGAGGCCACCACGATTATACAGGCGCCAGCACTGCACATCACTGTGGGTGGCCCTGGCTCAAAAGTTTCCATGGTCCTGACTTACAGTTCCAAAGGAGGCCCAACAGAGGAGAGATCCTTGATGAACAGCTGTTTGCTCATGACCACAGGAAAGGAAGCTGGAAATATTGACAACAAATATAGCTTACTTGTTCCGTACTGGATATCTAAACACTCAAGTGCAAGTAATGTAGTCCTGATTACCTAGATAGTTATTAACAAGTGAAAATTAATTTACGTGGCGTAAGCAAACAACTAGTACCTGCTTGCAAGTCTTGCCATCTTCATTTGCTTGACACCAGTAGGACAGGCACAGCTGTAAAATGGATCTCTTGGGGACAGCAAACATAAGTGAGAGCAACCTCCGTTATTGTTATCACAGTGGTATTAACTGGAAAAAAGAGCCAAAAAGAAGATATGTTGATGCATTAATCTTATTTATGAGAGTTACTAAAAATATTTTACACAAAAGGTAAAAAAGACAATTAGTTTAGGCTAGCTTGTAGTGGCTGCAGTTCAAGAAGGACCTCTAGTAAACGAACCACATTTAAAAACATGACCAGCACTTAATGCTCAAATTTGTTTGATCGCTGATCAGAGTAAGACTGCAACAGAAAATGTCTGTAGATGTAAAATATTCTAAGAGTAGTAATTAGAAACATAGAAACATGGACTTTGACGATAAGGACCACTTGGCCACCTAGTCTGCCATTATTAAATACATTTATACATCCTCTAGAAGCAACTGCAAAGAGAATCTTGCCCTCAGTTTGATTTCTAGAAATACTGTAAATGTAACTGAATTTATGTCTACCAGTGTCCACAGATACTACAGCAGCATTTTCATGGCTCCTGCTCACACATACTGTTAGCAAAAGCAAGGTATTCTTTGACAGACGGTCTCAGAATTCAGCATTTAAAAGTAGAGGACTTGGCATGCAGGAACATATGTAACAGGTGACATATACAGTACATTATAAACACTGGGAAGAGGTAGGACCCTACTATAAATGAGATGAAGCATCTTGATTGGTATTCCAGGTGACTATCCGACAGTGTTGTCTGATGTCCTGCTCATACTTATACATAAAGCGATCAAAAATTACCTTGGCAAACCTGATAGCAAGATACATGTCAAAATCTCTTTGGAAGGGTTGGGAAGCACAGAACAGATATGATGTAAATAAGCTTATTTTCTGGTTGAACAACTAAATTAACAAGACTGCATTTAAGGAACTACATACAGTATCTCTAGTAAGTAAGCTTTAATGCCATTCTCACCAGCATATCATATCCAGTTATGTAGCTAAGTAGCACTAGCTACCTTCTTAGGCCAGCAAACAGTGGCTGTTTTAGCCTAATTGGAGTTTTATTTTTAAATATTTGTTTTATGGATTTTTCTATGATACGTTTAGTCAAATTCTTTATATCAGACATGCTGTATAGGATCATGATCAGCAATAATAATAATACATAAATTTCATTTTCAAACTGATAACTTATAGATGACTTGAGAATAACTTAATGTATAACTGAAAAATGAAAGATACAGGATCTGTTTTCTAACACCTGCATATGTCATAGATCCCTGGTGCACCGAACATATGGCACAGGGGCCTACAGCATTTTCTGGCATCAATCACGATTCTCAGTTGGCGCTATAATACTTGAAGTTAGACCAGGCTCCCCTGGTCTAATTCTTGCACCATTTGGGGGACCCTTCTATTGGGTTGTGCTAAAGTTTGGGCAAGCTGCCATAAATTATGGAAACTGTCATAGCTATCGTCAATGTACTAAAATTGGGCGCAGTTGCGTAAAGTAGTTTGGTGCAGTTACGTCAAACATGGGGTTGGACGAGGGCTTGAGCTTCAACCTTGAAAATCAGGCCCAAAGTGTCCAAACAGCAGCGGAGTGTACAATATTATAATCATAAGATATTCTGATTCTATTTGGGCACATCTTACATTTTCTGAGGAAAGTACTACTCTCTTTAAAAAAATTCTGGATCTGTTCTTGGCCACTTTGCTGTAGTTATAGATACTCATGTCAACTAAACATTTATATGCAGTCTGGCCACATATTGTTTTGTACTCCTGACCCAGTTGTCACTTTCTCATACAACAGTATCAGGGAGGCTTACTCAGTGAGTCCTATGTAAAGCTGGACTTCTGTACTACATTGCAGGAGCTAGCTAATCATTGAGAATTCCCACCACAGAGTGCTGGGATAAAACTGCTGAGACAGACATGGACAGACCATTTCAAAACTGAACTGTTTATGAGAAGGAAAGAAGGAATTTTGTGTTACATGGTGCCTTTCATATACACTGTATCCCAAAGTACTTTATAATCCAGAGGAGGAAGGAGAGAATGTTGTAACCATTCCATGCACAGAGATTCAAATAGTACAGAGAGGACATGGCAGAGATAAAGACAGGGGGAAAGTAACTTGCTAAGGATCACAGTGCATAAAGCGCAATTGTGGTACTCAAACTTTGGTGTCCAGGTTCACAGTTTATCATTCTAGCCAGTCGGCCAAATTGAAACAGGCTCCCAGTGACAGGATTTGAGGCAGACTGACAGGCCAGGAGTCTTTTTCGTCTGAAAACATCTGTGTATCTAGGTTAGTTACCCAGGCAACAGGCTTCCTGTTGTTTGTCTCCACAGTCAATGAAAATGTCAGCAATGCACAACTGTACTGATAGCCCCTTCATTGTTTTTATGACCAGGATAAATTTATGTGCATCATCTTAAATGTACCAGCTGCACATTTACAACAGATGCATATACTGGATTTACTGAACACTTTGGTCTAATATTCCTTGATATGTGTCCAAAATGTTCTTCAAAGCAACATTTCATGTAAACCAATTATTTTATATACTTCATTATATAATCCTCTGACAGCCCAATGTTGCTATGTTCATCATGTTAGAGCTTACATTTTGTGTGTGATTTCTTTTAGTGCTTACAAGGTGACAGATTTATAGCACTAAAGCTGAATCCTCCATTCACCCACATGACTAATACAGCATGGGTGATCATAGTGCAAGCTTATCCACACTGTCCCACCAGCAGACAAGTAGTGGAATAGCAGTATAATTGCAGTATAATGTGGAGAGTGGTGCAATGCAGTGGCTGGGGCAGCCATATTCAGGCAGACCTTCTGGACATTGAGGTGCTGCCCTATCTGCATGCATCTCTGACCGCGGAATGAGGTAGCCAGACTCAGAGCGGAAGTAACTGGGTCAGAGCACATTATCACCTCTATCCAGAGACCACCCAGTCCAATGCAACTGCCTCAAAGGATGCCAAGAACGAGGAGCACTTGGATGACAGTGGCCCAGGAGGGTTCAGCAGTCAGGCAGAGGCACAACCCAGATCCTATTCCACTCAAGAACTCATATGCCACACTGGCAAATGGGGACAACCAAACAGAGGTACCCAGAGAAGTGGAAGGAAAGGATGTGGAGGTTAGCCAAGGAGGTGACCTCGGGGGAGAGCACTGGACCCCAGAGGAGGAGGAAGCGAATCCTGGTGAGGGACTCCATCATAAGAGGGATCCAGCTAGGAACACAGGAGGGGAGGACAGGGAGGTGAGGTGCCTACCAGGTGCCACTGCATGGAGGGATGGAAGGAAGATCCTGATCACTGGGAAGGCAAGGACGGAGGTGAGCTGGATGTCATTATCCACCTAGGTACTAATGACCTGGCAAATGAGGAATAAAGGAAGTTCAGGAAGAGTTTAGAGGAATTGGGAGGGGTCTCAAGCAAGTAGCTACTTCTGTCACTTCTCAGAAGTACTACCTAGAGAGACAAGGAGAGCAAGGGGCATGCACCAGGAACTATAACTCATGGTTGAAGAACTGGTGCTGTGAGGAAGGGTTTGGATTCATTGGTGACTGAGGACTCACCTGGAGGGATGGAGGTTTGTTCAAGCCTGATGGCCTGCATCCATCCTGGAGGGAATCAAGCACTCAATGATAGGTTTAAATGCTGCATTGACAAGCATTTAAACTGGCAAAGGGGTGGCAGGCCAGCAAGGAGGGTACCTGCTTGCTCACCCCCACAGCTAGCAGTGGAACCACTGAACCGGGAGGAGTGGCTATCTCTACAAAGCAGTGTGCAAAAGATGGAGATTAGGCCCAAGAGGTGGATAGGCAGAAAAGGGGCAAATTCAGCAGAAGGGCAGACAGCAAGGAGAACCAGGGATAAAGGACAACCAAGGAAGGGTCTGAGTAGAACAGCTGAAACAATCTAGGGAGATCAAATCATGGAAAGCACAAAGCCAATGCCAGGAGCCTTGCAACAAAATGGAAGATCTGGAGGCTGTCATGGTGCAGTCAGACCTGGACATTGTGGCCATCACTGAAACCTGGTGTAATGATAACCATGACTGGGAGATGGCCATACCTGGCTACAACATATTCAGAAGAGACAGGGCAGGTAGGAAGGGAGAGGTGGCACTGTATGTGAAAAATGACATAAGTGCCACAGAGATCCAGGAGGAACAAAATGGGGAGAGATACTGTGGGTTAAGCTGGAAGGAAAATGGGGCCAGCCATCCAACAGGTGTGTCTATAGACCACCAGCCCAGGAGGAAGAAACAGATAGGAGCGGATGCTAGCCATCCAAAGGATGGCAGAAAGGGTGAGGTAGTACTGGTTGGAGACTTCAATATTCCAGATGTGGACTGGAGCATCCCAGCAGCAGCATCAACTAGGAGCAGATTTATCCTGACTCCTTCAGGGTGCCTTCCTCAAGCAACTGGTCATGGAACCAACTCGGCAGAAGGCAATACTGGACCTTGTGCTCACAAACAGGGACAGTGTGATGGGGGTAATAGTGGGGAGCACCTGGGAACAGTGACCACCAGTCATTGTGGTTTGAAATCATAGAAAGAGCAGAACCAAACCACACAAAACACGTATCCTGGATTTTAGGGGGCAGACTTTGGGAAAATGGGAGATACTTCAAAGAGGCATTAAGGGAATGGGGCAGGAATCAGGGGTTGAGGAACAGTGGGCAGTATTTAAAATGGGGTTACAAGAGCAACAGAATTATGCATTAAGCAGGTTAGCAAGAGGAAAAGGAAGAGGAGACCATTATGGTTTTCCAAAGAGGCGCAAAGAAAGTGAAAGCCAAAAGATTGCATTCAGGCAATACAAAAGACATAGGCAGAAGGGATAGGGAGAAGTACCAGGAGAAGCAAAGGAGTGTAGGAGGTCAGTAAGGGAAGCCAAAGCTCAGACAGAAGAACACATTGCAAAATCAGTGGGTAGAGGGACAAAACCTTTACAGGTACATAAGTGAAAAAGAAAGGCAAAGGGAGGGAAGTGAGACTGAAGGGGAGGATGGGGGCCTGGTGGAGGATGACAACAGTAATGCCAACATATGGAACAGGTATTTCTGCTCAGTCTTTACTGAGGAAGAGGAGGGTAATGGGTCTGAAGGGAGTACAAGAGTGAGAATGGTGCAGAAATGGACACAAGTCCCTTTACGAGAAAGGGTCCTGAAGGAACTGGAAGTATTAAGAGTTGATAAAGCAATGGGGCCAGATGGAGTGCACCCCAGGTCCTTAAGTAACTAAGAGATGTGGTAGCTGAACCTCTGGCTATCCTGTTTAGCGATCACTGGAAACAGGGAGGTACCCAAAGACTGGAGGACAGCAGATGTAGTCCCTTATACAAAGTGGGAACAAAGAGGAAGCGGGAACTACAGACCAGTCAGCCTCACCTCCGGTAGTGGGGAAGATCATGGAAGCACTACTGAAGGAGAGGTTGGTGGAACATCTGGTTGTCAATGGACTACAGGACCCAGGCAGCATGGTTTCACCAGGGAGGTCATCATCAGACCAACCTCGCTTGAATTTTCTGACTGGGTGACTAGGAGGTGGATCAGGGAGGCAGTGGACATGACCTATCTGGACTTCAGCAAGGCCTTTGACACTGTGCCACATAGAAGACTATTACACAAATTGGGGAATATGGGTGTGGCAGGACAGTAGTGTGGTGGGTAGGTAACTGGCTGGGGCAGGACACAGAGGGTGGTAGTAATGGCTGTCACTCCACAGAGGGAAGAGTGAACAGTGGGCACCACAGGGATCAGTGCTGGACTGGTCCTAGTCAACATCTTCATCAGTGACATTGTGCAGGACCTAGAAGGTAGAATTTCACTGTTCGCTGATGACACAAAGCTCTGTAACAGAGTAGACACACCAGAGGGTGTAGACAGAATGAGAAGGACCTGCAGAAACTTGAAGAATGGTCAGGGTTTGGCAGTTGAAATTCAATGCAAAGAGGCAAGATAATGCATATGGGGCACAAAACCTGACACAATATATCAGTTGTGGGGTGAGGTATAGCATGCACCAAGCAGGAAAGGGATCTTGGTGTTATCATCTCTGATGACCTCAAGGTAGGGAAACAGTGTGACAAGGCAGCAGGTAAAGCAAATAGGGATGCTGGGATGCACAGGCAGGGCATCACCCAGCAGGAAAAGGAGGTCATAATTCCACTATACAAGACACTAGTGAGGCCCCACCTAGAGTACAGTGTACAGTTCTGGAGACCTTACCTATGTAAGGACACAGACAGGGTGAGAAGGTTCAGAGGAGGGCAGCAAAGATGGTACATGGATTGCATCACAAGTCCTATAAGGACAGGTCAAGGAACTGAATATGTACTCCTGGAGGAGAGGAGGGAGAGGGGCTATGATAAGACATACAAGTATCTTACAGGGAGGAACAGTGCAGGAATACACTATTGTTAAGCAAAAAGATGTTCCAGGATTAGAGGGCATGGGATGAAGCTGGAGGGAGAAACGATTCAGAGGAAACATGAGGAAGAATTTCTTCACAGAATGGGTGGTGGACAAGTGGAACACCCTGCCAGAGGAAGTGGTGGGGCTGAAACAATCACAGGATTTCTGAATGCATTGGATAGACATAAAGGAATTCTGGCAGTCAGGGTAAGGGCAACAGACTTCTAGGAAAACATAAACTGAACTTACAAGCTCAAATGGGCAGACTGGGTGGGCCATAGGCCCTTATCTGCCGACACTGTTTATGTATCTGTGTAATGTTCCTTAACCCTGTCATGGAGAGACCACAACGTAGGTGTGAGGTTAGTTCAGATTCCATGCCCATTCAATTCTTGGCCTCTCATTGAGACTGCTAATATGGGTGCCATTAATGCCAGTTGTGCTGGTGGTTTTGTGATGTGGACACCTGCCCACTGGGAACTGGCCTAAGATCACCACAACTCATTTCACACAGGCCACTGAACAGCTCTCTGGCAGATAATGTCTGTCAGCTACTGCCAACCTGGGTTAGATATGAACCAGTGACCTAGAGGTGAACGGCTCTTCAACCTACTACCAATACACAACCATCCAATTCTAGAGGTTGCATTTTATAGCTGCAGTTAGCCCAGATGTCCCCACTAGGAGTAATGTCTGTTGTGTGGTGCTGGTGCTAGCCCGTCTTAATCACAAGAAAAGTGTTGTTGAACTATGGGTATTCTGATCCAACTAACAATGAAAACATTGCACCCTCCTATTTAGTACCATTATTTTAAATCTAAAAATAAGGTGAATCAGATTTAAAACATAAAATAAGAAGCATCTTACAAAAAAAAGGTGATACAAAATGGAAGAACATTTTTACATATAAACATAAAATGAACCATACTCAAACTGGGTATAATCACTGCCGGTCGCAGGAAGGGACAGGGTGAATGAGATGTGTAGTAATGACCTTTATTTATATACAGGATACTACTGTTAGGGTTAGAAGACCTGGTTACACAGTTGCCCTGTTTCAGTGGCACTATTTAATAAATCTTCTAAGAGGTTCAGAGTTAGAATTTCCATAAGTCTAAGCAAGATCCGGACAGTATATTCAGGTAGAACAATACATTGGGTAGTATATATTTCTTTGTGAGTACACAGTTGCATATTTTATGGGAAAAATGGGCGTGACTCAGTTTAAAAGCAGTGCATGTTTCAGACAGTTCCTCGTTTATGGCAGTTTTGAAAGCACCCAGTTTTTGATTTTCCTAATGCCTAGGGGAGTAGTTCACAGCTTAGTGAGACAATACTTTGAGGTCATCTTTCCATAGCTGTTCTGAATTTTTGGGACATTGAGACCTCTGTTTCTGATTTCTTTCAAGTTGTGTCTGGGGTCAATTTTGGGTCCTGGTCTGTAGGGCTTTGAGTTTTCTCTTTGAAGGACAGAAAGAAATAATTGCAGATTGTTTTGTCACCATAGATTAAATGAATCCCGGCTTAGTCTTCTGAACATTGTGCAACAGTGAGTGCCATTAGAACATGACAGGAAGAGGCTGGCAAGTTTTCTGTCTGCCATGTCTAGTCTGTCCAGTAAGAGTCTGCCTGAGGATCGGTAGACTGAGCTCTCATTTCTAGTATTGGGAAAATCAACTACTGTGCTATTTTTGCCCTGGCATCCTTTTGAGGTGAAAAGGCTCTGCATCTCAATGCTTTGAGTTCACTTTTTAACTATGCTATGCATGTGGATATTATATTGAAGGAACTGTCAGTCACTACCCCTAGGTATTTGTGTACATTAGTGTTTGCCAGTTTAGAACCGTTTGTGAGTTTAATGTACAATAAATTGTTTTGCCTTTTTACTTTTATTTATTGACTCTTCTTTGAACTGAGCGCCATGTCAGACTAAACCATTTCTGCAGTGAATTGAAGTTCTTTGGAGTGTTGATTCCATTTCCATATGCTTTATTGTTCTACAGATTAGTACAGTGTTGTCTGCATAAAGTTTTATGTCTGAATATGCAATGTGATTGGTAAGGTTGTTTATGTACATTAAAACAGCCTTATGGACCCTATGTAGGGTTCCCATCTCAGACAGAATGCCAGGAACAGCCACGTGCAGAGACCTTCCAGTTAGGTATGAGCTGAACCAGCTTAGTATTTTTCCTGAGGCACTTGTCCAGTAAGAATCTGCTTACGTGCTATGTTGGGCCATTCTTTCCATTAGAATTTCTATAGGGTCAAATGTCTTGAGAGACTGACAAACACTGCTCCCACACAGTCTCCCACGTCTAGACCACCAGAAACCAGGTCCACGAACTCCATGAGTGCAGTGCCCAAGGACCTTCCTGCCCTGAACCCCACCTGATGAGGAGCCAGCAGACCATATTTTTCCAAGAAGTCCTAGAGCTAGTTGCACACCAGTCTTCCGAATAGTTTTGAAATCACAGACAGTATAGCTTTTAGTGGATAGTTTCTTGGCTTGTTTACTTTGCCTAACTTGAAGATAGGTACAGTTTGGCACCCTTCAAAATGTCTGGGTAGTTTGTTTCAGTCAGGCTCCTATTGTAGTTTTTGTTAGGATCCTAAGTCCCTTCTTTCATTACAATATTGTGTTACTAACTGCTGTTTTAAAGAGATAAAGAGAGTAGTTTGTTCTCTACTACATTATTAACAAAGTGATGCAAATTCAAATTTCTTTAAGCAATAGTGATTTCAAGTCTATGACCCCAACACTCTGGTATGGGTTACTCACACTGGGGCTTATGCACTGCCTATGCACCCTACATGCCAAAACTGCAATGAGGGTGTCCTGCCAGACCCCAGCAACATATATGAAGGGACTATTGCCTTTTGTGCATCAGCTCCCAGCCATCAGTAGCACCACACGTCAGCCCACGGGAAGGGGGAGTGATGGGGCCATGACCAGACTCTACACCATGCATGACAGTGAAGAGTGCCAGTCAAGGAAGGCACAGGCTATGCCTTGTAAGGACCCTGTCATAGTTGCGTGCACCTCTTTCAACCAGCAGTGGTCATCCATAGCCAGATGTGCGACACCCCTGCCCTGCTGTGCCAGCCCACCGGTCGTGCAGTAAGAGTTGGGAGTTAACTACTGGGGTGACTGCCCAGGATGATGTTCCTTTGGGGACTATAGTACCCACTGTGTCCTACAATCCCCTGCTTAGCAGAACAAAGGGATCCAATGTACCTGGCACACAGGGCATGCTTGCTGGTGATCACCCGGTCCGCCATATCACACACCTGTCCCCATCATGCCCTACATGCCTGTGGTGCAGGGTAACAGCAGTGCATGGTGAGTGTTACATGCCTGTTCGGGTGCAGAGGGCCACAGCCAGGGTTTGCGCCTGCAGTGCATGCCCTACACCCGATACTGCACAGGCTCTTAAGTGTCATTCATAAGAATTACACTCCTATTTCTCCATTGAGAGTTTCTGCTGAACCTGTTAAAGTCTAATGTCTTTAAAATGGGTGGAAGTTATAAATCTCAGACTTTCTAATCTGTTACAGCTGAGGGGAGGACAGCCCATTCCATTCAACTGCCTGCCTATAGCAGCCAACCACAAAACTTAACATTCAATGAAGTCCAACTTTTGACTCCCTTTAATAACCTTGCTCTCTCAACAGTTTTAATTTAGTTTTCTTTTGTTTTGTTTTTTAATAAATACTTTTGTTTTCCTTTTTTGTAGTATTACAGGACTTAGGTCCACCTCCAGGGTTTCTGAATTCCCTCCATCTGAGGAGGCAGCAGTTGCCTCCATGTACTACTGCTGAACCTTTTGTGCAGTTCCTGTGGCAGAGCCTTTCAAAATGGCCAAATCTGCCCAGAACTAGATTCAACATAGAGAGACAGGGTGGGGTCAGGTCAAACAAGGAGATGGCTTATGTGAAACTGGAAGGAGGTAGACACAATCATTACACTGAGTGGCAACACTGGTTTACCAAGTTTTCTCCCCACTGGAGAGTCCAAGATGGGAGGAGGTCATAGGCAGACATACAGACCTCCTCGGTGTCTTCCATCCCTTTCGGGAATGCAATTATCTCCATGACAGACACTATGAGGCAGACAGGCAGCAACTGGCATCCTGACATTAAAGAGGAAACTGTGTCACTTTCTTTTAAGCAGTACCCTGCCAATTGCACCATAGAAAGATGCAATGAGGTAGTATAAGCGCAGTGGTTTAAGGCTCTGAGCTGCAAATCTGGTGACATCCAGTAGACCAGATCGGAGCTTGAATCCCACAGCCCCACTTGCATAATGTGTGACCCTGGGCAAGTCACTTAGCTTCCTTGTGCTCCCAGGTCATACCTGGAAACAAGCTTGACTTAGTGTGCCTTTCCTGGTTAAACAATTTCCCTTTCCTTTCCCTTTTCAAATTTTATTTTGATTACCCATTACCCATATGTGATCCTCTCCTCAGTGGCACCATCTTCCCTAGTGCCCCACACGTATTTAATGCAGATGTGGAGACTATCTGGGGCAACCTCTCTCACCACCCATAAAGTATCATGGTTGCCCACTTGGTAGGACTCCTCAGCAGTTGGTCTAAGGGAGACCATTATCTAACTCACATGGAGCTGTTGGGAGGTTCAACAAACATTAGACCCAGACCTGCTTCTGCCTCCAACTGAACGTTGTCTGGGACTAAGAAGGGAGGAAGTCAGTTCTGCTTGTCTGCTACCCACATACCACCATGAAAGCGCTACAGATATACACCAGAGACTCCATGTAGTCTTGAGGGACTGCTCAGTTTTGCAAGTCTGGACCGAGATTCCATTCCCCTCATGATGAATAAATGTGCTCACCACTTGGCTGTCAGATTCAGCCAGGTCTCAAGTTGCTCACAGTGTTGCTTGCTGGGGTGACCGAACCCTTTAACCTTCTGATTAACAAAGTAAAACTGGCATACAACACTACCTGTGAACAACAAGGTCAGGATTTCAAAACATGTGAATTCATAATTTGCAACTACAAATTTCCATGAATTATGACCAGCCAATGACTATACAATTTCATAGCTTCTTATGAACATGGTGCCTCATTTTCTGGAAGAAAAGTGTAATCTACAATATCAGTTGAAATGTGTGATTTACTAACAGACAGTTTTTTTAGTCCCCCTTCCATAGAGAAACTACTGTTTCTTTAATTCTTCTAAAGAAACTCATGCTATTTTGGTAAAACATCAAGAACCATTAGACTGAACAGTGCTGAAAATCTCAAAGGAATTCATATTTACCAGTAAGTATTTCACCAGAACTCTTGGCTCTTACAGCAGTACATTCAGTATTTAGAAAATGTGACCTTAAAGTTTTATGTTACACTTCATTTTAAGAAGGTGACAGCTGGAAACTGAATGGCCTAATAAAGATTTTAATTATCTGTTTTGGTTTGACACCACTTATAAATATAATGTTTCAACATAGGCGTGCCACAAGTAACCATAAGATTTATTTCTGGAGTCGTTTATTTGCATACACCAGTAACAAGAAAAGTACTTGGGGATTACTATAGCATCATGTTTCTTTTTTTCCCTACTTATTTTTATCCACTCCTTACTGTCCCTTCAATCACCACTCCTTCCGTCCTACAAGGGTGAGCCCCCACCTCTGCCGACCAGCTTGGTCTGCCCTAGAGTGCCACACTGCCATTGGGGCACCTTGATGGCTCGGATTACCCCAGGAGGCGAGGAGAGATCCCCCTTCTCCCCTTCCCCTAAGGCAGCTGCACTTGGGGTCTGCCCTGGTGGGAGGTGGCAGGCCGGCTCGAGGAGGACTTCATCTAGGCGACCGGAGGACATTTTCCTCCGAGTTTGTCTTGTTTCCCCTTAACCCGCCCTCTGAGGCAGCGCGCAGAGTGTCTGCATGCTGACGCATGCTCCTCCCTAGCGCCTAACGGCGTTCCCCCAGCTCCGATAGGCGGAGCCACTGCGTCCTTCGGGAGTCGGTGCATCCACCACCCTCTCAGGGACGCCAGGCTTCCAAGAGCGCCCCTGGCATCCCACCCTGAGAGAGAGAGCATCCGTTGGGAGCTCCATCCTCCCTCCCGGCCCGACCCCGGCGACCGGGTCGTTTCGAACCCTGGTGGCCGCGTAGCATAGGTGTGGCGTCAGCGCCTCAACCCTCAGCGCCACCGGCCAGCTCAGCATCATGTTTCTTAAAACTGAATCCTGTGTGTTTAAAATGGAGACTTAATGCATGGGTAACCATGCACAATAAACTTTGTTTCCACTGAGGGTTCTGATGGCATCATCAAGACCTTAAGAATGAAGCTCAAGAGGCCCCAAGGTCAGCAGAACCCTGAGCTGGAAATACAGCTGAGTTGTGCAAAGTTGCCCATGTGTCATTTTGTATAGTATAGTATATGTTTTGAAACAGACATAAAAATAAATGCTGCTTTTTTTCCTTCCCAAAACATCTTTGGCTTAATTTATTATAAAACAAATCCAGCAGGAACCTACCTTTAACCATTGCTGAAAACCTTCTGGATGAAGGGTAGGTTTCTCGTTTTTCTAAATGAGGAAGCAACAGAATATGTGTGTGTGTGTGTGTGTGTGTGTGTGTGTGTGTGTGTGTGTGTGTGTCTGTCTGTCTGTCTAAGGAGGATGACAGTTAAACAATAGCACTAGTTTCCTTTCTAATCAAAAAGCTATTGAACCACATAAGGTTACAACAGTTTCCTATTACCTCTGAACTGTGGTGCACCAATTTTTAGTTAGCTTGGAAATCCATGCAAAACAAGGGGTAAATAGTAACTGCACGACAACATAAGTAACATCAGAGAAAGCTAAGAGTACTACATCATAGTTTCATAGCTCAAGTCAAAAATTCACCAGGCGGAAGAAGCAGATTAGTGACTAGAAAGGGTTAACATATTTTTAAATTTACAGACGATAGGCGTTTTCAATGTAATGGATGCAACTGCAAAATAATCACAATTTCTTATTTTCTTTTCAGGAAGAGACAAATCTGACAATATATTTTGAGCAACGCTAAAGTACAGTTACGTAAGAACTTACCATAACAGTAGATCTTCGAGAGGTGCTCTTGCAGCAGGTTACACCATTAGGACAAGCCAGCAGGCACTAGAACCCCAACAGAAAACTTATACCTTATACCTAGCAGTATATAGCGAGGACTGCCCCTGATGTCAGCCTGCCCCTAGCGTATGCACTTCAAGCGTCCACCTATGGTATAAAAGGGCAGTCCCCAGCATCACCTCTGTTCTCCCGCCGGAGACCCCAGCAAGCACAGTGAATGGAGAACCGAGGTGTTCCTCTGAAACCAAGGAAACTGGAGTGAGGGAAAGCAGCACCTGCTGTAAGAGCTTCTCTCAAAGATCTACTTTTACGGTAAATTTTTTGCAACAGTACTATCGCACTTCGAGGGGCTCTTGCAGCAGGTTACACCATTAGGACTGAGTCCCAAGCTAGTAAAAGGACTGACCCGGTCAGCTGGGAGGAGGTAGAGGTCAACATAAAGCTCTTAAAGGTGATAGGAAACAGTTTTACACTAGAACCCTCTAGTTGTCCTTTTGTTGGCTACCCAGTATTCTGATATGTTTTTGACCTTTTAAATTAATAATCTAATTCTGTTGCCTTTTTATGACCCTGAATCCTCTCTCTTCAGCAGTTGCTACTCTCTTTTCTTGCTGCCTGAACATTCTGTGACACCATAGACACAGGCCATTCAGATGAACAGCATGGAATGGGAGTTTCTGATGTCATAGAATGTCCTACAAATATGAAAATCAAGAGCAGTAGCGGTCAGGAGAGTGGAACTCAGTGTAGATCTGAAGGCACTCCAAAGCTAGATTGTTTATTTATCAAAAATCATCAAAGCATATCAGACATAACTGGCATGGAAAGAAAGATGGAAGGGCAGTTAACTATGTAAATATTTTGATCTCCTTTAAGAAAGCAGGTCTGCAGGACTGCTAGTCCAAAACCTGCCCTGTGCCTGAAGCAATGTCCAGACTGTAATGCCGGATGAAGTGTGGACAGAACTCAGGTGCTGCTGCAAATGTCAGCAATGGACACATTTGTGAAGGATGCAAATGAAGCAGCTATGCTGTTGGTAGAATGGCTTAACCGGCCCGTAAAGGCTTGTCATATTTATGTAGCAAAAACAATGCAATTAACTAACCATTTGAGCAAACATTGCCTTCTTTTCATACGACGAAGGAAACAACTGATCAGTTTTTCTGATGGCTCAGGTGCAGTCAAATAATAACGAAGCACCAGGTGGACATCCAGAGTAGTAGTAATGCCTCCTCTGGATTTGAATATTCTGGGTAATACACAGGCAGGTGTATGTCTCGATTCAAAAGTAAACTCAGGCATTGCCTTGGAAGAAAAGTACAGTTACGTAAGAACTTACCGTAACAGCAGATCTTCGTTAGGCTCTTGCAGTAGGTATTCACAGATAGGACTAAGCCGCCAGGCATCAGGACTGCACGTAAAACTTCTAGCTAGTAGTCTCTGGCCCGCCTTCCAGTTCTTTCCACCAAAGGCCAAAAGATGCAAGACAAGAGAGAAGAGGATGTGTCCCCATGGAAAGGAATAAGAGAGACTTAGGGGGACGGATGGCGGAAGGTAATACACTATGCAAAGCCTCTCTGAAGATCTACTGTTACGGTAAGTTCTTACGTGAACTGTTCTATCTTACTCGAGAGGGCTTTGCAGGTATTCACAGACAGGATCGAATCCCTAAGCAGTCTGGAACAAGAGAAAACAGGAGGAGGATTGTCATCCACAATATAACCTCAGGGCTGAGCAGGTGTCAAGAAGGAGGCCCTGCAGAACAGCCAACCCAAGCCTGCTCTACAGCAGAGGTAATGTCCAAACTGTAGTGTTTCATGAAGGTATGGACAGAAGTCCAGGCTGCTGCAGCAAGAGATGCTCAAGGACACATTCCTGAAACAAGCAGCAGAGGCAAATACTCCCTGGTGAAGTGACTTTGACCTGACCCGGAAGGGTCTTGTTGTACTTTCATAACAGAAAGTGATACAATTGGCCAATCATTTGGAAAAGGCATTGCTTGAAACAGCAGTGCCTCCTTTTTGTGAGCGAAAGACACAAAAGGTTGATCAGTTTTCCTGAGATACTTTGTCCAATTGGTGTAGTATCTCAGATTCTGTGAACATCCAGAGTATGTAAGAGGTACTCCCTTGATTGGAGTGTAGAAAGAAAGCTGGTAACTCAATGGATTGATTCAGCGAGATTCAGCCACCACGTTAGGAAGAAACTTAGGGTTGGTGTAGAGCCCATGTTCCTTACGGAAAATCAAATAAAGGATTTTACACATCAAGGCTTGAAGCTCGGAAATGTGCCAAGCAGAAGTGATGGCCACTAGGAAGAGTGCCTTCAAGAAAGAATTTTTAATCTGCTTCCACTGCCGCCCGAAAGGAGCAGTGTGTAAGCTCTAAAATAAAATTCAAGTCCCATGGAGGGACAGGATTGTGGATGGGGGGTCTCAGGTGGAGAACCCCTTTAGAAAAGTCTTAGAGACTTCCAACTGAGCAAAGTCCTGTCTCCAAAGCTTAATGTGGCAGGCTGAAATAGCTGCCATATGGACCTTTACAAAGGAATGGCTGAGACCCAGGTCGAAGAGGCGTACATATGTAATCCAGGACTTTGTTGGCTGGGCACGAGAAAGGCTCCAAGTCTTTAGAATATACCCAGACAGAAAACTGTTTCCACTTCATAGCGTGGGTGGACCTGGTGGAAGACTTCCTGGCCTTTACCAAAAATGTCCGCTACTAAGGGAGAGACTCAGGCGGCTTTGGCTGCTCTGCAGGAGCTATGCATGAAGATGAAGGGATTTGAGGCCTGGGTGAACAAGGGTCCCTGATCCTGGTCAAGTGCTGCAACAGAGGAAGAGGAAGTTCCTCTGAAAACTGTTGCAGAAGAGAGAACCAAACTTGCCTGGGCCAGAAGGGGCCAATGAGAATAATTCGAGCCCCTGATCAGAGTTTGTTCAGAACCCTGAATTAAAGGAATGGGAGGAAGGCATAAACAAATCTGTCCCTCCAAAGACAGACAGAAGTCCCTTCGAAAACATCTCGCCTGGAGCGAGCGAGCAAAGGGGAAGTTTTGCATTCTGGGGGAGGCAAAGAGGTCTACCTGAGGTGTCCCCCACTGCCGAAAGATGTTGTTTATGACCTGTTGGTCTAACTCCCATTCGTGAACCCTGCTGAAATTGACTGAATTTGTCTGCCAGAGTGTTTTCCACTCAGGAACGTGAACTGTGGTCAGGCGGTCGTGCTGGGCTGCGCAATACCAGACTCTCATCGCCTCCCAGCACAGGGCATAAGAACGTGTTCCTCCTTGTTTGTTGAGGTACCAGACTACACACATGTTGTCTGATTGATGAGAAGATGACCAGGAAGAATGAAGGGAAGAAGAACCTGTAGGGCATACAGGACTGCCCTCAGTTCGAGCACATTTATGTGCAGTTTCTGCTCTAACAGGGACCAGCTGCCCTGAGTCCTGTGAGACCCAGGTGGGCACCCCAGTCCTCCCCTGACACATCCATTGTCAACGCCTGGGAAGAAGGAGGATGCAGAATGGAACTCCTAGGCACAGGTTCTCCTGAACCATCCACCAGTGCAAGTCCCTGATCATGGGATCAGACACTAGCACCTATTGGTCTAGATCATCTCTGGTTTGGTCCATTGTGACCAAAGCATCCATTAGAGATCCTCATATGGAGCCGAGTGAATGGAACTGTCAGAATGGCAGCAGCCATGAGACTGAGGAGGCAGAGGATGACGTGGCTCTGACCTGTCTGTAACCAGACAGAAGACGAGCCTGATTCTGAAGGGTCTTGACCCTGTCCGAGGCAAAAAGGCTTTGCCTGTGGTCGTGTCCAGTATCACCCCTATAAATTGAGGCGTTGGAAAGGGACCAAGTGGGACTTGATCTGGATGATGGTATACCCAAGCTGGTAAAACCTGCAGGGGTAAGGAAAGAAGAGTGCAGAGTTCTTCCCTGGACGGGTCGCCAGGAGCCAATCGTCCATGTACGGGAAGACCTGCATGCCCTGGGCATGCATTTGGGCCGCTAATACCAACAGGCATTTGCAACACTCAGGAGCTGAGCAGAGACCAAAATGGAGGCCTCTGAACTGGCAGTGGTCCTCTGAAGCAAAAACGGAGGTATTTGCGATGGAAGGGCATATGCAGGTCGCATCTTGCATATCAGAACACATAGTCACTGTCGGCGAATAACTGTGAAGGCTCTTCAGGAGAGTATTCCGGCGTTTTTTACTTCTTGAACATGTTCAGGGAGCTCTGAGACAGAGAGAGAGAGAGAAAGCAGCCACAGCTTCCTTAAATAAAAGAGGTTATTTTCTAGACTACACTGAATTGAATTATTACTTTTGGACCTGTGTAAGAACCAATATTGATTCTGTTTTGGGGTTGACTTTTCTTAGTTTTAACTTTAATTTGCCAGGGAGGAACTGTAGCTTGAGATATTTGCAGTCATTTGTGACAAGACCTGTTACTTAACCTCTGTGAAATAGGTGTCTGAAAGGAAGGTGTCTGGAGAGCGAGGATAAATTGAGTTACTGGAACTCTGTTGGGCCGTCTAGTTCAAGCTGCAGTCCAGAATGGGTGGAGATTCATATGTTTTGGGTTTTATCGTATGACTGGAATTTTGTTGGAGTGTAACTGTTTTTTATGCTGGACCATGATATTTACTGCACGGATGATAACAGCAAGAATGAACTGCACCTTTTTCTTTTGGATTAATCTGGACTTTTGGGTGGCTCCCTGGTGGTGACAGGACCTGGGGTCCATACTCTTTGACTCATTTTAGTTTTTTATTCTTTGTATTATACCGCAGTTTTATAGATTGTGACTTTTTAATTTAGGCAGTGAGAGTGCTTGAACCCTTCCTCCCTTTGGGTCGTAAGAGGTTTTGTTTTCTATTTTTGTTTTGCTATGTAATTCCTATGGTCTGGTGAGAGCAGAGCTAGGGATTAATAAAGCATTGGTATTGTTCATGGAGGTGAGAGCTTTCCTGGGCTATTTAAGTTATATATATTTTAAAATTTTGCAGTAATTAAGTATCTGTTTAAGTTCGTGTGGGATGTGCTGTTTGCCTGCCTCCATGGTTGTTTTTTCTCACCCTCTGCTCTTCATGCCCTCCGTCCTTTTTTTCTCCTCCTCTGGAATTTGGTGTGTACCAGCGTTGTAGAGTGCTTGGTACAGCGGAGGAGGGAGGAGGGCGAGGGGTGGCAGACAGTGGAGGGTGAGTGGTGAGGCTCATCTAATAAGGGTCGTGGAAGTCAGGAGGCGCCCTGGGGCAAATGGAAATCAGAGCATTGGTCAGCCATGTCTGGTTCCCATACCCAAGTGAGCGACCGAATTGAGTGGCAGGTGGTCCAGAGGAGGCAGTTATTCATTCAACTCGAGTTTGTTATGCAATGCCAGGTCAGTCAAAACAAGACAGCAATTATTGCTGGATCTTGTGGAAACAGTTGACCTGGCTTGCATTACGAGACCTGGATGGATGAGAACTCTGGTCCCATTTTGGAGGCTTTAGTTCGCTGGTACTCGGTAATACACCATCCGAGTTTAGATCGTGGGGGGCCAGTCTATTTCAAGACCAAACTCAACCTCACTAGTGTATTGGTGGGGAGACTAAGTCATTCGAGTGTGCCACCGTAGTGGGTGTAGGTTGTCGGATCATTCTTGTCTATCGTCCACCCAGTGATGAGAGCGTTTCCTTCAGGAAGTGGCGGACTTCATCATTGACATGGCATTGGGTTGCCAAAACTTATGGTTCTTGGTGACTTCAATTCCTGGTCAACAATGAACTCTACTTAATTTGGACAACACTTCCTCCAGTTGATGTCTTCTCTGGGCCTGACACAGGTGGTTAGCTCCGCTACTCATAGACATGGCCACTCCTTGACTTAGTCTTCCTCCTAGGGATCGAGCTTCTGATTTGGAGGTGGATCCAGTCGGGTGGTCCGATCACTGCACTGTGGGATTTAGTTTTTATACCCCGGTGAGGCCTACCCTCACGGAAATGGTCAGGTACCGCCTTTCACGAGATGTAAGTTCTCAGAGCCTAATGGCGGTGCTTGACCATTCTCGTCTTCCTCGTTTGCCAGCAGTGATCCTGAGACTCGTGACAGCCTATAATTTGGCCGTCTCGAATGCTCTGGATTCTATTGCCCCTGTCCACGTTCGACCTCTCCCTCTTCACCCCGATCTCCTGGTTTGATGGGACTTTGAGGGAGCTGAGAGACTAGATCAAGGTTGGAGCATCGCTGGCAGAAGTCCACCCTTGATGCCGACCGCTTTAGATTGGTGGAACATTATCAAATCTACCAATCTGCACTCTCCTGTAAGAAGGCAGAATTCCTGTCCAGGAGATTGCAGTTGCTCAGAATCGACCAGCTCAGCTTTTCCACACTGCGGACAGACTGTACAACCCAGCCTGTCTTCAAGTGTGGAGAGCTTTTTGCAATTAGAGTGCGATGAAATTGCTTGATTCTTTGCAAATAAGGTGACCGACATCAGGGTGGGACTCCAGCGGCACACTCTATCAGTGTTGCTATTGACCAGTGTGAGGTTACTGCACTCAGGTGTCTTGGAGTACCTTTGGCCGCCTGGAGTTCATGGATGTCATACTGGATCATCCAGAGTGTGCACCCCACTTGATGTAGATTGGATCCTGGATCTACTTCCTTAATTTTGGGAGGTATTGAGGTTATCGGTCTGGTCCTGGCATGGATTGTCTGGTGCTCCTTGGAGTCTGGAGAGTTTCTAGCTCTCTAAAAGAAGTGGTGGTGACACCTCTCTTGAAGAAAGCTTCTTTGGACCCAGACTGCCATACCAACTACAGACCTGTCTCTAACCTTCCTTTTATAGGGAAGGTTATTGAGAAAGTTGTGGCTGCGCAACTGGAGGACCATTTGACCATCCATGACATCTATGAACCACTCCAGTATGGTTTTCATAAGAGACATGGCACCGAAACAGCGTTGGTCTGGTGCTCAATGATCTCTTGATGCTTAGAGATCGAAGAACTGTTCCATCTTGGTCCTTCTTGATCTCTTCAGCTTTTGACACCGTGGACCATGAGGTGTTGTTGGGTCATATGAGGTTCATCTGTGAGCTGTCTGGAACAGTCCTCAGGTGGTTTTCATCTTTCCTCATGGGTAGATCTCAGGGACTGGTGTTGGGGTTTATTCCTCGGACCCTACTTCTGTGTCATGTGAAGTTCCTCAGGTTCGGTCCTCTCACCCATGTTGTTAGTGATGTATATGCTGCCCTTCGGAGACACTGTAAGAAGGTATGGGCTGAGGTCTCACTGCTATGCTGATGATACCCAGTTCTGCCTATCTTTTGCACCGACCAGAATGGAGCTATCGGCCTTTAACAACTGTTTGAAAGAAATCCAAGATTGGATGGATTCCAGCAAGCTAAGGTTGAACTCAGACAAAACTGAGGTGTCGGCTGTGGATCCAGGCAGTCTGATGGGGCTGGGGAGGTGCACCTTGGGAATTTTTCTGGGTGGCTCCTCACTCCGACCTCTGAATGGGTCGTAGCCTGGGGTTGTATTTTTGGATGTAAGGGCTGATCTCTGTATGTGTCATGGTGCGTCTGAACTTTTACCATCTTAGGAATATCGCCAGGATTAGGCACTTTGTCCGCCTGATGACCTTCCAACATTGATCCACGCCTGTTTCCTCTCACTTAGATTACTGCAACTCCCTTACCTAGAGCTTCCTGGGTAGAAATCCGCCACTTGCAGCTGGTGCAGAATGCAGCAGCCCGCTTTTGACGGGTCTTTCGCGACGTCATATTTTGCTGATGCTGCACGAGCTGCACTGGCTGCCAGTTTAGTGGCGGATCATCTATAAAGTCGGCTTGTTGACTTTAAAGCCCTACGCTGACTAGGCCCAGACTACCTGAAAGAGCTCCTGATTCCCTACCAGCCCAGTCGATCACTCTGCTCATCCGGCGAGGGTTGTTAGAGTATGTTTAAAATCTTCTGGCGCAAAGGCGTTTGAGTTCGCTTGGCCTACCTTTGGAACTCTCACCCTGCTGGATTCAGGAGGTGACAACTGTGGAATCATTTAAACAGGCTTTAAAGACTTATTTGTGGTCTCAGGCTTTTAATAATTCAGTTTGTTGGTTATATTATGATATGTGTATGATTTTATTTATGAATGACTGTTTATATATTTGAATTGTTGATTTTATTATGCAGCACCTTGTTTTTTAGAAAGGGCTCAAAAATAAAAATATTATTTTATTATTATTATTATTACTAAGGAAGACACTCCTGGGGTGGAGGGTCAGAGTTGTAGTTGATTGTTTCAGGATGGCATAGAGTGGTTGGACCACGGTGGGCTCAGGGAGGAGGAGGGTGGTGGAACAGAGGTGCATCCTCCAATTGTGCTCTCTCCACACTCATTCGCCACTCTGGTGGAGCATGGTTCCTCTATGGAGGCACCCGCAGGGGACACCAAGGAGGATGCTGGGAACCTCCAAATGGAGACCCACATGAAGGGTGGCACAGGATCCCAAAGGGAAGGAAACAACTCCTGGTGGGGACTCAACTGTTAGGAGGCAGAACTGGGGAGGAGGAAAGGGAGGGCAGCCTGCCCGGCACCATGGCTTAGAGGACAGGAAACGAACCTCAGGATCGTGGGAGCAGCTCCAAGGGGAGGAGCTGGATGTCATTATCCACCCTAGGGAAGAATGACCTGGCTGTGAATGGGATGAGAGCATGCAACAGGAGTTTGTGGAGTTGGGGAGGGCCTTGGACAAGTAGTACACACGGTAACTTTCTCGGAAGTGCTACCTGTCTATGGCATGGATGAAGCCACGGTATTCTGCACCATGGGATTCAATGACTGGTTGAAAACTGGAGCAGAGCTCAGGGATTGGCTTCACTGGGACTGGGGCTCCACCTGGAGTGGAGGGATGCAGGCCCATACAAGCATGATGGTCTGCATCTATCCAGGAGGGGAACCAGGATCCTAGGTGATAGGTTTAAATGCTTCACTGGCAACATTTAAACTAGCCAGGAGGGGGCACTGAAAAGGAGAAGGAAATCTAGCCCCCCAAAAAAATCAGGGTAGTTAGTGAGGTAAACACCAAGGCAGAGCAGTCAATAGGGAGAAGGCAGGGGTAAATGGAGAAAAGACAAAGGCAGTAAGGACAGGGATGGGCAAAAGAATAAAGCCATAAAAAAATGGAGGATAATGAGTACCTATGTCCTAGAGTCTAGGTAAAAACCTCCCAAAATGGTGGCCTTGATGGAAGAGGGATGCCTGGATATCGTGGCAGTCACAGAAACATGGTACACAGAGAACTATGACTGGGATGTCAACATACCAGGGTACACAATCTACAGGAGGGACAGGGAGGGAAGAAGAGGAGGAGGAGTTACTCTTGTAAGGGAAGGGATCAAAGCAACAGAACTAAAGGGTAAACAGGGAGGCAAGGAGGCACTGTGGGTCACCCTGGAGACTAGAAATGGCTCCACAATCTGCACAGGGTTGTATACAGACCCCGCCTCAGGGGAGGAATTGGACAAGGAATGATAGAAGGCATCCTTGGGATGGCAGGGAAAGGGAAATATTGCTGATGGGGACCTGAATATGCCAGATGTTAACTGGAGCACCTTTGCTGCAGTCACATCCAAGAGCAGGCCATTCTCAATGCCCTACAGGGGGCATGCCTCAGACAGCTAGTTTTGGAACCCACTCAGGAGGGAGCAATCTTAGACCTGAACTCTCAAATGGGGATGGAGAGAGGATCTCCAGTCTTGAAGTGGGTAACCATCTGGGAACAAGCTACCACCAAACAGTGTGGTTCACGATAAACTTAACTGTAGAGTCAAGCCACACAAAAGTGAAGGTACTGGACTTCGGGAGGGCTGATTTTGTCAAATGGGGAGTGCCTCAGAAAAGCACTAGCAAACAGGCAAGAAGGTGGGGTGAAGTACCAATGGGGAAACATCAAAACCGCCATCACAGAGGCAACAAAAGCCTTTGTGAAGCAAATAAACAAATCAAAATGAAAGAAAAACACTATGGTTCTCAAAAAGTGAAGGGAAAGTAAGGGAGAAAAAGATAGCATTCAGAAAGTATAAGGAGCAGGACAGAGAACTGTACCAGTTAAAGCAGAAGGAAGGGGAAGGTAGTCAGAATTGCAAAGGCCCAAACTGAGGAAAAGATAGCCAACTCGGTTAAAAGGAGATAAAACCTTTAGAGGTACATTAGGGAGCAGAGAAAGACTAAGGCAGGGATACTGAGGCTGAATAAAGAGGAAGGTGGTTAGCAGAGAGCGACAGTGAAAAAGCAGGGATACTGAATGAATACTTCTTCTCTGTATTCACAATGGAAAAGCAGGGGAGAGACCTAATCCAGTCAATAGAAGCACTCTGGATAGAGGGGTTGATGTTAGTCCTTCACAGAAGAAAGTTCTGAAAGAACTCTTAAAACTGAAGGTGGATAAAGCAATGGGGCCTGATGGATTCACCCCAGAATTCTAAAGAACTAAGGAAGAACTAGTAACACCACTGACTACCCTTTTAATAAATCACAGGAGGATAGTGTGGTACCTGAGGACTGGAGGAGGGAAGATGTGATTCCCTTCACAAAGTGGGAGCAAGACAGAGGCAGGAAACCACAGACCTGTCAGTTTGAGCGCAGTGGTAGGGAAAATGATGGAATCACTTCTGAAGGAAAGAACTATTGAGTACCTAGAGGCCAGTGGGGCACAGGACCCAAGGCAGCATGGATTCACAGCAGGAAGGTCATGTCAGACAAATCCAATTGATTTCTTTGACTGGGTGACCAAAGCAGTAGACCAGGGAGGGGCTATGGACATGGCCTACCTAGAGACTTTAGCAAGGCATTTGACACAGTCCCACACAAAAGATTAATAAACAAATTAGCCAGTCTGGGAGTGGTCCCAGGGTGTGTAGCCTGGGTAAAACACTGGCTGGACAACAGGACACAGCTGGTAATAGTAAATGGAGTCACAGTGAAGAAAGGGGTTACTAGTGGGTGCCATGAGGGTTCAGTACTGGCAGGTCCTTTTAATATCTCTTATAAGTGACATTGCAGAGGACCAGAAGGAAAGTATGTCTCTTTGCAGATGACACAAAGATCTGCAACAGGGTTGATATGCAAGGTGGGTGGAAAGGATGAAAAGGCACTTGGCAATGTTGGAGAAACAGTCAAATGTATGGCAGCTTAGATGCAATGCAAAGAAGTGCAAGTAATGCACCTGGGAAACAAAACCCAGGGGAAGAGTACACAATGGGGTGAGATACTGACAACAAAATGGAAAGGGACCTGGGGTAGTCATATCAGATGGCCTAAACGCACAGCAATGTGAGAAGGCAGTAAGGAGGGTTGGGGATACTGGGATGCGTAGGAGAGGCATCACCAGTAGAAATAGGAAGTTGTTGGCCCTCTGTACAGACTGTTGGTAAGACCACATCTGAGTACTGTGTACAGTTCTGAGACCCCATCTCTGCAAAGACATAGACAGGTGGAGGCTGTCCTGAGGAGGAGCAACAAAATGGTGCAGGGTCTGCACCAGAAGACAGATGAAGAAAGACTAAAGGAGCTTAAGATGTATAGCCTCGAGGAAAGGAGGGAGAGGGAACATGATAGAAACTTTCAAATACCCTCAAGGGCATCAACAAAGTCCAAGAGGGTAGCATCTTTCAGAAAAGAGATGTGCAAGAACAAGGGGCACAATTTGAAGATAGAGGGGATGGCTCAAAGGTAAAGTGAGGAAGTATTTCTTCACAGAGAGGGTTGTAGATGCATGGAACGGCCTTCCTGAGGAGGTCGAGAGTCAAAAACAGTGGGGAATTCAAGAATGCATGGAACAGACATAAGGCAATTCTAGTGGGGGTAGGAGGAAGTAGGCTGTTGGTTAACTAGGATCTGCAGCTTATCCGTTAGGTAGGAAATGGGCAGACCAGGTGGCCCAAGCGGTCCTTATCTGCCATCAAATTCTATGTTTCTATAGGCCTCAGGTCTCAGTCTCTTTGGAACTAGAAAGAAATGGGAATAGTCACCCATCCCCCAAAGATGAGTGGGGACTGGCTCTATCGCCACCTTTGACAGAAGAGATAGGATTTCTTCTAGGACCAGAAGAAGATGTTGCGGGAGTAAGATGACTGAGGGTGTGGTTTTCAAGGAGGTTTCTGTAGAAACTCTATCGAGTGTCCGGCAGATATCAGCTGGAGCACCCAAGCATCCGATGTTAACCCCTCCCAACCTGGCAGATGGAAGGAGGATCTCCTCCCTACCAGTTACTCTGGAAAGGTCAGAGGCAGAGGGAGAGGTAGGGAGTCAGAAGGTGGGCAGCCAACCGCCAAGGCTCCCGCTGACTTTTGCTGTTGGGGAGTCTTGGCTGCTGGAGGGGCCCGCTTGTTGACGCACTTTCCTGGTTGGGCTTTTGTTTTTGTTGGGTCTGGATTAAAAAAAAGGACGCCGCTATTCTCGAGGGGGCCTGTACAAAGTCTGACCACTTTAGTGCAGTGCCCTTCTCCTGCAGTTTATTATGATGTCCCTGACATCACCCCCGAACTGCACCGAACCCCTGAAGGAAGCATCCTGTATAGCGGACTGTACTTCAGGGACCAAACCTGGCACATGGAGCCTGGCATTATGCAGCAGGGCCCACGGCCAAAGCCGATCTCCTGCCATCTGTGTCCACCACGCTGTAGGTGGCACTAAGCATGTGCCTACAGGCCGAATGACCAGAATGGACCAGGTCTCCCAGTTTCTGCTAGTTTATCAATCAGGCAAGGAGTCCAGCTTGGATTCCACCTGGCTACGGATGGACTTCTGGAAATCCCCCATGTGGCCGGCGAGTTGAGGGCCCTGATGCCTAGGGTCAAGAGAGAAAATATTCTTCCTGTACTGATCCAAAGTCGGGATTCCTTGTCAGGCAGGGACAATATCAGATGTTTGGGTTGGCGGAGCGGCCATGGGCGCGCTTAATCACAACCGGTCTGCCTTTGGGGTAAAGACTAAGGATGTCTTTACCTCCAGAGCCTGGTATAGCTATCACCACCTTCCTCGGAAGGGGGGCTAACGCGATGGTTGTTTCCAAATAGTGGAAATAAGATCTGGCGGAATCTCCATCCAGGGTGGAATCAGTGTGGGAGCGGTCTCGGGCAGATCTAGATGGGCAGCGAGCTTCTTACTCAGTGGGTCTGGCTCCACTGATTGCCACTGACGTGTCTCCTGGATCTTCCTTAAGAGCCCCAGAAAACGGTTCTCAGAGGAGACTTGAAGGTCCCTCGGCCTTGGGCGTTCTAGAGTATGGGGCTCATCTCCATGATCAGAGTGGTTGGATTCAGAATCTGAGTCAGATGGCTCTGAGGTAGAAGAAGACAACTCCTCCCTGGGAAGGAGGAACAACCCCTCTGGGGAGCCCTGGGGGTGCATGTCCTCCCACCCCAGCTGCTAGAAGGTTCTCCTCTGGCATTGGGTGAAGGGAGAGTCTCCCGTCTCCAAATTGGGGGTCGCGCACAGGGACAGGCGTCGGAAGATGACTCTGACCTCCTTGGTGTACTGAGCCTTGGCCTCAGCCCACCAGGAGGCCAAGGTCTCCTTCAGGTCCACGGCGGCTGAGGAGGGTGGCGGAGGAGGGGGCTCGGATACGGTAGGGTGAGTACCTGTATCAAGAGTATCCACAGCCCGATGGCAGGAAGCCCGCGTTGGTTCTGAGGAGTCAGGTACTGTGGCACCGGATAATGTGGCAGCGGTACTGTGGCATCAGATACTGAGGAGCCGGGTACCACGTGCACCGGTATTGCAGTGTCAGGTACCCTGGCGCCAGGTCTCTGACGGAGCAGAGGGTCCTGGCAAAGGCCCTGCTGGCAGAACAGACTGAGGAGGTGCTGGGGACCAACCCTTTTATACCATAGGTGAATGTCAGAGGTGGACCAGACGTCGAAGGTTCCCTGCTATATACTGCTAACTAGAAGTTTCCGGTAGGGTCTGGCACCTGCGAGCTGAGTCCTAACGCTGTAACCTGCTACAAGAGCCCCTTGAAGAGAGAGATCTATAAAACCAGATAATCTTGATAAAGCTGCAAATGAGCATTGAAACACTGAGTGTCTATGCGAGGCACAGTCTGGAAGCATAGGCAGACCAGTAGTAGTTATAAAATTCACAAGTAGCGTTTAATTTTTTCAATAACAATAAAATAAAAATTGTACAGAATTTTTTTAACATAGGCAGTTTAAATAAAAAAAGTCCTTCATCTGAGGGTATCTCTAAATCTAAATCTCAATCCTCTCTCGCTCCAACAAAAGATTGCTCTCTTTTTATAAGTATTTTCCTGGCAATTAATTTCTGCATCCTGAGCTCATCCTGTTTTACACAAAATTTATCAGAGTTCTTGTCAGTTTCTTTTCTTGCAGGTGCAACAAAATAGAACATTGTGTCCCAGAACTAATCTCCTGTTGACAACTCTGCAAATTATCTTGAGGAGGTCAAACTGCATCTCAAGGTTAACTCAATTTCCAAATAGCTTTTGCAATCAGTTCACAATATAACTACATACTTTTTAAACCAAGGGATCCCAGTTTCACACAAAGATTCAGATATATTTTATAACCACAGATAAGCAAGGGGAAGAACAGATAGAAACAGCAAGTGAAGGCAGGGAGATAGCAGGAGGGAGCATCATGTGACAGTCAGAGTGATCAGTTCCTGGATCTCAAAAGAAAATTTGATTGCCCAATCAGACAGACAAGAGACAGAAAAGGAGAGGATAGAACAGATCCTTGCTTTTTAGCGCTTTCTGCATAACAAATGGAACAGGGTCTTATTCAATCCAGTCACAGTCTAAAAGGCGTGTCCCTGTTTTTGCACAGCTATGCACCAACGGAAATAATAAAGGATGTTTGATTATATACATGCAAGTGCCTACAAAGATTATATTTTGAAAGCTGTACAGTGCTGGCTTTCTTCTTCTTTATGGATTATTCTTTGCTTAAGCACCATACTCTTCAGTGGTGGCCTTGTGTGTTTTTTTGTTCTAACTTTAAAAACAGCATTCCTACAACTGAGTTTAATGTGGAAAGGGGACAAAGTAAACTTTGACATATCTGTTTTGTTGGCTCGAGATCATTCACCAATATTGGCAAAATGGTTTCTGGTGCACACAGTTAGGATACAAAGCACTGAGTACAGTTAAAACCGACTGTAGTTGGAAAGTAGAGTAGCACTATCAGCAGTTGTTTAAAGAGCCCCTGACACAATCAGGTAGGCAACTCATGCACGAAGCTGCCTGCCCAGTGGAGCTTTTTCAGTCATAAATGAATATTTTTGTGTACCATGAATTTTAAAATATTTAACTCATAAAGCCTGGCTTGTCCTTTCCTAGTATAAACTGAGCAGCCGCCGGAGCTACAGTCCCACAGTGAAAAAAGCACAATTATGGCCTTAAGGTCTGGGGCGGGGCTGCAGGCAGTCAATGGAGAATTTAGTGCAGTCAGGGTATGGGACTGCCTAATGTACTAAGAGTATCACTGCTGGCATGTTTACATGTATTACATATTAGCCAATACATGTAAACAGCGAGCAATGACACTCCTAGTACATTTAGGCAGCCCTCCCCGATACCATTAAATTCCATACACCACCTGCAGCCCCATCCTAGACCTGCATAATATAACATACTAAAATGCCTGCAGAGTAGGCCTAACGGTCTTTCATGTCGTTCTCATTTGGTCAGCTCCCACCCTGGGAGCCGACCTTGCTGTCCCCCGCTGGCTTCTCCATTTCCAGTCCAGGGTATTTCCTTGCATTGACTTTGCCTGCACAACCCTTCCACTGCACCTGTCCCACCTCTTGAACCCCTCCACAGTCTCTGCCTCCACTAGCCCCCGGCAGCACATTCCATGGTTCTACCACCCTCTCAATGAAGTAGCACCTCCTCCTTTCTTCCTAGTCTCCCCTCTAGCTTCCACCCATGCCTCTAATTGCCACACCCCTTCCTTGAACACCCTGACTGAGCTCCCTATTTACCCCCTTCATGTACTTGGAGACCTCTATCATTTTCTCCACCAGTCACTGAGCTCACAGATAGCCCCTGCAGGTACTCGTTACCAGAAATAGCAACGGCCCAAATGGCTCTGCTGACTGTGCTGAGTTTGAATCTTGGACTTTTGGCACCAAACCGCTGACATCTTTCTGTTGGAACAGCCATACTGATAGTTTTCTGGACAATGAATACTACAGCCTGCATAATGCCTGGGGACTTTTTCCCCAGTTACTTTAATTGAATTGTGTGTTTTAAAGCCTATGCTTGGGAGCCTATCTCCATAGTACCTTTAATTTAAAACTGCTGATACTTTCAGGAGCCTTCTCCCAGTTTGCCTTAATTCAAGTGTACTGCATTTAAAGCCTGTTAATGCTCAGGAGCCTATCTCACAGTGCCTTTAATTTAAGACTGCATTCATTTCAATGTACTGCATTTTCTTAAAAGCCTGCTAATGCTCTGAAGCCTATCTCCACAGTTTGCCAAATGTAATTTACGCATTTAAAGCCCAAATAACACTGTTAGTGAATCACCACAGAAATGCATGCTCACAAACTGTGCAAAGCTATTAAATGTGCCACAGAAACACATACTGGCCAGAAACTGAAGCAATTTAATCAGACTCTGATTTTTGCACTGTTTTTAAATTTCCAGCTACTAATTGACAGTACAGAAACTGAAGCATTTAGGTGTTCATTTCAGAGTTAGCCGAGCATCCCTAAGATCCATTTTGTAGCCCTCTCCCTTTTCTCAGCCCTCCTCCACCTACCTCTATAAATTACCTCTTTCTTTTCCTCCACAGCTGTCCAGTGGTCGCGAGGGCCAGTAAGGTTACAGGAGCCCTCCCCAGTCACTGAGCTCACGGATAGCCCCCACAGGTATACGCTACCAGAAATGGCAGCGGCCCAAAGGGCTCTGCTGACTGTGCTGAGTTTGGCCCTGCCACCCCACCACCACCCTTGGCCGACACTGCAACTTATACTATATGTCACGTGTGGAAAATAAAACAAAAACACCAATCAGCGCATGTTCCCATCTGCAGCCTATCTGAAACCACCACCTTTGGCCGCTGTTTCTTCTCACTACCCAGAACTTCTCCATCCCCCACCTCTCAGGCCTTTTCAGTACTCCCTTAAAGTCACATACTTGCACATTAAGGAACAAGGCACCTTGGCATATCCTTTTCCTCGCATCTCCTACAAACTGTAAGTGCCTGTCCTCATCACTGCCACAAAATGAATGTAAGGCTTTTACTGCGGCTACTTCCTCCTTAACTGGATTGCTGCTGGCCACAGATTTCTCTGCATCAATTCTAGCTACTGAACAAAGATTCCTTCATCACTGCACCCCTACTCACTCACCACCTATTCCCGTAGCCTGCCTGATTGGCCCCAAATAGGGTCACATCAATAGCATCTATACTTCTGGCATCCTTAGCAAATAATGAACAAAGACAACTAGGTTAATCTGATTCACTCCGTCACGCTCAGCAAACACCACTGGCATCCTCCGACCTGCCCCTCTTGTCCCTTCTACTCCTAGCCCTGCTAAGTAGGTGATGTAGAAATCAACCCTGGACCCACAACACACACACTGACCAAACAAAGCGCCACATGGGCAGGGCCAGACAGTATAAAATTGCCCACCAAAATGTATGTAGCCTCCCTTCCAAATTCGTTGAGATAGAGGCCTGGGTGACTTCATATAACCTCCATGTGCTGGGTCTCGCTGAGACCTGGATTAAGCCATACCATGACAGTGCTCTGAGCCAGCTTCAAGGCTATTCCTTACTCTGGCTGGACAGACCAGGTAGGAAGGAAGAAGGAGGAGGAGGAGGCATTGTGCTGTATGTCAGGACCACATATCAGATGCCACTGTTGCAGGCTCCACTGCCATCTCCATAGTAATGGATTATTACTGCGCTTACCATCAGTGCATCAAAAACTTTGTTGGCTACAACCCCTCCAGCTAGTACCCAGGGACTGTCTAGCTTTCTCTCCTGTCTAGCCTGCACCACCCCAACTAGGGTTGCTTTCCTACTCGGGATTTCAATCTAAACCAGGCAGCAGGTCCAAACCCTGACTACACAGCCCTACTAAAATCACAAAACCTAGAGCAAGTAATCTGTACCACAACAGGATTCAATCAACACACACCAAACCACTCTATCCTTGATTGGATTATAACCAATCGGTCTGACCTACTCCTCCAAACAGGCACCAGGTCAGACGCAATTGTAACCACATCCCCACCTACACTGTTGTAAACAATAAGACAGTTCACCTCCCCACCAAAATTACTGTCATTCAGAAATTTCAACAGCCTGAATCATGACCTTGTAACTAGGGAAGCAGTGTCCTTAAACTGGTCCTCCTATACCCGGCTTGATAGCGTCTCCTCTGCTGTCCTCTCTTCACCAGCACCATTCGGAAACTACAGGATCAGTATTTTCTATCAAAACCAGAAGGGTTAGAGGTGGCTGCCGTGCTGGATAACAAAAGAACTATTACTACAAATGAAGGTCAGGGATTCCAAATGGAAGCTTTCAAAAGTCCCATCCCCAGCTATGGAATGCCTACAGGCAGCTACTGAGAAATGCTGTAAGCAGCAGACAAAGTCACTAAAAGAAGTATTTCACTGAGATCCAAAAACACCTAGGGAACTCTAGTAGATTCTGGGCCTCAACTGGATCCATACTAAATCCAAAGACCAGCAAGCAAATAACAAAACTTACATCCCATCAGGCACCATCAATGACCCTGCTGACATCGCTGACCTCCTAAGCGCTATGTTTAGTGACCTGACCATACCTTGGCAAGTTCCCTCCTCACCCCCCAGCCTAAACAGAAGCAGGAAGCCCCTTCACCCCTCCAAACCCTATAGCATGTACCCCCTTTCTATTTTAGGGGCCATTGGCCCTAAGGCCATCACAAAACTTCTGAAAACCCTACCTTCCAGCAGAAGCCCAGGAAGTGATGGGCTATACCCTGCTTTCCTGAGGATCATCTCCCCAGCCTTTGTCAGACCACTAACACACATTTTAACCTCGCACTGTCTACCTCAACAGTGCCTGACACCTGGAAACATGCAAATGTGGTTACCATCTTCAGGGCAGGGACACCCCTAGCCTGGAAACTACAGACCCATCTCCTGCTAACACATCTTAGCAAACTACTAGAAAGTAGTCCATTCCCAACTATCGAACATTTCAATAAGTATAACCTCCTAAGTCCCCTTCAGCATGGTTTCTGCAAACACCACAGCACCTCCTCTGTCCTGGCAGCTTTTTTCAAACCATGTCCTCAGAAACATGGACATGGGTAAGGCCACGAGGTGCAGTATTTGTCGATTTGACAAAGGCATTTGACCTCGTTGACCATCATCTTCTCCTCATCACTCTTGAACAATTTGGCTGTGCACCAGGACCCAGAGCATGGTTTCATAGTTACCTCACAAACAGGTCCCGATCCGTGTTCATAAGCAAAGGTGCCTCAGCTTCCCTTTACACCAGTACTGGGTTCCTCAGGGATCAATTCTTGACCCCCCTTCTCTTCTCCATGTTTATCAATGTTCTACCGGTAGATGGCCTAAACTGCAATACACTCCTCTATGTGGACGACCTAGTCCTGTACCACAGCGACAAGTCCCTAGAATCCATCTCCTCCACTCTCACTGGTAACTTTGCTGCAGCTCTAGGCTAGTTCGCATCCAGAAAACTCCAGTGTCAATGGGAAAAGGCGAAGGCCATGCTCTTTGGATCCAAGCCTTTCCTAAATAAAACCGCCAAATCAAATTCCTCCTCACAGTATGTACACCTGCCGCCCTCCACTCGAGCAGGTCACCTCTTTCAAATATCTCGGTGTTACTCTCGACCCATCGTTCACCTACTGTAATCACACAACCCAGACCATAAGTAAGATTAATCAGCAGCTAGGCGCGGCATACCGTGCAAACCACCTGCTATCCCTGAAGCTTGCCTTGCCATTGCACAAGGCAACCTTCCCCATCTAGATTACTGCTCCCCATCTACTCCCATGTCCATAAAGCAACATTCCTGTCTCACCATGACATGTAATGCCATCTCAATAAGCTTTGTTCTCAAAGCCCCTCATAACTCATCACTGCTCTCTCTATGAGTCCCTTGGATGGCTCCCTCTCCAGGCACACTTTTACTATGCTGCAGGCTACCTGGTGGACAGTGCTCTCAGAATTTACCAACTTTCCCCATGCTCCCTTCTCATAAACAGAGCAGCCACTAGACTTCCTAGGGTCTCCTCCATTCAAACCCTTGAGGTTACCCGTGTCTCTACAGTCATGGGCAGTAAGGCTTTCTCTGTCTCTGCCCCTCCCTCTGGAACCATTTCCCTGCATCCATTCATATATCACCATCCCATGTGTCCTTCAAATCAAACCTGAAAGCCTGCCTACTGGAAGAATCCTCCCTGTAAATGCTTACTGTGCAGAGTAGGAACCAAAAGCCACCATAATCTCTACCATAGGTGCCAGTATGACCACCTTCCTCTCTCTTCCCCACCCCTGTCCCCCTTCTCCCTAGAGCAGAATCCCACCACGCTGAACTCCCATGCTACCTTGCACTGCCTACCTATAAAAACCCCTCAACAAATCTATGCTCCTGGACCTATAGGGCACAGCACATCTTATCCTGCCCTCCACATACTTAGCTTATGCTACCCCTCTGTCTGAGCACGGCGCACTGTCTGGGAGCCATGCGCTGCTTGCCACAAACTCTCTCAGGTCATCAGGCGTGGTACCTAGACTAGATGTTAGTCAGTCTGTTAGGCTTAAACTGCTCCTTGTCAAATTGTACAAATGCAGAACTCTCTCTCCTTTTGCACTACCGCCTGTATCTCTCACGGTACCTTATCTTGCCATGCTTGAATACCATATATAAACAATGTCCGTTTCCATCATCCATTGGTGCTTATACAGTATAACAAATGTATATATTGTGTTTACTACTATACTACTGTGTAAGCCATGTTGTGGCCCAGGTCGTGACTGAAAATGGTCCTCTGGATCAGTGCACTTACCTGGTTACCAAAACATAAATAAATAAATGTCCCCCCATGTACATATTTAGCTCCTCAGAGCCTTTTCCCATAGGTTCTTCCCCAAGCCCCAGATCATTTTGGTTGCCCTACTCTGGACCCTTTCCAGGAGTGCCATGTCCTTTTTAAGTGTGGCCTCCAAAACTGCACACAGTACTCTAGGTGCTTGACCTCACCAAGCAGTTATACAGAGGAGTATCACTTCCCTCCTTCTAGTATTACATTATTTTTGAGAGGTGGGGCTGCAGCACTCTGCGGCCGCCTGGCTCTTACCAGGAAGGTATGAGCTGGGCTTCTGAGTTAAATATGTTAAAATTCATGGCACAGAAAATACTAGTTTCTGGCTGAAAAGCTCCACGGGCAGGCAGCTACATGTATGAGTTGCCTGCCCGATCTGTTAGAGGTTCTTTAAATTAATATCACTGAACCGGTCACAGCTTGCCTTCATTTATTGATCAAAAGCTCTGAACTGCAATTTCTCTTTACCCTATAAATCTTGACAACTAGAATGTTATAAATAAAACTTCTTTGATTACAGCTGTTATAGTGCAATATGTTGCTCCTCTCCTTCAGCTTTTCTAAAAATAGCTGTCTTAAGTTTGTCCATGCATTTGGAAGTTCTCAGATCCAGGAACTCCACTGATGTTGTACTACTGTTACATTTACATTTCATGTTTTGTCTTGTTATTGATATAACTCACACAATTCTGTAATTCAGCTTGTGTCTTATTCAAAATCACTATGATGTAATCAATGTATAGCATCCAACCTTGATGTCACATTGTGGAAGGGAGCCAAATATTGCAGATGTTGATTTTCTCCCGAGTTCAATATACAGGTGCACTAAACATGGGTCAAAGTGGTACCCACAGCTGCTGCTTTCATTTGAGAGTAAAAACGTTACTGGTATCCGGCCCAGTGGTGCCGAGGGCTAAGGAGCTGGGCACCTTACCTCATCACTCGACAACCCATGTTTGGAGAATGAGCACGGGCCATCAGAGGGTCGGCAGGGGAAGAGGGGCGGAGCTGAATGAGCCAAGAGGCAGCTCTCCTCTCCTCTCCGGTGAGGGAAGGTGGTATCCTTGCGCTTGACTGCCTCACGGTGGAGGCCATGGGGCAGCGCAGGCTGAGGAGTGCCAGGCGCTAGGCTGATGGGTGGGCTGTCACTGGGGCTATAGTACGTGTGCACATGGTCTCTACTCCTGGGGCCCTGTGGTAACTGAGAAGGACAAAATGGAGGAGAAAATGGATTCAGCCACAGGATAGAAACAGAAACATAGAAATTTGCCAGCAGAAAAGGACCCACGCCCACCAGTCTGCCATATATTTCCTTCCTGTCTGGTCATATTACATTCTCCCCCACCCTTCCATTGCATGTATACTTTTCTTTAGCCCCATGTAGTTGTCCCATGCCCTCTTGAGTTTATCCATTGAATCTACCGCACCACCCATTCTGGCAGCCTATTCAAGGACCCACCACTCTCTCAGTGAAGAACTTCCCCTCGCATTTCCTCCAAATCTGCCCCTCCAGCTTGAATGCATGTCCCCTAGTTGATTTGTTGTCACTTATCCTGAATATGCCACCCTCCCTCACCCTATTTATTCCTTTCAGATATTTGAAGGTTTCAACCATATCGCCCCCCTCCCCTCATCTCCAGTGAGTATAGGTGGAGTTCCCTAACCTCTCCTCATATGAACTCCTATGCAGCCCCTGAACCATCTTGCTTGCCTTTCTCTGGGCCCTTTCCAACCTGACTGTCATCCCACAAGTGTGGCCTGAGAACTGGACCCCATACTCTAGGTGTGGTCTGACCATAGTCTTGTATAGTGGCATGATCACCTCTTTCCTCCTGCTTTAAAGCCCCTCACTATGCATGCCAACATTCTGTTCGCCTTCCCATCGCCTTGTTGCATTGATTCCCTACCTTCAGGTTATCCGAAATGATGATCCTTAGGTACCTTTCCGGCTCTGTTACCTCAAGTTTACTCCCCACCAGACAGGATACGCCTGACCCTCCAGCGAGCTCCGTTTCCGGACCAGGCATAGGTAGCCCTGGTAATTCCGGGATGTCGGGCTGGGGAGCAGCCAGACGGTGATAAAGAATCATAAGAAAAAAAAATTACTGAACATGAGGTAGTTTGATGTGCAGTAATTTAGCCATCCAGATAAGAAATTTGGTCAGAAGTGGCATTTCTACCAGTTGTTCTAGTAAGTGCTGAACGGCTTGTATCCCACCCTCATGTTAAGGGTTATTAAGAGTACAAGCTTTCTAGGTCAAATGTAACCAGGATACTGGATTCATCAAGACATACATCCTGTAGTATCTTAATTGTACTGCTGCTATCCAACAAATGGGATTGTAAAGACATCACCTATTCCCAAAGAAGTGATCAATGAATTGAGACACAGCCTCCCTGACAGAGGCAAGGCTTACCACAACTGATCTGACAGGTGGTTCAACTGCATGTGTATGGATCTTAGGCAGGCAGTATATCACTGGAATTATATGGTTCTTCACTGTCAGAAAATCAGACTGTCACTTGCTACAGGTTCCTTTCCAACACTGCCTTTAGAAATTTGTGTGAATGTGCTGCAATACTGGCTGGCTCTGCTGCTAGTTTCTGGTAAAACCCACATTAGGAAGCTGTCTATTCATATCTATGAGGTATTTATTTTTACCACTTACAGTAATATAACTGTGCTGCCCTTGTCTGCTGATTTAATAACCAAGTGTGGATTTGACTAAATTCTCTCAAAACAACAGTTTCCATTTGTGACATGTAGTCATTTTTAATTTGTCATTTTGTGCAGGGCCGGCCTTAGCTAAGTACAAACTGTGCTCCGCACCTTTTGGGCTATACTTTATGCCTACATTTTTTAGAGATGAAAATGTTTCAGCAAATGAAAGTGGAAGACAACTGGCTCTGTTACTGTTACAAAGGTGGGGCAGCTTTGCGGCAGTGGAAAAGATTAGGTTAAGTACTGTAAGTGCTAATGGTGTTAATGGCCATACTTTACACCTCCCAGGTTGACTGCTTTCACAAACAAAGGGCTATATTGATAAGAGAACTTGTTTGAAACTTGGACATGTAGCCAAGCAATGAATGATAAGACAAAATAGCTCCCAGTAGGGGCTGCTTCCAAACCAGACACGATACACCATGGGGCCTATTCTGCTGGCTTTTACTATGATACTATGAAAATCTGCTTCAAAGTATGCGAACTCTCAAAATGGTTCAATAACCTGACCAGTACAGAGCAAAACTGGATTTCCTGACAGGGGACCCAGAAAATCTGATCACCAGGTAAAAACTGACAGGTGGCAACCTTACTGGTGTGGTGTCCCATGATAATCCTCTCTATTCACTCTCCTCACAGCTCCAGAAAAGTTAAGTTGTTTAACTTGTTGGCAAATCAGAGTGTCAGAAGTGTGAGTGTCCAGTGATGATGTCCCTGTCATATAGAAATGAATACGGTAGTAGTACGTACGTACTTACGTTCTTGCTCTGTCAGATTAATTTCCAATGGTAAAGTAAAATTATTCAGTGCAGTCAATGGCACTAATTAAAAGATGCTGGTTAAACTAGCAGACTTGGTACTGCTTTATTAATACAGGACAGGATGGTTAGTTAGGTGTAAATGTTGAATGTGGGGGGGCACAGGGAATGGAGTGGTGGGGCCCGGCAGGAGGCTGTACAGGGCCCAGAACAGTTAAGGCTGGCCCTGATTTTGTGAGTTTAAATGTCTGTCTACAAGTGCCCAGAAAGTGGAAACCACGGTATTTGGAATCCCAATGAAAAAAATGTTTGACTTTTGTTTAAAGGGTGCTGTTTCCTTGTTCAAATGCTGTGGTACTAAACTAACATTATACACTGGGGTCATTATGGTTTGTTGTTTGCCAAACTGTACTTTCAAAACGTAGCTGTCTAAAGAATTTGTGTAGATTAGCCTGAAGTCGGAGGGGTTAAACATGGAAACTAGGTACGAAGGTAAGGCCATTTTGTAACAGACTTTTGTGTAACAATCAGTTCAAATGGTGAGAAGTTGATGAGCTTCATCTGTTTTGTCTCATCTGCTTGTTGGTCCTAAATACTGCACAAATCTGTTGCCCTCTCTCCCTGCTTATTGATCCCTTGTCTTTTCTCCTTGCAAAGGGAGCAGTGATTCAATTTTCTCATTGATCCTCTAAAACCCTCCTCTGGATTATTTCTCTCTTTCTTGCCTTCTCTGTTATTTTTGAGTGATAAGAAGCCACAAAAGTGAAATTTTGTCTGCTCTTTTACCGATGGGGGTCTCTTCATTTTGACTGCCAGATGTAGACATTCTCCTCTGCAAAGGCGCAAGTATCTCAGGTTTCCTTTTCTTGGAGTTTTAGTGCTTCTTGAAATTTCTTGCTATTACCTCAATGCTTTGCATCAACCTGTCTGTTTTTGTTGGACTTATATTTTGAAAACTACAAGCCCGTGAGCTATCCTTCTACAGCATAACTTGATGACATTGCCACTTTGTTCTTCACAGGCATCTATGCATAATTCTATATGTATTCATACACCTTAGAAGGGAAAATAACACAAAGCAAATGTTACATATTCCACTGATCTTTAACACTTTTATGGATTATTCAGAATGCTTTCACTAACAAAGAGGGGTTGGGGCGGGCAGAGAATAGTTTCCATCAGGATCTCTTTACTGCAACATGCAGTGCAGGAGAACCAGTGCCAGCTAGAGTAGGGCTACGTGTTATTATCTGCATATTCCAATACTGCACTGATAGTCCAGATTTTGGTTTTCTGCAAAGCATTCATGTTCTCTCCTATCCCAACTCCTGCATTAACATTCACTGTCTGAATTTGAGTTTCTACATTAGAGGGTTTTTCTGTGAGACTTTCAACCTCTGCTTTTGTCTGCCATCTTTAAATAAACAAAACAAACAAAAAAAAAAGCGGTCCTTGCACCACGTGCATTGCAGTTATTATCCAGTCTGCCCATCCAAGCAGTTATGTTCTCCAAGACATGATGAGTCACTGTACATCCCCACTATTCATACTGCCCAGAGAACCAGCCGATGAATGGTCACCTGAGGAACTGCCAGTACTCCAGGGGGTCTTAGAAACTGGCACTGGCGGATCACATTTTATATGGGAATCCATATTCAACTTCCCTTGCTTATTCTGCAATACTGAGGAGGCAGGTGACTGTTTTGTGCTGGTTGCCCGATCACATACACAATGTAACCTACTGGATTGGACAAATGCACTGATACCCCACAGAATAACATGTTTCATAGATTTCATTCTTTATAGTACAAAACAGTAAAATAAAATAAAAAGGATATAGAAATGTAACATTTTACACTGAATATGACATCTCTTTGTCAAGTGTGGGATTTCAACTTTTATTACCCAAATGTGTGACAGGATGTGGGACACATGGGCAGTATGAGTGGCACATTATGAAAGTATGACACTGCAGGCTCAGCTCAGAACACTGTAGGTTTCAGTACATAATGTTTATGATATTTTCTGATAACTGAGCATATATATAGTAGAAAACTATGTTAATGGGCTTGTTATAAACCAAATTACATTAATAGAAATTTCTGCTTTAAAGTCTCAGTAAGCACAGTAGAATACTGCCTTCACCATGCGAGACAGAGGGTTTGTGATGGGCAGAATGAGTGACATATCTTGGAATGGGAGAGAGTTGAGAGGTATACAGGATAAAGAGGCCCAGATATTCCAAACTGCGCCCGGGCTGTGGCGCAAGCCTGAGTGCAGCTCAACTGGCTGCACAGGGGGCGTGGACTGGGCGATATTCAGCGAGCTGCGCCATGGCTCAGCATTGTTGAATATCGCACCTAGGCCACCACAGTGCGCGTAGGCGCGGTGGCACTGCGCCAGCACCAGTAGCCAGAGTGGAGCATGGGGATATGCTAGGCAAGTTCCATTGCACTAGGCGCATAACCACAATATTCAAAAGTTGACATGCAAATGGGGCCATAATGTATGCAAAGCACAAATGGGGCCATTTGCATGTCATCTATGGCTAATTTGCATGCAGGTCGCCAATCCCTGACGACTTGGCGCCTGGCTCCCGCCAGGCAGCAGTTATCGAGGATCGACGCCCCTGCAGCATGGCAATGTGCCCCACAGTCCGGATCGCTGGCTTCAGTAAAAAAAGAAATAGAATCCCACATCCCTGGTGGTCCAGTGGACCGCTGCCCACCCGATCGCGGGCTTCAGTAAAAAGATTACTCCTATATCCCTGGTGGTCCAGTGGACTGCTGCCCGCCCGGTTGCGGGCTTCAGTAAAAAGATTACTCCTATATCCCTGGTGGTCCAGTGGACCGCTGCCCGCCCGATCGCGGGCTTAAGTGTGAAAAGGATAACTCCTATATCCCTGGTGGTCCAGTGGACCGAAGTCTGCCCGATCGGCGGGCTTAAGTGAACTAGTACTGACCCCCATATCCCTGGTGGTCCAGTGGACCCCCTCCCCACCTGCCCACTGATCCCCATCCGCCCCACTCCCCCAGGTCAGCGGCAGGCGGCAGCATCCCACCACGCCCAGCCGCCCGACTACACTAACACCGCTGAGGGTTGTCGCCCATTGGTCCACAGAGGATGCCAATGGGCTTGCAGCCCATACCGTACTCACATTCCAGATATGTGAATGAATCAGGCATGGGAGGGGTGCCACCACGGAGGTGCAGCCGAGCTTGGGTGGCCACCCACAGGTGGCAACTGCCGTGTTGTGCCCTGCAATGTGGCAGCTCACCTGTGGGTGGCCATCCGTTGTTCCTTTTTGGGATAAACTTTGTGCTGGCGCGGGTAGGGGTTGCACATGCATGGCTCCGCACTCCCGGGCTGAATATCGGGCTGTGCAGAGTATGCATGGCACGCCCCTGCCTGCGCCTGCATACATTACTGATGCGCTTCTGGCGCACCGGATTTGTGCCAGGCGCATTTCCATTTGAATATCGCATCAAGCGCATCAGTGGGTTGCGCATGGTGCAACCCTTTGAATATCTGGGCCAGAGGGTTTAAATAAGGAAAATACAAGACAAAAAATAGTTGTTTAAAACAAGAGTCATAAATGTGGAGCAGGTAAAATGAGAAAGTGACTCTCTGCTCCAATTCAGATATTGTTTGCTGCTCTAAAGGGCCACTACAAATATGAAACACCGCTGACAACAAAACATGGTGTTTTCTGCAGACACCAACAGTATTCTCAAATAAATAAAACTGCTTAATTTCAGAACCCTGATTTTTTTTTAAAGGGGCCAATATTTTAGGCCTCCAGCATCTAGAGAACAGTTTGCTATATTCAGAGCCCTGAAGCACATGGTGGGCTTCATGTGCCTCAGGACAGTATTGTGTATCTCAACTGTAGCTACTGGTTTGGCAGGTGTGCTTTTTTGTCTTAAAATCAAGCTTTTTGTCCTCTGGTACTGGTCCATCTGGACTTCAGGCAGGGGTTACAAAGCTACCTCCTGACCCATTATCCACTATCATCCAGAGGTCCATGCAGAGAAAGTAAGTAACACAGAGCAGTGAGGAATACAACACATAGCCAGCCCGGGCGGCGCTGAGGGGTAGAAGGTGGAATGACCTCAGGTCATCAGGGAGCCAGCACAGGGAGGGAAGAGGGTGGGAGCAGGCTTGAGCCCTAGCGGCCTCCTCCCCAGGGAGGGAGAGTCACCCTCCTGCAGTCCCACCACCACTGATGGAGGCCCAGTGACGGTGCAGCGGGTAGATGGGTGACTGGTAGGGTGGTATCCTGCAATGTGCAGCATGCATGTGCCTCCACATGTGCACAATGGATGTGGGGGCGCAGAACACTGGGAACAAAAAGAGATTAAAAAGATTAAAAAAAAGAATACAACACATAAAAAACTGAATAACATATGGTTCAGATTGAGATGTTCACACAGTGAGTTAAAAATAAGCATTTGTCAATGCGAATGTTTGCTTGCTGGCATTGGCATTGGTAGTGTAAGTTACAGAGCTGCATAATAGGAATGGCAGTGAAGTATTGAACTGAAGTCAACCCCACCACCACCCTGCGGTGACAGGCATTGGGGTGTGCCTTTGGGTCGTCAGGCATAACGCCACGCCATTTCACCACCCTAACCTGCAGACACCGACAAGTGTCACGGTGTGCCTTGGGGTCTTTGGCTTATAAGCACCCCATTCCATCAGGAAATATGGTGAGATGGGTGCGGTATAGGAGAATGGGGTGAATTTTGGGCCGAAGAGTCCAAGGCATACCCTCGATGCCTCTCACTGGCTGCAGGGTGTGGAATGGTATGAGCATTACAGGCAAGAATCCCAAGTCACACCCCTGATGCCTGTCATTCTCTACAGGGTGGGGCATTATGGTTGGAAACCCTAACACCTCAGGCATTCGTTGGTATTTTCACTCCAAATTTTCAAAATGTTTTTGAGACCCCACTTCATGAACAGTGGCAATATCAGTTTGTTAGATCGAAAGCTGCTTATGCTTGGCGACTCGGCATTTAGCACCACGGGTGCAAAACACATTCGAACAGGATGTGAAAAATGACAGCTATACTGTTCATGGGGAGGTGGAAAAAATGGCAATGTTGCAAATCTGCAGTAAAATATTAAAAAAAACTGGTGAAATCACGGTAATGCATAGAAACTGTGCAACACACCGTATATAATTAGTTTGGGGATTTTTTCGCAGATTGGCAACTCAGGCATTTTGGTGCCTCCGATCATGAACAGTGTCACTGAAATTTTCTTTATCTGTCCCGAACAATGATTTCCCACAGCGACCACGCATCTCTGCGCTGAAAGGGTGAAAACACATTTCGCCATGTTGTGAAAAATGACAGCTGTACTGTTCATATGGAAGGGTGGAAAATGCCACTGGTGAAAATCTGGACTGAAAATATTACAAAGTCATGAACTTACGAGTGCGTGGAAACTGAGCAATGCTCACTCATAACACAGTCATTTTATGGACTTTGTCACCAATTTTCAACATAGCCATTTTAAGATCTCTGCTCATGAACAATGTAACTTTGATTTTCTTAATCTGTCCCAAACATTGCTTTCGCTTTACCGACTGCACCATTATGCGCTACATATCAGAAACACATTTTAGGCGATGTAAATAGCAGCTGTACTGTTCATAAGGAAGTGTAATAAAAGCGGCAATGTGGAAAATCTGGAGTGAAAAATATGAAAATTTGCAAACTTCTGACGTGCGTGGGAACACATAGCATGACTCGTCAAAACAGTCATTTTTAGGAATTTTTCACCAAATTTTCAACATAGCCATTTTATGACCTCTGCTCATGAACAGCGTCACTGTGATTTTCTTAATGTGTTCCATACATTGATTTACGCACACCGACTACGCCATTGTGCGCTACATGAAATGTGAAATCACGCTTTAGGTAAGATGTGAAAAATGGCAGCTGTACTGCTCATGAGGAGGTGTGGTAAAATGGCAATGCTGAAAATCTGAAGTGAAAATATTGAAAATTAAACTACGAGTGTGGTAGGAACTCATAACCACGACTAAATAAAACAGTCATTTTAGAGATTTTTCACCAAATTTTAACAGCCATTTAAAGACCTCTGCTCATTAAAGAGTCACTGTGATTTTCTTAATAGGTCCCTACACTATGATTTTGCATTGACCGACCACTTCACTCGCGCTACTACATGGGCGGGAAACACGCTTTGGGCAAGATGTGAAAATGACAGCTGTACTGCTCATAAGGAGGTGTGGTAAAATGGCAATGTTGAAAATCTGGAGTGAAAATATTGAAAATTCGCGAACTTACGAGGTGTGCGTAGGAACTTCGCATCGCATGCTTCAGTAAAAGTGTCATTTTAGGAATTTTTTCACCAAATTTTCAACATAGGCTTTCTGAGAGCCACCTTATGAACAGTACCTTATGAACAGTGGCAGTGTCGTTTAGATTTACTCGGTCCCAAAGGTGATTTTGTGCAGTGACTACGAAATCACCTTCAGACCCGATGCCGCCATGACAGTGAGCATTCATGAGATGGGGTCCCAAAACCCCATGTTGAAAATTTGGTGCAAAATTCCAAAATGCCTGAGATATGCAACAAAGTTGAAAAACCCTATCTATCCCATTATACAGCTTACTGCCATTTCCTCAGTTCAGCGGTCGGCTTTGAAGGTGCAGGCGTGTTCCCAGTCCACCAAAGATCGTCGCGCCAAAGTCGGAGGTAAGTGGGGTGAAGGGGTGTGGGAGACAGGTGCGCAGTGGGTGGGCGCGGGTGGGGGCAGACACAGCGAGGACCGTTCTTAAGTTTCAGGCTTTTTTTTTTTTTTTTTTAATAGCGCAGCGGGGCGTTTGCCACGCTTTGGTGGGCTCCCAGCATGCACAGGACGACTGGTTGGGGCGTGGAGCCGATGGGGATTGGGCACCCTCGTCGGCCATAGCATCTGTTGCCAGCTGGGGTGGGCTCCCAGCGTGGCACCCTACTCTGGGGAGGGTAGACAGTGGAGCCCGGCGGAGTTGGGCACCCCGTCGGCTATCTGACGATGTAGCCACGCTGGGGTGGGCACCCAGCGTGGCATATCAGAACTGTGTTTTGGGGGTGCAGCACAGCCGGCGGGGGGATTGGGCCCGCGCCGTCGGCTCACGGTGTGTGCGTGGGGGCCGAGCCGCAGCGTGCGTGATTGTGTGTGGGGGAGGCGGCGCGCGGGCAGGCGATATCTGATCGCTGCTCACTGAGCGTAGCTCCCCTTTCAACTGTCACGCCACTGCATTTTGGAGCTGTCATAGACAGCTCAGCAGGCGATGAAGAACTGCGCCACGCCTGCAAACACACTGACTGAATTGGAAGAGGGCTGCCACACCTCCGAAAACTCGATGATGGTACTATGTTTCTTGCACATGCATGCAAGCAAACATAAAAAAACAAATGGCTCTTTAAACAATATTCATTTAAGGGCACTGTGACATCACCACAGTGCAATAATACTACAAACACATTTTGGGTTTCCTAGGAGGCCAAACAAGCTGGATAAAACTATAAAATGTGTGTGCGTGTGACACAAGCATACACACACTGTACAGTACTTACTTGTTAAATCCATTCAAAATTGTAAAGAAAAAATTACAATTCAAAATGCATTTCTAATGCTGCAATTTGAATTTAAAGAAGTATTTAAACATTCTTACTGTATGGCTGCCTTTCTTGACTGAAGACCTGGACATCCATGGGTGAATAAATTCCACTCAATATTTCCCTTCTTTTCTCCCCAGTGTGTTTGTTGCAGGCATGAATGGACCGAGTTTGCCAGTCTGTCCAATATAACGTCTCACCAGAGAGTGTAAGTGCAAATGGATGAGTTAGGGTACCTTCCACAACCTTTGCCTGTATGAAAAATAAATAGATCAACACATGAGTTTAGGTTCTCTCACCCAGTTAATGTTATACTTGGTAAGACATCCTCACAAATTTCAAAAACAGTGTTCCAGGCCTTATGTGACAGTTGATTGCCTACGAAAAAAAGAACAAGTGTAACCTCCAATGATCCCTGATCCCAGTGAGAGCAGCTCCCCCATGCACCTCCGGGATCACCTCAGGGAACAAAATCAAGTCAAGCTGATCCTATATCACACCATTTTGCCATTTAATATTGAAAGGTTCAATTTTCTCATATGATCTGACTGTCAATTTTTCTAGTTGGTAAATATTCATTACAATATTTCTCCAATCATTTACTGTGGGGATAATTGGCGTCATCCATTTGCAGGTGATGGCCCTTTTCACCGCCACCAGCAGAATAGGTAGCAGGGCACGATTCCGGATGTTTGCTTATATGGCAGTATAAGGAGTAATACCATCTCAGCCGTCAATTCTAACAAGTCTCCCAGATAATCTAGCAACTCATTCTGCAAAGTAAGCCAGTATGGCATTATAAGGGTCAGAACCAAAAAGTGTGGCCCAAATCAGCCACCTTATAATTACAGCCCCACCAGCAATATAGAAGCATAGAAACATAGAAGTTGACAGCAGATAAGGACCACAAGGCCCATCCAGTCTGCCCATTTCTTTTCTACCTTATGAATGTGCCATCGGCCTTTGCTCTGTCAATGGCCTATCTATTCATACTCATCTATATTGCTCCATATGCCTATCCCATGCCTGTTTGAAGCCCTGCACTGTATTCATATCCACCACTTTCTGAGGTAGGCCATTCCATGCTTCCACCACCCTTTCTGTGAAAAAGAACTTCCTCACATTAACCCTTTATCGGCCTCCCTCTAATCTCATGCTCTGTCCTCTTGTCCTGCTATTTTTCTTATATTGAAACATGTTAGACTCTTTCACCTTGTTAATGCCCTTAAGGTGTTTGAATGTTTCGATCACATCACCTCTCTCCCTCCTTTGCTCTAGGGTATACATATTGAGCTCCGTTAATCTGTCCTCATGTTTTCTGATGCAGTCCCTGCACCATTTTAGTTGCCCTTCTCTGGACTCCTCAATTTGGTTAATGTCCTTGAGAAGTGTGGCCTCCAGTACTGCACACAGTACTTCAGATGGGACCTAACCAGTGTCTTGTAAAGAGGATTATTAACTCCCTCTTCTGACTTGTGATACCCCTACTAATACACGCCAACATCCTCTAGCCTTACGCATCTGCTTTTAGTGGTCTGCTTGGATGATTTCAGGTCATCAGTGATGATGACGCCCAAGTCTCTTTCTTCCCTTGTGACTGCCAGTAACTCCTCCCAGCCTATAGGTGGCTTCAGGGTTTCTCTTCTCTATGTGCATGATCTTGCACTTCTTTGCTAAACCCCAGTTGCCACTCTTCCGACCATTTTGCTAGTTTATTCAGATCTCTTCTCATTCTACCCACCCCATCCAGATCATCTACTCTGTTGCAGATCTTGGTGTCATCTGTAAACAGACCAACCTTACCCTCCAGTCCATCTGTAATGTCACCGATGAAGATACTGATGAGGACTGGTCCCAGGAGCTGATCCCTGAGGTACCCACTTGTGACTTGCATCTCTTCTGACTGTATACTGTTTACCACCACTCTCTGTTTTCTGCCAGTCAACCAGTTTGCCACCCAGCTGACCAACGTCTGCCCACCCGAGTCTACTTAGCTTATTAATCAATCTTCTATGTGAGCAGTATCGAAGCTTTGCTGAAGTCAAGTGGGTGACATTAACCTCCCCATGGCCCACCACTCTGGTTACCCAGTCAAAAGAAATCCTATGAGTTATTTTGACCGGACCTTCCTTTTGTAAACCCATACCGTCTTGGATCCTGTGCTCCTATGGATTCCAGGTGTTGCACTATCCTTTTCCTTAAGGAGTACCTCCATAATCCTGCCCACTACTGAGGTAAGACTGACTGGTCTGTAGTTCCCTGCCTCTCCCTACCACCAGTCTTGTGGGCGGGATCACAGACCCTTCTCCAGTCTTCTGGGACCTCTCCTGTGCTCAGAGACTCCAGCACTGAGTTCTGATAATGGCTCTGCTAGTTCCACCTTTAGCTCCTTCAGTACCCTGGGATGTATGCCATCAGGTCCCATTCCCTTGTCTACCTTGAGCTTATCGATCTCTTGTAGGACCCTTTCTTTTGCGAAGGGACTAGTGCACACTCCCTCCCCATGTCCATGGTGCTGAGCTGTGGGCCCTGCCCTACATTCTCTTCAGTAAATACTGAGCAGAAGTATCTATTTAGGATAGATGCTTTTACATGGTCCTCCTCCTCCATACCCTTTGATCTTAATATCCATATGAAGAAGGCAAATAATTAATACTGCTGGTGCTCTAAAAAAAAAAAAAAAAAATGATGGCGCACTTACATACTAACATACTATTTGCCAGCAGATTAGGCCTTACGGTCTAGTGAGTCTGCTCAAACCTAGATCCTAGTTGGGTGCTGAGACCCTACCATCCCTTGTGCTCCAGTAACTCCTATCATCCATCCCCAGCCCCCAGGACAGGCCATTATCTGATACATCCACTTTCTGTGTCTGTCCACCACTCTCTTGAAGCCCTCACTGTGGATCTCTGAACCAGCTCACCAGGCAGTGCATTCCAAGGGTCCACCACCCTTTCAGTGAAAAACCTCCTCCTCTTTTCCCCCTCACCCTTCCACCTTCCAACTTCAAACCATGCCCTCTGGTGATACCTCCCTGCTTTAGTCTAAAGATCCCTCCATGTTTACCCTATTTATTCCCTTGAGATACTTGAAGCCTCAATCATGTCCCCTCTGTCTCTCCTCTCCTCCAATGAAAACAGGCAGAGCTCCTCAAGTCTGTCCTCATAAGTCAAATCCCTAGCCCTCATATCATCTTTGTTGCCTCCTCTGTACCCTCTCCAGGAGCTGTATGTCCCTCTTCAAGTGTAGTCTCCAGTACTGTACACAGTACTCAAGGTGTGGTCTAACCAGTCCATTGTACAGCGGCAGAATACTTCCTTGCTCCTAGAGGTGATCCCCCACGATGCATCCCAACATCCTGTTTGCCTTGCTAGCTGCTCTTCTGCACTGCTCAGAGTTATTCATACATGTATCCACCATGACCCCTAGGTCTTTTTCCCTATTGAGGCCTCCAGCGCCTCCCTCCCAGGGTGTACCTGTGTTTGGGTTTCCCGACCAAGATGCAACACCTTGCACTTGGTGACATTGAAATTTAATTTCCATGTGTGAGCCCAGCTTTCCAGGGTGTCAGGTCCCTTGCAGGGCCAACCTCCCTCTTCTCCCTCAACTACTGCTCCCATCTTGGAGTCATCCAGAATAGACTCATTTCACACCCTATACCCTCCTGATATCCGATATGTATGCATTAAACAGGATCGGACCCAGGACCCGAGCCTGTGGTACCCCACTACCTACCTCTCTAGGGTTCGAGAGCTCCCCACAGACCACTACTCTCTGAGTGCGTCCAGCTAGCCAGGTTTCAATCCATCTGACCATCAAAGGGCCTACTCCCTAACCCCATCAGTTTCTCCACCAGACCATTATGGGGACAGAGTCAACGCATTGCTGAAGTCAAGAATAATACATCCACAGGCTTATCCCTGTCCAGTTCTGATGCTACCCATTCATAGAACTCCACAAGGTTCGTGTGACATGATCTACCTGGCACAAACCCATGTTGCCGACTATCCAGACCTCCACCTCCTCCAAGTACACCCCCAATCGTTCCTTTAGTATACTCTCCATTAATTTTCCCACCACCGAGGTCAAACTGATGGGTCTATAGTTCCCTGGTACTTCCCTCGACCCCCTTTATGGATTGGTACCACATGTGCCTCTCGCCAATCCCTAGGTACCCTCCTGTCTCAAGTGACCTGCTGAAAAGCTCCGCCAGAGTGCAGCCAGTATGTCTGCCAATTCCCATAGCACTCTCGGATGGAATGCCATCCGGCCCAGAGATTTGTCTTTCTTTAGGGCCTTGAGGGCTAACCACACCCTTTTGGCGGAGATAGCATCATCCGTCCCTCCACCTTACTGGTCTTTTTTCCTTATCCAGATGTGACACCCTGGGGTACCTTTCCCTCCCTCTTGCTCCATTTCTGTTGCTCCCTGATCCACTCCCTGCCACTTCTATCCCCTTTGTGCCTTGCTTTGTAGATATCCCATCCCCTCCTAGTGAACACAGAGGCAAAGTACTTGTTAAATACCTCTGCCTGGTCCTAGCCTTTTCCACCCACCCTCCTTCTGATCTCAATCTGCGGGGATGGCCCTTAGTTTTTCTCTGCTCCCCAATGTACCAGATGAACCCCTTTTCCCCTCCATGTATCCCTGTGCCAGCCGCTGCTCTTTCCTGGACTTTGCTCCCCTCACCATCTGGGTGACTTTTCTAGATACAAGCTGGTACATTTCCTATCCTATCCCCTCTTGTTGTTTTATATTTTTGTAGGCGCCTTCTTTTCTCTGACTGCTACCTGTACCTCACTGGACCACCAGCATGGTTTATGTGACCTTGCCCTACACGTTTCAACTTAGCGCGAGATCCTGACTGCCTCATGAAGTCCCGTTTATGACCTCCCACCTCCTTTCCACATTTGTCGTTGGGTAATCCCTTCAAGTGATCATGAGAATATTTCCATGCCCATAAGTCTGCCCCCCTGAAGTCCACTGCCAGTGTCCTAGATCTCACCCCACTCCCCCATGCTTATTTGAAACCAGACAGTACTGTGGTCACTCCCAGTCAGGGGTCCTGTACAACCATGTCCCTTACCAGATCCCCATCTGCCAGAACCACATCCAGGACATGCCCCTCCTTGTGGGCTCCATCACATGCTGTGTTAAGAACACATCCTGGAAGCCATCCAGCAGCCTCTGCTCCTTGGCCACCTTAGAGATATGGTTCCCCAGTTTGTACCTGGCATATTAAGGTCCCCATCAACACCACTCCTTCCCTTTTGGACCACACTGGGCAATGATGTTGTCCAGCAAACCATCCTCTAGAACATCACTCATCCCGGGGGCCTATATGCTACTCCCAGCTTGACCTTATCTCCTGCTGGGGATCGTGGGTGACCCATAAGGCCTCCACGTTTCCCTCTGCCTCTTCTACCATAGCAATTTCTATGTCATCTCTAATGAACATAGCCACTCCACCCCTCTGCCTCCTTTCATCCTTCCTAAGCTATAGTGTACCCCAGTACATTTAGGTCCCAGTCATGGTTTTTGTTGGCCACGTCCTCCGTGACTGCCGCCACATCCACCCCCTCGAACAGCATGGCCTGGAACCTGGCAACTTGTTTCCCAAGCTCCTGGCATTTACTAACACCAACCCCACCCTTATCCTGATCCTCTTTGTGAACCCCACCCAGATTCCTTATACTTCCATCCTCCTGCTCCTCCTGAAACCTCCACCTCCAGTCTGTTTCCCCCCCCCCTTGGGCTTGAGGCTACTCCCTCATCTGGGAGAGAGCTTCTGATCAGCCCTCCCTTATCCCTTCCCCCCTTTACAAGTTTAAACCCACCTTCCTTGTATGTAGTCAGCCATCCCCTGTTTAAGGACTTCCTTCCCTAATGGGGCAAGATGAAACCTGTCCTTGGCATATAGTCCCTTATCCTCCCAAACTCCATTCCAGTTCCCTAACACCCCTAACCCATTCTCTTCACCCCACTTCCTGAGCCAGTCATTAACCTCTGTGAGCTTCTTTTTTTCTCCACTGAGGCCTTTGGTACTGGCAATATCTCGAAAAGAAATGTTGCATCCATTATCCCGACAGACTCTGGCAAGTTCTTGGAACCTTGCTTGGATTTCCAAAGCTATTTCCTCTAGATCATTAGTTCCCAAATGCACCAGAAATCGGTTTCCCTCCACAATCCCTAACCATTTCATACACCATGAACTTTGCTCTGTGCACTGTCAGCCCAGAGATACTCACTACCTTCACCTGGCTATGGCATCCACCCCTGTCCCTCCCAATGGATACCCTAATCATGAGTCTCCCAGTAACAGAAACCTTAACACAGCCATCATCCTTATAGTTACCTCCACTATGCCCTCTCAGCCCCCTTCCCCCCTTTATTCATGATCTCAATTTCATGGGAGTCTTCCTGCCTTATTAGAGACCCCCTTGTCACCCTCCCTTTCTGCCTCCCTTGTTATTTGCCCATTAACTCAAACCCCCTCTGAATAGGTGTCCCCTTTAACCCTCTCTTATCTGAACCATTTATCCTGGCCTGATGGTTTCCCTTCCCCACCACCATCCTCCCCCTTGTAATAGTACCCCTGCCTCCAGAGGCTCTCTGTGGATCCCCTTAGCTATGGCCCCATCCTTGGTACGCAGCCTCCCTGCTGAAGGGGCTCCTCTCCACCTCCTTGTCTCCCAGTTTCTCTCAATCATGCTCTCCTCCCTCATGTCTGGAATATGTTGCATCTCCCCATTTGCTTAACATATATGTTTCCCTTCTCCCTCTGGGACTATGTCTATCCTTTCCACAGCTGGTCTGTGATGCCCTATAGGTATCGAATCCCTCCCGGCCTCTGTATAAGTTTCCTCATTTCCACCAACCCCTTCCTCCCCTCCTAGGTTGTAGCAGCTCAAATTTATTGTGACACTCATGTCAGCCTCCATCAAGTAACCCGAGTTTCCCTGACTGCATCTCTAAACTGACCCTCTTCTTCCTCTCTTGCACTGTTCACCTTAGGAGCTCCCTTCCCACAGTCTGCTGTTTAGGCTTCCACACAACAGCCCCTCCTGACTCTTCCCCTCTAGTCTCTTTGTATTCAGAATGTTCACCCGTGTATGCTTTCCCTTAGCATCAACTTCCCTATCTAAGGGTCTCTGTCCCTAATATCCCCCTCCTGCTTGCTGTAACATAATGTCCTGTAATTTCAGAGCGTTGCCCCAGCCTCCCCTCAGCCCCACCCTTCTGCTGCCCATATCCACCCCTTATCCTTGGACACCCCCCTCCCAGCCCCACAGTTTACTCCTTAACCAATATACCTCACTCCTGATACAAGATAGCTGTCTACAAGTGGGCAGCCTCCCTCTCTCCTGGCCAATTTAGAATTATTGCCATCCCACAGCCTGAGGCAGCCTACAACCCTTCCGAAGATGCCTGCCATGGTGGAATATGGCCACCCTGATTATCCCCTCTGTTTACAATAGCACACCCCTTTTCTCAGTCCCTTTCCCTGGAGTACAGTTTCTCTCTATACTGACTGTAGTTGTTACAAACCCAATTTCAACCCCACCAATAAAGTTCCCAAGTCTCACAAACACATACAGTCAGTGTGTTCGGGTCCCCTAATGAGCGTGTGTAAGCAGACATCAGGTACCGTATGTAAATCACAGGCCCACCAGCTCCTGTTGCCAGATTTCAGTCCCAAACAGAAATACTCAGCCTTCAATCCCAACCCCAGTGGCTTTTCAGTATTTAAGAAAGCATACAAAACAGGGGTGGGTGGAAGGGCTCTTACAAACACCAGGCAAACACATTTTAAATTTCCTCTAATTATCCCTGCCAAACAACTATCTCCAAAGTTACAATATCACAGCCCAAGTAACAGTTCTAATTCAAGGTAATAATTTTTAACACATAGAACTAATTTCACTTACAAACTATTCAAATATTTCAGTTAAAACAGAATATAACTGCAGCCCTCTTTCCTACCAGTCTGCTGTTTAAGCTCCCAAGTGGTTGAGTATTCTCTCCAGATTGTTGAGAGAGTGACTTTTATTGCTGGAATAGTATATTTTAACCAGTCCTCAGGTGTTATAGCTAAATCTAGATCAGCATTCCATTTATTTAACATACTTACTATGTGGTGTATCACCAAGTGTTTCCTGTAATATCGATCATCTGTCCAACTAGGTGGACTCACATTACACTGAAGACTATTAATCAATAGAAACTGATGGCAGATAAGGGCCACTAGGGCCCATCTAGTCTGCCATTTCACTATGCCTACCGTAAAAACACATGAATCTACTTTATCTCCGGCTTTACCATCTCGTTCAATTGCTAGTGTTCTCCTATGCCTGTCCCATGCATGCTTGAACTCCCACTGCATTTGCCCTACCATCTCTGATGAGAGTCTATTCCATGCATCCACCACTCTTTCTGTGAATAAATACTTCCTCACGTTACTCCTTAGTCAACCCCTTCCAACCTCATAAAAATGCCATCATTTTAAAACAAACATAAGAATCTAGCCAAACAGGAGCTAGCTAGCTAGATTCTGACATCTATTTCTAAATTAATGGCCAGAAATACCTTTTCTGGGCAGCCCAAAATCCTGGGTGACCAGCTTAGCGAGAATTGTAGTAAAGAAGGTTTGAGATTAGGTAACTGCCTTCTACTTGTGTCTGGTTCTGTATATAAGTTCGTAACTGGAGATATCTAAAATGATCTCTAAATAGCAACCCAAACTCCCCTGAGTGCTTCAAAAGAATTAATACCTGTTGTGGATAAGACCTGATACAGGTATACAAACCCATTCGACGCCACGTCCAGAATGTTGGGTCCATGCCTGATGGGACAAAATGTTTGTCTGCCGAGATTAATCTCATACAGTAGAAAACTTCAGCAAATTTTGGATATTTCATCTGATTCCAAACCTTTAGAACCCCACCTGTGTACTTTGTAAAGTTTCTTAAAGGAATCAACATCTTCCTTGTTACAAACAATGTAGGGTCTAGGTCACAGAGATCATTCAGTGTTCTTTCTATCTCCTTCAGGGTGCTGAATATGTAGGAGTCAACCACTGGATTAGTATCCTAAGAAAAGCTGCTCTAGCATACCACTCCAGTTGGGATAAGTTTACCCTGCCTGCGTTAATGATAAATGCAGGATGGAAAGCGCACTCTGGGCGCTGACCACCCAAATTGAAATTCAATATTTTCGCCATGAGACGAAGTAATAGCGGGAGGCCAAACCGTATGTTTTGAAATAAATATAATAAGCAGGGCAATATGTTCATTCTAATAGTTCCAATCTTTTGAAAAATATTAATTTCAATTTACCCAGTTAGAAAGATCCTATTGTATCTTTTGAGTTAGGAGTTCATAGTTAATAAGATCCACAGTTTGTGGGATTTGAATATCTTAATACTTTATCTTAGTTCATAACCAGCGAGGGAGGGAGGCGTTTTAGATCCTCTGATGGAGTGAAATTAAGAGTTAAGACTTCTGTTTTAGTAATATTTAATTTAAAACCAGCCAGGTTTTCATAAATTCTTTATTTCCTATAGTTTAGGAATCGACTGTTCTGGTGATAATATAGTAAAACATCATCAGCAAATAGCGATATTTTATATTTCATCTGCCCCAAAGGTATTCCTCTATGCCCTCCTCCTCTAATAGCCGAGGTCAAAGGCTCCTATACAGAGCAAAAGGATGATGAAAGAGGCACCCTTGATGGGTACCCGCTGCACAGAAATGGGGATGTTAAAGCTCTGTTGATCCTAACATAGGCCCTTGGGCCTATATATATATATATTTTTTTTTGAGCCATATTATAAAGGACTCCAGGAACTGAAGGATTGACAGTGTATCCCATAAAAGTCCCAAGACACCCTGTCGAATGCCTTTTCGGTGTCCAAATAGGATAACTGCAGGTATCCTCCGTGTTTATAAGTATTCGATTAACAGCAGGGTCTTACCAGTATTGTCTGTTGTATATTTATTTTGGTCTAGGATTACTAATACCTTTGAGCCAGGGCTCTTTACAAAGGTTCCACGTCATAAGGTACAACAAAACAGCAAGAATGACAGTATGACATATAATCCTTATCGATACATAAACAAGGCAAGAACTAGAGATGACAAAGACAGGAGAAAAGGGCTGGAGATGACAAAGGGGAGGGAGAGGGTGAGGTTTAGGGGCAGAGAAGAAGATAGGTGAGGGCTGGGGTAGGGGGTCAGGATGGGGGTGCCACCAGGAAGGCATTGTTGGAGAATCGAAGATTAGCAGAGAATGACCAGGCGTTTGCAGGAGCATAACACAATGTCAACCACCCAACTGGTAGGGGTCAGCATAAGGTCAAGGCAGGCACAGGTGAATAGATGTTCAGTTATTGGCCAGGGCAATCACAGGTATCAGAGGCAATGAGTGACTTAGGAGGCTGGCTTTAAAGGTGCTGAGCGAGGTGGTGGCGGTAATGTCACTAGGAGTCCATTCATCCAGCTAGGGACTCTGTAGGCAAAGGATCTTTGACCTTGTGTAATGCTGCAGCAGGGGACTTGGAGAAGCTGCGGCTTAGCCCGCTGGTGTTGGGCTGCTGTTTCTGGGTTGTAGGAGGGAACAGACTCCAGGAGGTGCAAGACCCATCAAAATTTTCTTAGCCACAATACAGGTTTGATATTTTATTCGATTGTCTAGTTGCAACCAGCCAGTTTGGGTATAAAGGTCACAGGTGCATGAAGGCGTTGGCGCCCGTGATGAGCGGCAAGCCTTGTTTAGGGAGGTAGTTACACGTTTGAGGCGTGGTAGCAGTAGCAGAGCCATACATTATAAGGCCATAGTCGATGGTCGAAATGATGGAGCTCTGGACGGCGGCTGCCAGTGTTTTAGGGTAAGGTATCGTCCTGTATCAGAAGAGCATGCCCAACCGGGAGTTTGCAGCTTTGGCAACATTATTAATGTGGTCAACATAGGATAGGTGTGTGTCAAGGGTGATCCCAAGATTTTAAATGTTTGGACCTGTTACAGAGGACCACCTTGTGTGGTGTTAATGGTGAGTGGTGGTCCTTATACTTATTGTGGGTGCTGCTGAAAATCATGGTTTTGATTTTTTTCTGGTTAAGGATCAATTTATGCTTTATGAAGCAGTTCTCAACCAAAGTGAAACCCTGCTGTAGATTATTTTGCAACTGATTCGTGTCCTGGTGGGATGCAAGAATTACTGCATCATCGGGTATCATTTTTCAGTGCAGGAGTCCGGGAGGTATTTAGGAACAGGCTGAAAAGGAGTGGGCCAAGGATAGAAGCCCTGTGGGACACCAGAGCTGACAGGTTTGGCATCAGAGAGCACATCTGCAACTTTTACACGTTGGGACAGATTTTCTAGGTAGCTTTTGAACCAAGTAACAGATTCAGTGTAGAGTCCAGAGGACTGAAGTTGGCCAAGTAGAAGGCGGTGGTGTATGGTACCAAAGGCCTTGGTGAGGTCAATGTAGATAGCTCCAGTGAGTCTACCATGGTCCAGGGAGCTGTGGATGGCACCTGTGAATTCCAGGAGGGCAGATGCAGTACTATGGCCATTTCTAAAGCCGTATTGCTACCGGCAGAGAATATTATATTTGTCCAGATAATCAGTGAGCTGGTCAGCTACTATATGTTCCAGTGCCTTTGAGAGGGGGGGAGGAGAGATTGAGGCGATAATTTCCTGTATGGTCTTGTCACCACTTTTATGGATCAGGGTGACAGTGGCTGATTTTCATTCATCCGGGAACTGGCTGAGAGAGAGGAGAGATTGAAAATCCTGGTGAGAGGCCCCAGAACTTCTTCTAATGTGAGGGACAGAAGCTTGAGGTCAAGTGAGTCGTTAGTGATCTGGATTTGCATAGAGCTTTGGTGACACACTTGTGAACATCATGCATCTTTATTGCCTTAAAGTAGAAGGGAGTGGCTGGCAGGAAGGGTGTGGCTGTGGGATGTGGGGACCTCATCATTGAAGAAATCAAGGGGAGAATACTGCTAAGGTCAGTGAGCACGTTGAAGGTGTCAGCAATGATTTTAGGATCAAGTGATGTACTCCCGTTAACCTTGAGCATGGCCGGTGATGATTTGGATTGCATCCCCATGACTTCTTTTGTGTTGTTCCAGAACTCTCCCATTTCCCCAGTTGCTGGTGACAGCTTTCTTGTAGTAGTCGGACTTCTGTAGCCAAATGGATTCAGTGCAATCATTCCGTGCACGCTTATAGTTCTGGATGTCAACTTGCCTACGGTGGATCTGGCCAATTCCACAGGTTGTCCCTGGATTTTAGGTTCATAAGGAGGTCTCCTGATAGCCAAGGGTTGCAGAGAGACTTCACTTTGAGCATCTTTAGAGGAGTAAATAAGTTAAAGGCTTCATTAAAGATGTGTATGAAGTGGTCCAGCAAGGAATTGGTGTCAGTTGCTTGAGAACAGGCATCCAGTCTTGATGGAGAAGGTAGGATTTGAGATGTGATAACTGACCACGCCAAGAACTCTACTGTAGAGGATTTTTGGGGGTTTACAAAATTTGTTGGACCAGGTACAGCCAACAGTTGAATGGTCACTGAGTGAGTCAAGAAGGATAGTGTGGTTTGTGATTCTGGTAGGGTGACTGGTCAGAATCCAATCCAGTAGGGAGCTGCTCCCAGTTTTATAGTTCTTTCTGGTAGGGGAGTCTAGCATCTGGGTAAGATTGGCCGATATGACAGAGTCTCTGATAGCCCGCCCTCGGCTGCAATCCAGTTAATGTTAAAGTCTCCAAGCAGGATGGTTTCAGAGTCAGGTGGTTGTGACCTGACGAGATCCAGCACAGCGGACAGTCCCGGTCCTTGCTCTCTAGGAGGAATATACACAGTTACAACTGTGAGAGCTTTATTGTGTACCCCTAGAAGGATTCTAATGGGTAGAATCTGTGCTCGGGTGGCGGGGCGGGTACTAATGGGGTGGCCACGAAGAGTGTCTTTCAGGTATAACACACAACCGCCACCTCTTCTTGACTTATGATCAAGTCTAAAAACATTGTAGCCTGGGAAGGTGATTGCATGGTCCAGCATCGAGGGGTGAGCCAGGTTTCAACAACTGCCAGAATATCCGGGTTGTGTAAGGTTGCAAAGGCTTGGAGTGAGTTAAACTTGGGAAGGAGACTGCAGATGCTTAGGCATATGATCGAGATAGCGCCAGATGGTCTATTCTTGGTGAGATCTTAGATTTGCTTGGGCAGGGTTGGGGTGACATTTCCTGATCGCATGTAAGATGAGGAGCAGGAGTTTCGGGTGCCCAGACGTAATTCTGAGGGAGAGCTATGCGTACTTTTAGGGCAGGGTCGTGCAGTAGTGAGGATGCGAAGTTCAGCAGGAGGGTGTGTAGGTGGCAGATGGGATCCAGAGCCCACAGGTGAGGTCGGGCAGTATTTTGAGAGGGGTGTCCCATGGGAGTATGGTTTGCCTCATGTGGAAGAGTGTCAGAGCAGCTGATAATCAATGTTTAACTGAAGGCTTAGTGGAGGGAAGGAAAGGGGCTCTGGGTGGGAGGAGAAGGGGAAGAGGGTAAATAGGGAGAGGAGAAGGGTGATCAGAGAGAGGGTGGTGCATGTTAAGCTGAGAAAGAGCACAGAATGGGATGGGAGGCCCAGAGGCAGAAATCACAGAGCTGCATGGGCAAAGAGAGGTGGAGAGGGAGAGGGGTGGACCCAGCAGGAGACCAGTGGTGTGCTTCCCAGGAGGAGGATCCTTTGGGTGGGCGGGAGCGATGGTCTATTTAATTAAGGAGCGAGGTGGGCGGATGTAAAAATCTGGCCGCTTTCCAGTAAAGTCAATGGGCACAACGGCCCAAAGCAGAGAAAAATTAACAGTACAAATGAGCAGCCAATAAGGTTTGAGAGAAAACGCAGTGGTCCAATCAGGGTTCACACGGGAGCGTGAGCCAATGGTGGCAAACCACTTGCCGGCAGTCTAGGAAGATCTCACCCGCTCAGAGGCTCGAGCGCTGGCCTGGAGGTGAGCGGCAGTGCGGCTGGTTCCTAAGCTGCAGCGCCAGAGGAGGGCTGGTGGAGCCCGATCAAGGGCTGAGGTCTGGAGGAGGAGGAGGAAGAAAAGGAAAGTGATTAGTAAGTAGCTGAGACAAAGGAGGGTGACGGGGGCTTAATCGGGGCATGTAGCAGACAGAGAGGGCAGAGGCGAGGGGGGTGAAGCAACCAGAGAAGAGTACTGAGTGGAACTTGACCTGGCACCATGGGGATGGGGAAGAAAGCCAGTGAAGAGCAGAGAAAAGTTAGCTAGAGGTGGTAGGGAGATTAACCTTACAGCGGAGGAAGGGAAAACAAAGAGGAGAGCGAGGAGAGGTAGTGAAGAAAGGTAGAGAAAGGGTAAAACTAGGCAGCTCACAATGCAGTTTTTCAGATTCAGCTTTTAAATTAAATAACAGTAAAACAGTTTAGCAGGCTGGTAATCAGATTGAATACAAGGCACAGTTTGAGCGCGGCCAAAAATCCAGCCGCTTCCAGTCAGGTCAATGGGCACAACGTCAAGCAGGGAAAAATTAACAGTACAAATGAGCAGCCAATAAGGTTTGAGAGAAAACACAGTGGTCCAATAAGGGTCCACACGGGGAGTTGCGCCAATGGTGGCAAACCACTGCTTCCCGCAGTCTAGGAGATCTTATCTGGCTCAGAGGCTCGGAGCATCGGCCTGGAGGTGAGCAGCAGTGTGGCTGGTTCCTAAGCAGCGGCCGTGAGGGCGGAGGGCTGGTGAAGCCCGATCAAGGGCTGAGGTCTAGCTCAGAGGCTCGGGGCATCAGCCTGGAGGTGAGCAGCAGTGCAGCTGGTTCCTAAGCTACAGCCGCACCGCAGAGGGCTGGTGACCGCCCGATCAAGGGCTGAGGTCCAGCTCAGACGCTTGGGCGCCGGCCTGGAGGTGAGCGGTAGTGGACTGGTTCCTAGCTGCAGCCGATCGGCAGAGGGCTGGTGAAGCCCGATCAAGGGCTGAGGTCCAGCTCAGAGGCTCGGAGCATCAGCCTGGAGGTGAGCGCAGCGGCTGGTTCCTAAGCTGGCCCGTGCTGGCAGAGGGCTAGTGAAGCCCAACAAGGGCTGAGGTCTGAAGTCTAGCTCTGATACACCCAGATTGGTCTGGTTGAATCAAGGAAGGAAGCATTCCTCCAATCAAGACGCCTAGATGGCCATGTAAATTTTATAGTTGTTATTTAATATAGAAATTGGGTGGTACGAGGAAGGGTCTGTCTCAGCCTTTGTTGGTTTCAGTATGGTGCCAAAACTGTAAAGTCCCAAGATGGAGGGGGACCATCTCCTCACGTACTTCATTATATACCGATAACATACTGGGCAGTAGGAGTTCCAAAAGATTTTTGCACTATATGGCACTAAAGCCATCAGGGCCTGGATACTTATGAGATTTGGCTTCATTAATGTGGTATAAGATTTCATCAGTAGTTATGGGTGCCACCATGGCCATTTTGGACTCCAGAATGGAATCTATTATTCCAAAATTATACACCCTGACCAGTCTGAATTTATCAAAAACAGGAGTACTATGGATAATATTCGCCTAACAGTAGTTCTCAGGAATATGTCTGTACCAGGAAAATCCCTTCTGTATTTATTAGCCTTGACGGAAGGCTTTTGACCGGGTTTCATGGTCCTTTTGTGGGACACCTAAGCGGCATTTCACTTCTCCTCTTCATTTATCACAAGTTTAATTAATCTTTATAGGTCTCCGGAGGCTTATATATGAGCCAATGGGGCTCTATATAGGGCATATGCAATAATATAGATTCAAGGACCACCTTTATGGTGTCCCACAGTAATTGAGGGGTAGTATGTGGGAACGTTATCTCCTGCGATTTCAGGGATTTTATTTTTTAGGAGATCCTTAAATTCTGGGTCCCACAAAAGTGAGGTATTAAATCTCCACTGTGTGGATTTCTTCTCCTGGATGACATCCAGTTCTAGCTCCAAGGGCATGACCTGATAGGTGGATGTTCTTTATATCTGCCTTATGAATTAAGGATTTGTGTTCCTGACTGATACATAGATAATCTAAGCGTGAGTAGTGTTTGTGAGTCATTGAATAATATGTGAATTTTCTTTAGTGGGGTTTAACTGGCGCTAGGAATCCATTAAGCCCACGCCTTTCAACAGACTTCTTAAATGTTGTTGTCCAATGGTTTGTTTGGCTGGCCGTGCACTGAAGAGTCCAGTGAGGGGTTTAAGAGATAGTTAAGATCACCTCCCACTATCAAAACCCCTTTCTGTCTAGTGAGGATATGATCCACTAGTCTCTGAACTGTCGAGGCATCACTCTGGGGAGGAATATAGGTACTGCATATAGTGAGTGGCTGACCCTGGACCGTGCCTATAACTAGAGCCAGTCTCCCCTCGAGTCTACATATTGATCTCTTTATATGAACAGAGAGCACCTGGGGATAAATATAACAGCCCCTTCTCTTGCCTCTCCTATAGGAAGATTCTATCACCTTAGAAAACCCAAACTTTATTAATTTTAGATGTTCTCTAGTATCAGGTGAGTTTCCTGCAGGAACAGAATGTCAGGTTTCATTTTCTGTAGGGTCTTAATTGTCCGATATCGCTTAATTGGCCCATTAAGCCCATTTACATTATGGGAAATTGTTCTAAAAGGGATCCCATAATGTTCTGGATGAACTGTGTTCACTGAGAGAGCCCTCTCTACTTTGATCTGGTCATAATTCTTTTATTATGCATGGAACCTCCAAATCATTGTACATTCCTGTGTCTGTGTTTTTTTTGTTATAATGTTTTAACCTATAAACTCTAAGCCTAAATGACCAACTGGGTCTAACTAGATTTAAAAAGTAATAATTAAATACATCGAGATGGGTGAATTGACTTCCATTCCTGCTCCTCAACAAAGGAGGAGAGGAAGGCAGGATATAATCCCACCTAAATGGGAACCAGAATTTTGCCTGGGGATACTCTTGCCCCTAACATAGGGTGGGTGGTAGGGAGAAGAAGGTAAGGGATAAAATTATACGACCAAACCATATTAGCTGGGTAAAGGGTAAGAATGGGGCTGGGGGAAAATGTGCATGACTCTTAGGCAACTAGGTTAATTATACCCCACTGCCTCCCAAGCATGTTCATTTGAACAGTATGTGAGGGAAATATTTAGGATAACATAAGCCAATATTATTAACTGTTCCTCCAAGTAAAATATAATAATCCACCTAAACCAGATATATTCGGTTTTCGATCTCCTTAGCACGAGGTAAGTAATTCAAAATGTGCCCAGAGTGTCAATAGTGGAAAAGGCTACCAATAATTAAAATAGAGTAGTTCACAAAGCCCATTCAAGGACCATCCACAGTTATGAGTCCAGGCACTCTGGAATCAAGCTCTTGTGGGATTCAGTCTCTCAATCAGCCAGTGGTGGTGATCCCATCTCCCTGCCCAACCCTCCCCAACGAGGGAACCCAGATCGAGTCTGTGGGACCTGCCCTTGGTCAGGAGAACCCCGGGCCCATCCACGGGACGTAGGCATCGACACAGCCACCCACTCTCTTTTAGGAGCAAGATCCCACCCAGCCCCGGGCTGAACCTGGTAGCTAACCGTACTCATCCCTGGAATTTCCAGAATGACCAGTAAGGGAGGGATTCTAACCCACCCAGCCGCACACTGCATCCTGGTATCCACCACTTCATGAGCCCTTCATGCCTCCCTCATATATTTAATGCCTGCTTCTAAAATCTTACAGAGCCATAAGCAGTCAGAATCCTGGTCTCTGTACCTGTATAAGATGGAAATAAAGGGACCTCAGTTCACGTGGGAGGGGATCACTGGGATATGCTGGTTGTTTTAGCCGAATTTCATGATTCTCCAGGGATCTCAGGAGTGCAAGCTCGGGCCTCCCAACAGAGAATGGGCAATTTAAATTATACCCAGCCTCAGAATGATCACCCGCTCTCTCAGCCAGTCTCCATTCCTCCCAAGAGACTTCCCTTGCTGCCACTCTGCATTACTTAAAGAAGTTGTGCTGAGGTTTTGCATGAGATGGACAACCAAGCTACTGCTAACCCAGGACAGTGTTCAGCAGTCAGCGGCCATGGATCTTCTCCCCCACGGGTCCCGAGGCGCTGGAGGTCCAATCCAACCCCACCCCCATCAGAAATGGGGGAAGAAAGGTAGCAGTCAATCACCCTTCCCTAGAGCCCGTTTGCTCCCGCCACAAAAGGGAGCAGAGAAATCCCCGATCCGTGGAAACCCCCAAAGGGACAAGCCAGGCAGGTATGGGTTCAGGAATCATTCACCTCTCCCCTGTAAGTCCATTCTGAGTCTTGTTTAGTTGTCTTGTCTGGTTAATTGTGCCAAAAGCTGCTTGATAGCTGCAACAGCCGTTTGTTGGCTTTGAGCGTCTTGCTGTCCTGCCCTGGATAACAGCGAATTCTCAGGTTCTGCAGTGAATTAGAGGTGTTGGTTGGGAGAAGGAGACCCTGAGATGAAAAGTCCTACATCGCCTCTGCCACTGATTCATATGCTACTTGTCCCGAGGGATACTGTACAATTAAGTGACTAGGATAGGGAGTTCAGAATTTCAGTTGCAGTTGTCGTAAGATTGGGAAAGGGGATATAGGCCCTTCTCCGCTGCATTGTAATGGGGGCGAACTGTTGTCAATGAATATCTGCTCTGTGCCATAATGCACCTTCCCCAATGACCATGCTTTTTTCAGAATAAGTTCCTCTGTACTGTATCAAAGGAACCGAATAATGATAGTACGTGGCTGAGCATTTGGTTGTGAGGGTTTAGGGCCTTGCACTCTATGCATGCGCTCAATTTCTAGATTGAGGTTAGAGTCTAAGGAGAGAGAGAGAGAGAGAGATTCTCAGCATTGTAGTAATGAATCCTCTAGATCTTGCCCTCACTGTTCTCAGGGATTCCGTATATACGGAGGTTGTGACGCCAGTGCTGATTCTCGGCATATTCTTGCCTCTTGATAGTAAGTTGGCAGAGGTGAGTGATCTGTTGCATCATGGATTGTAATTGGGGTACCATCTCTCCTGGTTTTAGGCGGTCTGCTCGAGCTTGACACTCTGGAACAGGTATCCACAATTTCTTTTTACATTGTTTCATGGTGCTGCTTAAAGTCAGAAAAGTCCATTTTAAATTGATCATTTCGCTCAGGATTTTATCCAACTTCTGGTCCATGCTGGCAGGCTTTCTGTTTTTGTGGCTCGAGGACTTACCTTGTGCGCAGTGTTTCTGGGCTACAGTTTGTGAGGTTTGGCTTCAGACTGCTCATGATCAGAGGGCTCAGATTCTTGTGCAAATAACTGAAAGCGATTGCTCCTCCTTTAGTTCTGTTGTTAGCCATCGAAGATCTGTCAATTTAACTGATTATAAGAGGCTTCAAGAGGGCTAGACATGTGATTGTAACTTGAGGGTTAGTAGAGTCGAGAGGTTAAGCTGCCATTACCTGGAGTGCTGCACCAGAAGTCTCTCCACTCAACTACCCACCTTTCAAACTATGTCCTTGCCGCACCTTTGATACTCTAGCTTTCTTCAGCAACCTTCTGTGTGGCACCAAGTCAAATGCCTTACTAAAATTAAAGTAGAATAAATATACTGCTTATCCCTTATCTACTGCCCTAGTTACCAAGTAAAAGAAAATTATCAGGCTGGTCAGACAAGACCTCCCTGCTTGAACCCATGCTGTTTACTGTCCTAGAGTGCATTTCTGTCAGGGTACTTCACTAGATCCTTTATGACTAGTGTATTCATCAGTTTATCATAACAGAGGTAAGAGTAACAGGCCTGTAGTTACCGGACTGCTCCCTGTTCCCACCCTTATAAAATGGATTTACATATGCTACCTCGGTCTTTCTGAACTACCAGACTGAATTGAGCCATTGAATAGTCTTGACAGGGGTTCAGCAAATTATGATGCTAGATCCATGGCGCCTTCGATGCATCCATTCCAGCACCAGGGCCTTATTTAACTTCAGGGCTGCCAGCCCCTTTTTCTCCCATCTTCTATTTATGCTCCTATCACACCACTGGCCCTTCTGGCAGTGGCCCCAAGCCCTGTCTCCTACCTTCTCTGGGTCTTACCCCAGTTCTCCTTCTTGGACCCTCAGTTAGTAATGCGAGGCCTATGGGGTCTTATGCCTTCATCCCACATGTTTCTCCTGTCCCTACCAGTTTCCCCAGGGACAAGTCATGTGAAGTGGTGTGCGCTTTGCTAACACATTTGCACATTGTAGGCATCTTGTGTCCGGTCCTTACCAGGCTCTCTTTGTTGCACTACTCGGCCTCCGCTAGGTGGTGGTAGTGAAGTGAGATCCCGATTCTCCCTCCTTGAAGGAGTAGAGCAGTCCTTGGAATGCTCAGCTCTTCCCTGGCCAGCCCCGAGCAAGCCAGGTCCATTCCTAAACTGGTTTGCCTGTATGGCAGCAGGTATGGCATCCAGTGCCTCACCCCTCCACAGCACCAGACAGGCTTGCAAATGCTTTTCTGACTCTTTATTTCCAACTCTTTTAGGTCTCCTGACTATGGGTGGGATGTACCACCTAGCAGTGCTCAGACCGCCATCCTGGCATCCCCCAGGCCACCCAGCTGGGCTGTGTCTGTTGCTCCCTATGGTGGGGAGCCCCTAGGGGCTGAGGGAGAGACTGAAATCCACCACGCTCCAGCCCAGGCTTACACCTGGGATATCATTTGGAAGGTGGTCCCGGGCATCACGGAGCTCCGTGACCAGGGTTCCCCCATCAACCCTCTGACGCACCATGCCTCGATTCCAAACACAGGTCATCAGCGCCCGCAGGCAGTAGCACTACCACTGTGCTGGCGGGCCAGCCTTTTCTGACTCTTTACCTTGTAAATATCTTCTGCCTCATTTCTGGGATCCCCTAACAGCAGACTTTATGCCACTTCTAGAAAAGACCCACTGTGTCCTCCCACTGTTAAAACATGAACGAAGTTGGTAATAAAATGGCTGCTGTCTGCATGCCTCTATTACCCTGCCCCACTTGGTAATCCAACAATTCCTCCTCCCATCTTTTTACTCTAATTTATCTGAAAAACATTTTTCCCACCCATAGCCTCCTTTGCAGTATGTAGCTCTATGTCTACTTTTGCATCCCTAACTGCCCTCTTGATCTCCCTTGATTTCACCTGTTACTCACTCTAGTCTTCATTCCCTCCATCTCCTAGTATCTAATAAAGGCCTGTTTCTTGTACTTTACTGCCTCTCTGGTCTTCTTAGAGAAGAAGACTGATCTGCAGTACCACTTTCTCTCAGTGACCCTCATGCACAACCTTGTTGCCTCAAAAGTGGCCTCTTTAATTTCTCCACACCTTTCCTCCATACTTGATTCCATCCTACCCAGGGCTAATTCCCTCATCTGGTTAAAATTTGCTCTCCTGAAATCTAGGACTTCAGACTCTGATGAGGGTATACTGGTGCCAAGGTCACTTGAACCATATGGTGCTGTGGTCACTGGACCTTAGCAGTTCCCTGACCCTCACTCCGCCTGCCATTTCAGAGTTGGTGAGTACTATGATGAGAATGGCAGCTTGCCTTCTGGGTTCCCTGACCAGCCACATCAGCAGGCAGTCCTGCAATGTATCTAGCCAGACCTGACTTCCAATGCTTCAAGTTACTAGAATTTCCCAATCAATGCCAGGCAGGCTGAGATCCCCACTACCACTACCTCACCCTTTGAGGCCCCTTTATTATTTCTTCAAGCAGTTCCGTATCACTCTCATCCTGCTGTCCCAGTGGTCTGACGCCACTGTGAGCTGAACCCACATCAATTCTGTTACCATGTTCCTCCCTGATTGCCCCATCCTCTAGTACCTCAACGCTTTATCCAACATAAGGGGCTACCCCATCTCCTTTACCTTCTTGCCTATCTTGTGTACACATGGGTGTACCTGGGACCTCAGGTCCCAGTTGTTATCCCCTTAGCCCACATTTCGGCAATGGCTCAAGCCCAACCCCACATCTGCCACTATTGCCTGGAGCTCACCACCACAATCAGGTTCTCAGAGTAGTCCACCAATGAATGAGTTAGCCAGATCCAGGCTACAGTATATAGGTCATAATGTAGACACCTGAGAAATCTCATCCGAGACTGGCTGAAATTCCATCTATAGCCTGGAGTGTCTCAGAGCAATGCAGCTCTCCCACTGTGGAGTAACCCAACCTTGGAGATCTTAGTTCTAATAGAGACACTCCATTGAAGAAAAAGTACCAAAATCTAACAGAAGACACTCTGTTAAGCAAAAGTACCAAAATCCTCACACCTTGATGCAGAAGCAGTGTTTCTGCTGCTGACAATGGAGTAACCAGCCAGAATGGGGGGTGTTCTCTGAAGGCTGTGGACCCACATATCTGCATGCTGCAACTGGTGAGGGAGAGCACAGCAGTGCCATCAGCTTGAGCTCCATCCCTTTCCCATTTTTCATCCCTCCTTCCAGAGTGGGCCTATATGAGGCCACAGCCAAAAGTACTGCCTTGGGGCACCTAAGGTACAGGAATTTCATACCCTGCTACATACCAGTGCTGTGTCTACCAGGTTGTTTTTGAATTTTCACTTTACAGTACCTAGAATGAAGACTACACAAGTCAGAAAACAATGTTTCTATAAACTGTCAACTTTCTGTAACTCTCTCTCACATCCATAGCCTGGGCTGGGAATTGGTTAAATACAGTGGATTCCACGTAAGTGCACATCGGATAAGAGCACATTTCTGATAAAAGCACACTTTTTGGTTTCCCATGTTATTTCCTATTTTCCCATTGTTAAAAATGTTGGTTAAGTGCACATCGGATAAGTTCACATTTCTCTTCAATACACAAGCATTCATTTCACTAACAGCTCTTTCCCGGGTTGATAATTCGGTTAATTGCACAGGTGTTTTAATGATGTGTGAACACAATATTTAACACCTTGCTTCACACAAGCAAACAAAACTTGCTGGCGGTATGGAGAGTAAAAGTTGCACTTAGCTTGGGAGAGAGAAAACTTCTGCTGCAGGAGTTAGAGCAGCCCATAAAACACAGCAATGTTCTGTGTAAATTTATCAACTGTGGTATCAACTGTTGCCAGCAAAGAGCATTTATTTTCTGAATGGCAGCGCGACCAGAAACAAGACAGAAAATGACGGCCGTGGCAAAAAGCTTTTCTGGGCAGCAAACAACACGTCAGACATGGACACTGAACTGTGACGTTTTATGTTTATTTCTGTTTTATTTGGTGTGTGCTTTATCTACTTCATAAGTACAGTGCTTCATTAATACAGCTGTGCTCTTTAACTGTGCAATCAGCTAATTGATTAAAATAAATATAATGTAAACGATCATTAAAATACATTGTGTTCAATGGCATTTCCAGTAGTGCACATTCTGCTTAAATGTACATTTTTGTCTGCAAATGGGTGTACATTTAGCGGGATCCACTGCAGTTTCAAACATGTTCTTAGGAATTTTTATCGTCCAGTTGTCAGTGTAAATGCTTTTCTGCTTAGTTTTTGTATCTGTTATTTGTATTTCTTGGATGTATTTTAATATTGTAGGTACTGTATTACTGTTTTTTGCAATGTTTAAATTACTTGCACTTTTATCTGTGCTGGTCGTCCATGAAAATGGGTCTTTGACCCATGGACTTTCCAGAGTATAAGAAAACACCACAAACAATCCAAACATGTACCTCCTACTTCCTGTCCCCAGGAACACAGCACTGACAAATAAATAGATGCACCTCCCAACGCATCAACACCAGACTTCACATCAACTGCGGGACTGCTTACTGGACCACAGAGTACTGCCTCCACAGCTCCATCCCTCCAGCTCACCAGAGAACAACTGTGCACTGGCACAAGCCATACATCCTTCACAAGACAGGCAGGGTTCCATTGGGATGCCTCTCCTTTCATAGCTAATCTGAGTCATAAGCCTGCTACATAAACCCAGGTCTCCAGAAATTAAGCAAGTGCAATTACACGCTAGCCTGGCAAGCTTCAGGTCATTTAATCTAGTTCTTTACATATATACATACATACAAAGTTGTCAGCAGATTAGGCCTAATGGTCTATCTTGTCTGCTTGAGATGCAGCTCCTAATTAAGTCTCAGCTGCTGCCCCTCCTTTTGTGCTCCTTCCCAGTGGCACACCCCAGTACCCTGCTGTTAACCCTCCACCCTCAACTTGTATCTTGCCCATGTACCTGTCCCACCCCACCTTGAATACCTCTACTGTTCCCTTGTCATCAGTTCCTGGTAATGCATTCCAAGGTGCCACCACCTCTGTGAAGTAGTGTTTCTCACCCCACCATCCCCCTACCAGTTTAAGGTTATGTCCCTCAGATTTCCTCCCCTTCAACTTAAGAGACCTTCCATGTCTAACCCACTGATCCCCTTCATATATCTGAAGACCTCTATTATGTCCCCCCATCCCTCCTGACATCCAGGAAGTACATGTTCAGCTCCCTTGAGTCGCTCTTTCATTGGACATTCCTCCCAGGCCATGGATCATTCTTTGGCTCATCTCTGGACTCTCTCCAAAGGGTAATATCCACTTTAAGTAAGGTTGCCAACACTGTATGCAATACTCCAGGTGAGGCCTCACCAAAGAGTTGTACAGGGGCAGAATGACCTCCCTTCTCCTCGATGTTATCCACCTAGCGATACACCCAAGCACTTTATTTGCCTTAGCAGCCGCCTCTCCAGCACTGTTCCAAGTTGTTCATTCTGGCATCTATGACCACCCCGGTCCTTTTCCCCTCAGATATCAACAACTGTTTCCCCACCCAAAGGATAGTTATGCCCAGGTTTCTGAATCCCAAATGTATCGCTGCACTTCCGAGCATTAAACCCCAACTGCCAAGTGTGTGCCCACCTTTCCAACCTTACCAAATCCTCCTGAGGTCTTCCTCCCCTCTTCGCTGTCTACTCACTCCCAGATTGGAATCTCATCTACAGACACTCTCATTCTGCTCCTAACTCCTCCCCGATGTCCGCAATGAAGGCATTGAACAGGACTGGTCCCAATACTGATCCTTGAGGGACCCCGTTGATGACCCTCCTGTGAGTCAAAGCCTCCCCTACCACTACCCTCTGCTGCTGGTTGTTGAGCCAGTCTGCGATCCATCCCATATTTTTCCCCACCCCTAGGTTTCTTAGCTTACATATCAGCCTTCCATGGGACCAAATCAGAATGCCTGCTGAAGTCCAAGTACAGGACATCAACTGGCCTTCCACTGTCCAGGGATCCTGTTGAAGAATTCAACTGGGTTGGTCTGACATGATCTCCCCTAGATGAACCTGTGTTGACTTTCATCTTGAAAGCCATTTCACCTCCAGGAATCCACTATCCTTTCCTTCGAAATGGCCTCCATCAGTTTCCCCACCACGGACGCCAGACTTACCGTCTGTAGTTTCCCAGATCATTCTGGCCCACTCTTATCGAAGTGGCACGTGTGTAGTCCTCCGTCCAGGGGTATCAATCCTGATTGAAGGGAGGAACTGAATAATTCTGTCAATGGAGCAGTCAGGACATCCGCCAGTTCCTTTAGAACTCTGGGGTGGATTCCATTTGGTCCTGGGGCCTTATCAGTCCTCAAAGACTTGAGAGCCTCCCACTTGGAACTCATCATCTGTAAGTGCCCCCATCTTCAGACATATTCTTAAAAAAAGTATATAATTTGTTCCCATATGCTTCCCCATCCTCATCCCCATCATGTTTATTTAGTTTATCACAATTTTCCCTTCCCCACCATTATGATCAGGTGGCCACAGCTGCATCATGTTTCCAGCTGGGAAAGTGCCTCACCTTCAGCTAATGCTTCTCCTTGCTCAGTTGCAAGGGGTGCTCATACTAGGTGTCCCTGACCCATCCTCCTGAGACCATTTGCCACACCACCTCTACAATATGCCCAGCCTCCCCAGTCATCCACAGTGCAAGATATATATTTTGTCATTTCAGCATATTTTATTGTGACTAATTAATGGACACCGAACTCCTCCCTCAATGAAATGGACACTTAACAAAACAATAGCAGCAGGGTATGAAATTCCTATACCTTAGGTGCCCCAGGACAAGTACTTTTGGCTGTGGACACCTACCTGCCCTAGTGCTTACAAACCCGGACCGCCTAAAGCAACTGGATGGTGCTCCTGGCATTTCGTCTCTTCCACAAGTCTCGCCCAAGCAAAGAGGAGCAGTAGCGGTACTGAAGCAGTCATGTGACTAAGTGCTATGTTTATGCACTGTCAGCGTGGCTCAGTTGGTAGCACATTTGCCGCTGGGCTAGAAGGTCATCGGTTCTTGTTCCACTCCAGGACTGGAATCATACCATAAACGTTGGCACCCAAGTGCAGTACTAAGGGTGCTGTACTGTTGAGGTGTGCCGTCCTTCCAGATGAGGCATTAAACCAAGGTCCGTCTACCCATCTCTGGTGTTGTCCTGTGGTGGGTGTCCACGTGGAGTAAAAGTACCCAAGGCGCTTTTTGCAAGAGTAGGGGATTTTCTTAGTGTCCTGGCTAACATTCCTTCCCACTAAAGTGGTTCATGCAATTGGCCAGGCTGTGTATGGGTACTGATGTGTGAAATGGTGGCACTACACAATCAATCACTTCACTTCCAATCAGTGATCTTTACCTGGCAGCTGCAATCTTGCCTCTACATTTCAGGCCAATACGTATAAAACAAGTAGAAGATTACAGGTAGAAGATCTCTGTAACTCTAGACCTGAAGAAGAGTCCTGAGGCTGATAATATAGAGCCCTTCTTCCTTACAGCTGGATATTTTGTGCTGACTGCCGCTATAACTTACCTCTTTAACCTTTCACTAACTAGTAATGAAATACCCTCACCCTGGAAAACGGCACATATTATTTCCCTCTTCAAATCTGGTGACAAAGCTGTTGTAAGTAAATATAGGCCTATCTCCATACTACCAGTCCTAGCTAAATTATAAGAAAAATTAGTTAATGACCAGCTTCGAGAGTATTTCACCCACAACATCACTCCAACCAGTCTGGTTTTAGGGCCTTGCACAGTACATCCACTGCTCTAGTCAATGTAGTGGATGGTTGGCTCTGCCATGGACCAAAAGCTTGCAACTGTAGCTATTTTTCTCGACCTTAGTAAGGCTTTCAATACAGAAGGCCACCAGATTTTGTTGCAAAAACTTTCCAGAACTGGTATTGGTCTCAGTGCCCTTCCTTGGTTCAGAAACTAACTAGCAGTCAGCAGCAACTTAAATCTGAAGGTCTCCTATCCTCTTGTTCCCAGATACTCAAAGGAGTACCCCAAATGATCTGTAATAGGCTATCTCTGGTTTATGACATACGCCAATGATCTACGGGCTAGCATATGAGATGTTAACCTTCATTGTTCTGCTGGTGTTACAGTATTAGATGTTGCCAGGCCCACAGTATCTGATGCACCACTTGATTTACAGTCAGCATTTAATAACCTTCAGATCAGACTGTTGCCTCTATGCTTCTCTTTAATGCCACAACACCAGAATTCATGATCTTTACTCTAGCAAAAAGCAGCCAACTAGCACCACCCCTAGTATATACTCACTGTAATGGATGTCAGTAGACACATTTAAATGCCTAGGTTTGTGGTTAGATAATAAACTTCCTTTAGCACCCACACTGAAAACCTGTATAATAAGCTTCATCCAAGGTTAGGTTTCTACTACAGAAATAAATATTGTTTCAATAGCGATGCAAGGTAAAGATTAGTTAAGGCCACTGACCGCGCCGCTTTATTGATTATGGTGACCTGGTGAATAGAGGTGGTGCTGCTTTGTGACTAGCTAAGCTAGATGTTCTATACCATGGGAATTAAGACTTATTTATGACAGGACTTAAAATTCATGGGGGGTTCTGCTACTGTTGGACCACCACTGCAAACTCTGGACTCCCCATGTGGGACAGTACCGCACACACTCAGCATCCTCAGAGTTCCCCTACTTCACGGAAATTTCCAGATCCTCCTTTCCAGCCACCTCTACCTGGCACTGATTGATCTAGTCCATGCAGTGATCCTCCCTCCCACAAGGTACTTCATCACCTGGTGGTTGGAGGCTGGAACCATGTAGGTGGCAGACCTAGCATGCAGAGTAGTCCAAGAGCAGGTCAGAGACAGCACTGCTGCACAACTTGGCATCAGAACAAGCTGGGAGCTGGAGACAGCTGGGCTGTTGACCAAGACCCAATGTCGATGGGCTAATTTTAAGCCCTGTATGGTCTGCCTGTGAGAACCAAACACTGCAGTTGGGTGGCCTCCAACTACCAGAAGGCTAAAAAACTGTATATGTGGACTTAAAAGGCTCTCCACAATGTTGTACCACAATACATCTTGGACTTTCTTCATAGAATCTCTAACCTTAACAATTTGAGGACTAATGACATCATCCCATTGGATGTTTCAGATAAGTATCCAAGTATGGTAAATGGCCTTCAACTGGCTTGCCCCTACGCTTTGGAACAAGTTACAAGCCTCTATCAAATCAAATTAACTTAACTGTTCGGCCTCTATTCATTCAAACTGTTAAAAATTCATTGTACTGATGAATGCACAGGGCTTAAAATTAAACTTCTGGGTCAGTGGGGGAATCCCCGGTCTATAAATGGGTGGGGTGCATATTTCTGGGGCGATGGATAAACTTTGGGGGGTAGGGGCACACTGTCACTCTCCCAGTCCCTGTGGAACATTTAGGGGTTCATACATACCACTCCATATCAGTCAGTGACCGCAGTGTCAAGTCTTGCCCGACAACCCAGCTGTCTCCAGCTCCCAGCCTGCTCTGCTGCCAAGTAGTGCAGTGCTGCTGTCTCTGAACTGCTCTCGGACTGCTCATCACGCTGATTCCACTGTCTGAATGGCTCTAGCCTCAAGTTACTAGATGATGAAGTGCCTTGTGGAGGTGGGGGAGGATCACTGCATGGAGCGGACCAACTGGAGCCGGGTAGAGGTGGCTCGGGAGGAGGCTCTAGTGTATGGTTTTGGTGGGGGTACATTCACGGAAGGAGTCTTTGATGCAGCTACAAATTGCTGTGAAGAAGGGGTGCTCTGAGAGCACTCCGTTTGCGTGAGACTGTCCTGCATGGGAGGGGGTTCCAGAGTTCGTAGGGGTGGGCCAAAACCAGCGCGAATCGCTCAATAACCCCGACACACACTGTTAAGCCCTGATGCACTCATTGATAGAATTTTTCGTCTTTACTGCTCTGGGTTGCTGTATTCCTTAGCTTGTTTTATTATCTCCTTACTTCAGTTGCTGTACTTTTAATTTTTGTTCTTTGCTACTGCTGCACATTATCCTTGTATATTAATGTAATCTGTGCATAGTATGTGAAAAAGTACCTGCCCACTTGGGTATCTAAGCAGTAAAAGTACATGCCTAACAAATTACTCACATGCCAAGTTAGCCTCCCAAGCCCTAAAAGGGCTTTTTAAATAAATTTTCTTTATTTTCTATGGCCTGGCTATATGACTGCCTCAGTCAGTGTGGCTCAGTTGGTAGCACATCCGCCTCTGGACCAGAAGGTCGTGGGTTCTAGTCCCACACCAGGATTGGACTTGCACCTAAAATCGCTGCCATCCGAGTGCAGTATTGGGGGGTGCTGTACTGCTGGGGTGCCGTCCTTCAGATGAGGCGTTAAGCCGAGGTCCCTTCTGCCCATCCTGGTGTTGTCCTGGTGGGTGTCAGGTGGAAGTAAAGAACCCAGGGCACTCTTTGCAAAGAGTAGGGAACATTCCCAGTGTCCTGGCCAACATTCCCCTTCCATAAACCAGTTCATGCAATTATCCAGGCTGTGTGGGTGATGATGTATATGGCCACCTCACACATTCAGTCACTTCACTACCAGTCTAGCATTGCTTGTAAAGCGCTTGGATGTATGAAAAGCACTATATAAATGCTGATTCTTCTCTTCTTCTTCATCCCTGAAAATGGCTTTTTGTATACCGCGTCTTTATACAAATATGTCAGAGGGTAGGGCTGATGGACTCCAGGAAGCAAAGGATCTCAGGAGTCAACAGATGCCAAAATGAATAATTCTGGGCTGTGTAGGAGGGCAGCTACGAGGGCAAATAGGATGCTAGGGTGCATAGCCAGAGGGTAACATCAAGAGGAGAGAGGTCCTACTACCCCTGTACAACTGCCTGGTTAAGCCACACCTGGAGTACTGTGTGGTTTGGTGCCCATACTTGAGGAGGGATGTTGCCCTTCTTGAGAGGGTCCAGAGGACGGCATCAGGACCTATCCTATGAGGAGAGACTACAGGATTTGAACATGTTTTCCTGGAGGAGAGGAGGGATGGGGGATATGATAGAGGTATTTAAATATTTGAAGGAGATTAACCAGGTCAGCTCTAATGGTCTGTTCCAGCTGAGGAAGGGTGGAGCCATGAAGGGCATAACCTAAGACTAGTTGGTGGGAGGTTTAAGGGGAGGCAAGGCGTCACTACTTCACTGAGAGGGTGGTGGCACCCAGGAACTCGTTGCCATCAGAGTTGGTGGGGATGGAGACAGTGGGAGGTTTCAAGAGAGGCTGGAATAGACACAAGGGTGTAGTCGGGGGAGGGATATTTAAGGGTCCACAGGGGTCACAAAAGGGAGGGGTAGGGGCAGCTGCAGTGAGTGAACTGTAGGCTGTACTGCAGAGACCTCGATAGACCACTGGGCCAATCTGCTGGCAATTTAGTATATTAGTATTAAATTTTGTTATACATAGAACATATAACAACACACATAATTTCAAGGCTTTACAAGCTTCTGACATGAAAACAAACTATTTAAATAAATTATCAGTTAATTCCACGAAGACTTACTTTGCATTCTTACAGTTAATAAAGTACATCTAACAATTAATGTGACAGGAAAATATCTACCATGACACTGTCTGGCTATGGGTTTCCCTATCTCTCCTGGATCTATCATCCTTTCCTAGGTATTATAGAATACCCTCCCACAGCCTCTGTTGGGGACAGGGGTCCAAACATCTCCCCCACTCATCAAGAAATCGTTCTTCCCTCTCCTTGAGAATATAAGTGAGGTGATCTATCAACATGGTCTGAATAGTCAGAGTCCTCCACTGCCCCACAGTGGGCTTCACACAGGACACCCAAGGATTCTGAATACACTGCCTCGCTAGGGCAAGCATGAGTTGCACCCATCTAGGATATAGGGCCCACCCCTCTGGCCCCAGATCCTCCATGCCAAATAGTAATGACAAGAATGAGTTAGCAATAAGGTTCCCCATATATTAGCCAGCTCCAGTGATATACCCCAAAAACGCTTTTATAGCAGGCAATCCCAAAAAAATAGTGAAAATCACGTGCCCAGTGCTCTCTGGCACCTGCCACACATGGGGGAGACTAATGGGTTAAATTTATGAACTACTGTTTTATTTATTTATTTAGCTTTTGTTGACCAGGTAAGCACACTAGACAAACATATGCCTATTTTATGGTGCTACCCGGAGAGTACATGAGATATTCATACAAAAGAAAAAGGTTTACACAGGAGAAAGCATGACTTCAAGGATGTACAAACAATGTGAGAGGTACAACAATGACGCAAGCATAGACAGTATAAAGTAAACAGTATTACAGATAGTCAACAACATAATAAGGATCAGACAAGTTAAGAGTTTATGTTCAGGCAAAGACTTGAGCGGCATCAGCAGTTACCATACTGGAACAGAAAAGTGCTATTTACAGACACAAATTTATTTTTTATTTATTTAGTATATCAGAAAGACCTTTGAGCATGAGCTCTTTTACAAAGGTTCCACATCAGGTTGGACAACAAAACAATGCACAAATTCAGTGGTTACAGAGGCCAGATCATAGGCAACAAGAGCAGTTACATGAGAATTAGACAACTAGGAAAAACAGAGCAATTTTAATACAGTACAAAGCTATCTGTAAATGACTGCCCTAGGTAGCACACCCTGAAACCTCAAGTCCAAGGGTAGACTAATGTCAGAGTACTAACATAGTGTTTTGAAACTATCCCAGAGAGAGAGAGAGGTAGGGTGACAGTGAATCAGGGGGAGCATCGGGTTTGATTCTTTCCCAGAGGAGGCGAGATGGGGTGACATAGCTAAACAAGGGTAGGTGGTGGTGGGGGACTTTGTCGAGTAGGGTGTGGGTGTGTGGGTGTGTGTGTGTGTGTGTGGGGGGATTTAGGGAGGGGCAGTACCAAGAGCGTACAAGACTAGTGATTGCATACTTACGCCCTTGGCTAGGCCTGACTGGACAAATGGAGGGTGCATTTCATGAGGTACAGTTACAGGCCATGGTGAGCCTTAGATGATTCCATAGGGAGTTTTGAAGCTATTGTGAGAGCTGGTACTGCAAACACATGCAGGTAGGGAATTCCAGGTCCGAGGTGCGACGCTGTAAAGACCCAATCACCCATAAATGTTCTGGTTTTGGGACAAGGAAGAGATGAGTTGTTTGACCTGAGAAGATCTGCTGAGTTAGCAAGCTTACATAGCTCCGCTTAGGACAGGAGGGGTGGCAGTTCTGACAATTTTGTCTGTGAAGCAGCCCAGTGCAAATGTATGGTGGTTCCCTGAGAGAGCCATTCCAGTTTGTCATATAACTCACAATGGTGAGTAAGTCGGACAGCAGAGAGGGCAAATCAGCAAATATTATTATAAGCAACGTCCCTATTTGGACAGACTGGTTTTGAGGCATGGGTGAAGGAGATGAGCCTGTAGCAAAGTGTAGGGAGGAGTATACCTTCAGCCAGGGCATGATGTGCTGCAAATGTGAGACAACTCTTTGCTCTATAGGCCAGGCCCAGTTTACTACTGGATGCCTTTCTCACATTTCAAATGTGTAGAGAAATCAAGTTGAGGATCAAGGGCAACTCCCAGGTATTTAAATGGAGTTGACAACCTCAATGGAGACCCATCTTCACTACCAACTGTCAGTGGCACAGAGCAAGTTTTGATTTTGCCAGTGTTCCAGATAGCATAGCCTGAGTTTTCTTTAGGTTTAGTACCAGCTTGTTGGCCAGGAACCAGCTTTTAGATTTTGCCAAAGTCGGTCTGAAAGTTAGAGTTTAGGACACCAACGTCCCTGTGAATTTGTTAGGAGCACAAGGTCATCTGCATATAGGGTTGATTTGCACAGTGCCAGTACCAAGGGTAAGTGACAAACAGGTAGAAAGGGATAGGTCCAAGAATGGAACCCTGAGGAACCCCAGTTTAGACAGCAGTAGACTCAGAGAGAACCTTGTTATACTTGACAAGTTGCTGACTTCCCATGAGGTAATTAGTAAACCACGCCTAGGGCAGGGACTACAAGCCAAAAGTATCGAGTCCAGAACACAGGAAGGTATGGTCGACCAGATCAAATGCCTTAGAGAGGTCTATAAAGATGGCTCCCATCAGTTTACCCTGATCAGCAGCCTCCCTTATTACAGATGTGACTTTGGCAACGGCAAAGGAGGTACTATGACCTTTTCGAACTGCGTTGTGCCCAGGATAGTATGTCATGGGCTGAATATAGTTAGAGAGTTGGGATGCAACCACCTTTTCTAACAATTTGCTGACAGCCAACAGAATGGTAATTGGCTGGTAATTTTCAAGGAGCTTTGGATTACCTTGTTTAAATACAGGCACAACCCTAGCCACCTTCCAAAGGTCCGGATAGATCCTGTGATAAGGGATGTGTTGAAGATGTGAGTCATTGGTAGAGCAAGGAAAGGAGCACCCAACTTTAAGTGTTTGACTCCAGGTTGTCATAACCAGCACTGGCAAAGGAGGAAAGGCTTTGAGAGTCTGCAAGTCTGCTCATAGACACAGTTTTAAGGTAAAAAGAAGGTTGATGGACAGGCCCAGGATGGGAATTGTCAGACAGGACATGGGACTCTGAGGGGAACAATCGAGATAAAGGCAGACAGGTCAGAGAACTGGGCATTAAAAGCATTCACAAATGGTAGTAGCGTTATTACAGTTAACATCACCAATCAACATTTCAGTACCATGGTCTTTTTGGCACCACAAAAATATTTTAATGTTCTGCCAGAAACTCCTAGGGTCTCTAACAGAGGTCAGCACAGTGGACTTACAAAATTTACCACAGCAGTATGTACAGCTTTTTACAAGCATTTCTTAGGTGTCTATATTCGTGGAAGACAGGCATCTCATGTGAGGCCTTCAACCTAGCCCAACATTTATCCCTACACTTCATAAGGGAAAACAAACCATCTTATGCCATTTTGTAGGTACCCCTGGCTCTCCTCTTTGTCAGCAGTGCATGTTTATCTTGGAGGGACAGAATATGCTAATGAAGTTAAATAGCGTAACAGTAGCATCGTTAGCAGCTAGAACAGTGGACCAGTCGGAGAGAGCCAGGTCTGCATGAAAGGATTCTAGGCTGAAACTGAAGAAATCTCTCATGTAAATAACCTTAGGGGTATTTTGGGAGAGCATTTTCCAAACACAGTATGTGGGGCATGATCTCAGATCGAGTCTGAGAAGGTTCCAACTGAGGTAGTCCTCTTGGGCCTATTAGCCAGTACCCAATCAAAGAGAGACTTGGATCCCAGAAGATAAGAGCCTCATAGGCTCTTTTATAAGTTGGGGAGAGATTCAGGCCTGCAAGCTGAGGTTCATACTATTTGACATTAGCTCCCATTCAATTTAGACTAAAGTCACCAAACATCAGAAGTTCATTTGAACACACCTGGACTGATACTGTCAAGTAGATAGGTTAACCCTTTCACACCACCTTTGGAGGGTTATATACATAGACAAGATGGATCTTTTTGTATGCCCCAGTAGGATTAACGCATGGAGGAATTCACAGGCAGGAGAGGGGGTTGTGGGTGGGTATGAGAGAAACATTTAAGTGATTTTAATAATATAGCAATAACCCCCACCACCACCAGCGTATTACCAGGACGATCAAGTCTACTGTGTTTAAACCGGTAGGGCAATACTCAGTGTCTGAAATGTTGGGTTTTAGCCAGTTTCCATTACACCAAGAATGTCCAGGTTGTAGTGAGTCACCCAGGCAGTAAGCTCTGCATGGTTATGCAGGATACTACAGACGTTTAGGTGGGCAGGTTTTAGGCCTTTGTGGATACCCAAGAGGGTAAGTTGGTGAACTGAGTGGTAGCGCCACAGGGTTAAGCTCAATATCACCTGCTAGAATTATGAGCAAATATAAAAGCATAATAAGGCAGGGCAGAACTGTAAGTTTCAAAAATATAAATCCAGGTCAGGAGCTACTGTAATTTGACAAATAGTCTTCCAGACTACTTCAAAATTCTTCTTAATGTTTTTTTTTTTTATTGTTCCCCACGTCATTACATTAACTGATCTTGTTCACAGGGTAAATCTGTGTAACAAATATATTTTACATTTATTATTCATTATTTCTTCACAACTGTTTATGCATCGTATCTATAATAGTTAATATCAGAAGAGAATACATATATCCAAATACCTTCTGTACCTTCAATTATGTTTTCTTACTCAATTTTCTCCATTGATACTTAATTGCAGTCTTTAAAATATCTGAAGTCACTTATAACCCCTATAATTAAATATCATCGTTATAATGCATTTCATTTCTTTTAAAAACACTAAAATATTTAACCATCTCAATTTTCACCACAACATGTGCCACCGCATTCCAACTCCATGTGCAAACTTTAACTACTGTCCCAAAAGACCTGTAACCCTTTCACACAAAAGTTTGAAATACCTTAGGCGTCATCTCTTTGTATTGGACAAGTCAATCCATTATTATTTTGATAAACGCCTCTGCAACTAGAGAAGCGAATAATGTTTTAAATATAGTAAGAGTTGAAAAGCTTCAATGTATAATCTTTATCAAAAGTTCTCTAAAATCACCTTTACCTTGCAAAATGGCACAATTCTTACTCCAGCTCACTGAGCTGCAAAATATATTTGTTACAAGGTTTATTACACCTGTGAACAAGCTCAGTTAATGAGCGAAATGTAGGGAACAACAAAAAAACATTAAGAAAAATTTTGAAGTAGTCTGGAAGACTTTTATCAAATTACAGTGGCCCCTGACCTGGATTCGTATTTTCTGGAATTGAATGATCACCTCAGGGAGCACGAAGATGCATCCACTTACAGAATCCATAGCGCTGTATTTTTCTACTAAACTATAAGTTTCTTAGAAGTTTTAGGGCAGCAAGAGTACGTTTTGGCCAGATGGGTAAACAAGGGTACAGACTTTAGTGTCAAGCACCTCATGGGACATAAACACAGCTGCTTATTGGCAATTTGATTAGAGAAGTTATAGCCAGCTGATGAGTAACTAGAGTACTGCCCCATGGGAGCAACAATCTGGGAAGATAGGCCATAGTGAAAAGCAATACAATTAAGGCTACAAAGACCCATACTATATGAAACTAGGTAGCAGTTTTGCGATTAAAGCCAAAACAGTCTAGTCAGGGAGGCCATGACAGTAGCACCTAGTCAAGTACCTAGTCACCACCTCTATAGGCCAATCATCGATCTCGTGATAGAAACATAGACTTTGACGGCAGATAAGGACCATGGCCCATCTAGTCTGCCCATTTTCACTTCCACAGGATAGGCTGCAGATCCTAGTTAACCAACAGCCTATTTCTTCCTACACCCCGCAAGAATTGCCTTATGTCTGTCCCATGCATTCTTGAATTCTCCCACAGTTTTAGACCCCACAACCTCCTCAGGAAGGCTGTTCCATGCATCCACTACCCTCTCTGTGAAATAATACTTCCTCACATTGCCCTGAACTGCCTCCTCCTCCTCTATCTTTAAATTGTGTCCCCTTGTTCTTGCAAGTCTCTTTTTTGAAAGATACTACCCTCTTGGACTTTGTTGATTCCACTGAGGTACTTAAACATTTCTATCATGTCCCCCTCTCCTTCTTTCCTCAAGGGTATACATATTAAGCTCCTTTAGTCTCTTCTCATCAGCTTCTCTTGCAGACCCTGCACCATTTTAGTTGCCCTCCTCTGGACTACCTCTATCCTGTCTATGTCCTTGCGGAGATGGGGTCTCCAGAACTGGACACAGTACTCCAGATGGGGTCTCACCAACTGTCTGTACAGAGGGATTACAACTTCCTGTTTTCTGCTGATGATGCCTCTCCCTATGCATCCCAGTATACTCCCAGCCTCCCTACTGCCTTCCTCATTGCTTGCTAACCTTAAGGTCATCTGATATGATTACCCCAGGTCCCTTTCCTTTTTGTTGTTGTTACTACCTCCCACCCATTGTGTATTCTACCCTGGGTTCTTGTTTCCCAGGTACATTATTTTGCACTTCTTGCATTGAATCCTAGCTGCCATACTTCTGACCATTCCTCCAACCTTGCCAAGTCCTTTTCATCCTTTCCACACCTCCTTGTGTATCAACCCTGCTTAGCCTACTTATTTATTTTTATAGGTTCCTAAGCTCTGGAACTCAATGCCTCATCAAATCAGGCACTCTTTCTCCCCGTGGTCCATCTCGACCTCCCTCCTCAACTTCCTCTCTCCATCCTGCAGCTGCTCTAATTTCCCTCTGGCTTCCCATTTCTTTTCCCAGCCTAGCTCTTAACGTGAGGAGAAACCAATGTACTTTATTGCACTTCCTTGTCCTCACTATATGTATTAGTCTGCAGTGCTGTTAATTTGCTCCTCTCACATCAAATCCCAATATTTAATCTGGTGCTACTGATGTGTAGTTTTTCACTCTGTTGCTTCTCTGTTTTATATTATCTTTGGAAATGTGTTGTTGAGTATTGTGTATATATACTTTTCTATAATACTGCATGGAAATTTGCTTTTGATTACTGTACTCCCATGTTCCCCTTCCCCAGGATGCTCCATGGGAGCGAGCAATTTTATACTGTTCAGTGTGCCTTTCCTGGTGAAACTGTTCATAACATAATAAATAAAAAATAAGTAGGCTAAGCATCAGTTTGTAACAGCACTCTCATGGGCAATACATTCAATGGAAGAATTTATACAAAGATTCTTTGTATTTATTGCATAAAAGCAAGCCTATGTGGGAGCCAGTCACCTGCTCCAGTTTTCTTCTGTAAAAGGGCTTTTTAAAATGATCTGCCTGCCTGTCCACTTCCATCATAAGTCCTAAAATGGACACTATTTAGACTCAAAGCCTGAGAAGGGCTTTTTTTTTTTTCTTTCTTTTCCTATCCTGTGTTTTTCCTCCATGGCAGGCCACACTATGCCGGTCAACCTTACAGACTCAGGGTCATTCGAGAACTTTGAGCACTACCCGTCCGGTGGATCAGTGGAGCTGGCCTGGAGGAGTCATCCTGCGAGACCCCTGCGCTTTCCTCTTTTTGCCCGTTACCAGAGGCCCCAGAGCGTGGACACGCATGCATGTGCAGGTGCGCATGCGCTCCATGGCTCAGTATGGCCCTTCCACCCTCCCTGGTCTAGCACCAGGGCTCCTCGAGCATGGCTGCCACCTAGCCTCCACCAGGAGCAGCCAAGTGCCGAGGAAACCCCGGGTCCCTCCCGAAGAACTGCCAGCCGGCAGCTCAATCAGTTCCTCCTCACCTCCCCTGGCAGACCCCCAGCATCCAGAGTCCATGCCTGAACCCAGGTTGCCGGTGTGGCACAAGGTGTGGCGTCCCAGCACCTCAACCTCTGCACCACCAGGCCAGCCAGAAGGGCTTTTTTTTCTTAACTATTTACCTGCCTGTATTCCCCTTATGTCCTTAAAGGAATCTGTTTAGCCCCAAACCCACAAATGGGCTGTGTTTTTTGTAAATGATTTGCCTCCTGCCTGCCCACTTGCTTTACCCCCGGCCTTTTTTTTTTTTTTTTTTTTAGATTTGCCTGCCCACTACCAAGCCCTTAAAAGGGCTTTTAATTAAATGTGTTGCTGGCAGCTGATTTTTTCTGAAAGCCCTTAAAAGGACTATGCTCTACTGACGAAGTGAAGTCCTTACAAGGACTTTTACTTTATTTAATGTGAACACTGCTGCCTGCACAGATACTCGTTGCTGCAATGCAACCACCTCCTTAAAGCATTCTGGCAGGCTGAACACGTGCCTGAGCAAGAACACTTCATGGGGGCAGTATCTTGCATGCCAGCAGCCATATCTCTCAACCTTTTGTCACTGGACTGAGGGGCACAAACACTCAAAATGAAGGACACTGGCCCTCATAATGTAGGACACATCATAGAACATGGAGACAGAAGCTCAGAATACTGTGAAGAAACATTGTGTTTAGTTGTGTAAAGTTTATTTTGATTTAGCATCTTAGAACATCATGAAGTTCTGCTTTAAGCTCTGGGTTTACAGCACCATCTCTGTGTGGGCAGTACCTTTCCATGTGGGAAGGATGATGGACAGAGCAATTCTGTGGGGTAAAATGAGGGACGTCCCTCATAATCAGGGACCATGGAGAGTTATGCCAGCAGCCAATCCAACACTTTGATGCTGTTGCCATCATGTGACTGCTGCCACGCAGTAAGTCTATGCGATTCTGTGCGTGCGTTGGCTCTTGCAGTCTTTGTGGTCACAAGACACACTCTGCTCGATCCTCCTGCTCTGTGGTAAGGTAATGTGCACAAATGGACTGTAGTCACGCACTGCTGATGCTGCGTGTCTAAAGCCAGTGGAATGGGAGGGACTTGGAAAGAGAAAAAAATTAAGTGACAACCATACCAAAGCCAGCCAAGTTGCCAAAATGTTCCAGCCATTAGAAATGCCATAGCTGCCCCACTGGGCAAGCACTAAGGAGCTTTAGGTGTTAGACTAAACTGCCACCTGGGAACCTAAGGTTTAGGAATTTAGCACCCTGTACAGAATGATCTATTATGTAATGCTATTCATTTATGTATGGTTACCTGTCCTAACCACAATGTCTGTGCAAATGAGCACTGCTTAATGGAGCTCTTCCTGGTAAAACAAATAAACACAAAATACAAAGCTTCCCTAAAGGCACCAGTTGCTGTTTAAGCTTGCAAAATTATATATGGATTATTTTGCCTAAGAGTTTCTTCTACCAATGATGGGTACTTTCCAAAAGCTTTTCAATAATGAGCAGTGTCATCTTCTAAAATGTTTCTTCAAAGCATGGACTAGACAGAACTTGTGATGAAAATCTATACCTATCTGTTTGTCACCAATGATTGATATGGCAGGCAGGAAGCACGCTCCAAAATTGATTTAGTGATCTGCTGGCAGTTGCAACTTGTTGTCGATAAACAAAATGCTAAAACTTTAATGCATGACTGCAATTCAATGCTGTTTCAACAGAGGTTTCTACAAAATTCCTACACCCCTCCCCAATCACTCTTTCAGGCTGTCTTACTTAGGGGCATCGCAGGTGAACTTTTCCATCCTGCAGCTTAATTAAGATTGCTGTAACACAAAATTGGACAAATAAGATCCATCTAAAGACATCCACTTAGGTAAACAAAACTAGACAAAACAGGTGACAATGATGACAAATTAGGCTGCTATTTAAAAGGCCACAGTAAGTATAAAGGCTCATGTAAACAGGAAAACATTTTCTGCTTCAAAACAGTATATTTTCTATGGCTACCAGCATTTCCTAGGAGAATAGGCACGTCTAGATCAAACTATAAGGAGCACTACCTTCTTTGTTAAAACATTCACTATAAGCATTTGAATATTTTACGTCTGCCATGGCAGTTTAAATTTTAAACACCTTTCTTATGTTCAGAAACTGTCAGTGGCCAACCTACCTTATCCTACACTATGTTTAATGGTGGCTAGAATTAGGGTAATGTAAGGAGCTCTTTTGCCAGAGAGTGGTAAAGCTATGAAACAAGCAAGAAAGCAGTACAAGTGGGGAGTGTGCAGTCTTTTAAACTCGGGTTTATCAGTTCCTTTTGAGAATTATATTACCAGGTACAGCATTTCCTTCCTTGAGGAGGACAGGGTTCCCAGAGATTGTCAGTTTTTACATAATGTTGGGTGCTGCAGCTGCCTGGATGTGATGTGTGCTAGTGGGTGCACAGTTTAAAAGTTGGTATTATACAAGTTGCATAAAATGGTGTCTGAGATGACACAATAGAGCTCCCTCATGTGTAAATAAAATGGTGATGTAGCCCTCTTCCCAGAGCTCTCAGTAGCTGGAGCGGCTGGAGCGCCATCTCCCAATTCTGTAGATATTTTATATCCATAATCCTGACCGCATAGCTACAAACTCCATCAGCATAATGGTGCACTCTATGCTGTTTCCATTAATGGTTAAGCATTTTGGCTCCAGGTATGTGCATTAAGATTACAAGCATTACTAAGTTAAGTTTTGGTACCAGCAGTTCAGACTTGGTACTTAACTTCTTTCTTTACCACTAGCTTTATGGATAAAAGCATAGTGATAGCTTGAACTGAATTTTTTTCATCCTATCAACATTTGCTTAGATAGAATTCTCTTTACAAACAGCCTTAGGGCTTGTGTTATGCACAGAGTTGTTTTCCCATTTTCTATTATTCCTGAAGAGCACTGGCTACATTAATGGCCATAACATTGTACTACTCAAGGTTTTGTTTGTTATTAGGGACCCCTCAGTGGTTAAAGTAGATAAGTGACACGAAACAACCTGCATTAAGTGTATATGTGTGTTACAATGTGTACATCCATCTCTTCAAAGCATATACAGTATGTAATCTAATGTAAAATGCACTAAAATGAAAATAAATACATTTTTACCCTTTATTATAGATTTTGTATATTGTCACAATCTGTCCACACTCAGGATGTGGTCTGCAACAGGTTGCCAATTTTAGCCATCCACACCTGTAAGGACTCCCCAGTAGCTGCCAACACTCAGAAGTGATTCTCTTACCTGGGGACTCTTTCTGTCCGAATCCCACCAGAGCCACTGCACACACAGTACAGTGCTCCTCCGCCTATGGGTGAATGGCCTTCCCGTCAGTCACTCCTGAGAAACACTTTACTTCAAGAATATGGTAACTGTAGCTGTCTGCTCCCCTTCAGAGATAGATTGTGGATTTGTCAATACAAACAGTTAAACTATTTCCCAGAAGAGTCAGTCACAGAGGCATACGATATAAAAATAGTATTAAAAACTTTACAATATTTACACAATCTACAGGATATAACAATACACAAAGACTATAGGAATTACAAGGGTACTACAGAATTAAAAAGAAATGGTTTGCACATATCCTTGTATAACTTCTTAACTCTAACAAGCAGAAAGCCTCTTACTACACAGGACCTTAATGAATCAGGACAGATTCGAACCGCAAATGGCAACTGCTTGGAGTCTAAACCTCAACCCGGTCTCTCACAAAACTCATGTTATAACTTGGTTCCCAAAACCAGTCTCCACCCACAGAATACATGCCCTATGACATCATCTCCACGCCAGTTCTTTGTGTCTAGGTCCTCTTGGGAAACCGGTCTGATATGGACTTCAGGAGTTTGTGTATGCAAAGGACACCTCCTTTGTCCTACCTCCTGTCTCCCATGGCAGGAGTGTTCGTTCTAGTCATTCGCCAGAGCTGCTTCCTCGTGACACAAAGGTTCTGTTCTGGCTTGAAGCTCTCCCATCAGCTGGCCAGGGGTCAGTCATTACAAGACAAAGAGATTGTAACCACTCTGCAGAAATGGCTGGCATGCCTCTGGCAATTATCTTAATCTCATTACCCTCACAGATCCATTCAAATTTATCAATACATCTAGAATGAAGTAAAATAAAAAACTACAGTGTAAAATGATTTTTACACCTCCCTGTAAAATGAAAACACATTATCACCCCTAACAGATGCTTGTTTGTTCATGTGAGCCTGCTAGCTCTGCTTGCTATGCCCACAGTTCACTGTGTGTGTGTGTGAACACCACAGTAGTTCCTCATGGTTCCCCACCTGTTTTCCCTAGGTTCCAGCTATTGTCTAGGCAATCCATCAGCATTTCTGTGCTGTGACCCACAGCGGTACCCAATATCCAAATTATAGGAGTGCAGCATCAGGTTCTACCTTAGTAATTTGGGGTTCTGCCCTTTGGTCCTATGCAGCCATGTGAAGGGGTTATGGTCAGTGCCAAGAGTGAACTCCCTCTCATACAGAGAAGGTTGAAGTGCTTGCAAAGCCCAGACAATACCTAGACACTCCTTTTTGACTGTGACATAGGCCTCCTCTCTGGGCAGCAGCTTCCTGCTCAGGTACATGACTGGGTGTTCTTCTCCCGAGTGCGTAACCTGACTCAGAACAATGCCTAGTCCATGATCAGATACATCTAAGTGTACAGTGATCCTTTGAGAATAGTCCGGGCTGGTGAGAACAGGTGCCTGACAGTGCCTCCTTTAGTTGACAGAACATGGTATCGCAGGCTTCCATCTACTGAACATCGTCCCACATTTTTCCCCGGTGAGATCAGACAGGGTTTGGCCAGGATGCTGAAATTTGGCACAAACTTATGGCTGTACCTGCCATCCCAAGGAAGACCCAAATCTTATTTGTGGGTTTGGCCCATCCCTGGATGGCCTCAGTTTTAACTAGCTCAGCCTGGACCCACTTCCCACACTGTGCCCAAGATATGACACCTCTGCCATTCCTATCTGGCACTTCTCCGCCTTGACTGTCAGCCCAGTGGCCTGCAGTCAGCAGAGCACCTCGGTCAAGGACCTGATGTGATCCTCCCAGGTCAGGCTATAGATGGCATCTAAGAATGCCAGTGCAAAGATCCTGCATCATTCTGAACGTGGTCCATGAGCTGTTGAAATGTGGCTGGCATATTCTTCATCCTGAATGGCATTACTTTGAACTCGAATAACCCAAATGGGGTGGCAGAAGGCTGATCTCCTCTGGCTTCAGGTGGTCAAGGGCACCTGCCAAAGACCTCTGTTAGGTCTATGATTGTCAGGTACATTGCCCCCATCCTATCTAAGACCTCATCTGTTGTAGGCATGAGGTATGCATCTGACCTCCAGACAGCTACTGATCTGGCGGTGAATCAATGCAGAATTTTATGGTCGCAGCCTTTTGGGATCAGTACCAATGGGGAGGCCTGGGGACTACTGACTCCTGGATCACCTGGAAAGCCAGCATCTCATTGATCTTCCCTCTGTTGCATGTTTGCACCTCAGGGGCTCGGTAGTATGGCTGCCTCAGAGGGCCTGGGACACTGCATCCACGTGGTGCTCTGCCAGGATGGTACACCCTGCTTCCTCATGAACATCCCATTGAATGATCACAGCAGCCTACACGCTTCGGTAGCTTGGAGCAATGTCAGCTTCTCTGAGAGTGTGATGGCATCAGCTGACGATTCTCCTTTAACCTTTCCCATGAGATCCATCAGTGGGTCTGCCTCAGTCCCTCTTCTGGGTAACTGCACACAGCCATGACATCTACGCCTCTGTCATGGTATGGCTTCAAATTTTCACGTGGTAGGTCTGCTGCTTGCATCTCTTGGCAGGCAGCTCCACCACATAGTAAATGTCATTCACCCTCCTGAACACCAAGTATGGACCCTTGCAAGACACCTGCAATTTTTATTTTTCTTTGTAACTTACTCTGCCTGCTCCCCGATTTGTTCATTGACCCAGCCTTGGGCCCAGCCTGCGTCACCTGCCTTCCCCAGGACTTGCCTCTTCACATAGGTTCCATCCTGGCTTCCCCCTACAGGTGGAGCCAGCTGTGGATCCCAAATCCCTGGTGGAATTTGAACTTTGGTGAGTGAGAAGAGTGCTTCGGTCAGCAGTACGGGGTTTTGGCACACGAGGTGGGCGCATCCTGCATCCCAGTTGGATGTCTTTCTCCATTACTGTCCCCAGCACCTTGTGATATTGGACAGAGGGTGAGCTACATGTGTCACGACACACTCAATCCCTATGCCGACATCCACCCTACTTGGTTGGGTCTCCTGCAGCAGTACCTCCTGTGGTCATCCAGGGCACTGCACTGGAGACAACCCATCTCTCCCTCCACGGAGGTGGAGAAGATCCAAGGAACACTCAATCCAACTCTCCCCACCGGCCCTCCGGCTACCCTGGTCCGTTCCTGAACCTGGGTCATCAGTGTTGCAAGCGGTAGCACTAGCACTGTGCCCGTGGCCCACCTGCAGTTTATTCTGCCAGATAGACATGTGCACGATCATCCATTGACTGACTTTGTACTCCCAGGCTCTGGTCCCACTGTGATACAATATCTTCGGTCTCTGTTGCATACAGGCTAGGTGCCCCGAGTGAACCCATGAGTTCCTTTAGCCTAGACCTGAAATTCAGGACATACTCCAAAACAAACTCCTTGAGAAGCAAACCCCTCCCATTCACCCTTACTAAATCAAAGTGGCCCTTACTCTGTGTCATATAAGAGTTTGAAGGCAAGAATCTTTGTGAACTCCTTTGGGACATCCTTGTATGCAAATAAGAGACAGGGTAAGTACTTGTTCCACTCTTCTGTATCCTGGTCAGAAAATACCATCAACATGGTCTTAGGAGATGCATTAAATTCCTGAACCAGACCGTTAATCTGAGGATGGTATGGGAGGCCCTGGGCTGCCTCACTCCACACTTTTCCCCAAAGACTAGTCATCAAATCAGACATGAAGGTGGTACCCTGGTCTGACAGAATCTCCTGGGGAACTCACCCTTCTTCATATCCCCAGGAGTTCACTAGACACCTTCTCAACCTCTATGACAGACAAGGGCACTGCTCCTGGGTATCTTGTGACATAACCTACAACCAGCAAGATATACCGCTTGCCTGTGTGACTTGGGGTGCTAAGTGGCCCCACAGTGTCCATGGAAACTCATCTGAATGACTCTTCAATAATACACAGGGAGTCAAAGCCAACTTAGGCCCCTGTCCATAGTGACATGCAGTTTTTGAAACATTTTCTAAAAGCGTTATTTCCATTTTTGAGCACGGTTGTCAGAGTATCCACACTGTGCTCCGACAACCATGCTTGTCTGCTAGATTTCCAGGCATGATTGCGTGCAGAACCGCAAAGCATGTGGTGCCGCATTCATGTCGGGATACTTGTAATGGGGACCTGGTAATGGATCCGATGAAAATGGTGCCATACTGTTCAGGGCACTCACCACGAGCTTGCTGATAAGTGCAAGTCCTCCTCTTTTCATCGTGGCTGCATTGTAGAGCCACAGAAGAGTTATGGAGGTTGACTTAAACGTGTTACAGCACAGTTTGCATCCACATTACTGTTAACATGGTTTAAGGCAACCATTTTGGTCTAAATCTGTGCTAGAGACCTGCTCCAATCAGGTTTTCAGCACAGTTTTACCATTCTACAGTGTGTACGTAAACCATGTTTGCTGTTCTTGTAACGTTACAAGAACGCAAGTGTGGATAGCCTTAGCCTTGCCACAACTTTTCCCAACCTCTGGCACTGCAGACAACTCTGGCAGAGTGTGCCACACCTTTAAAAAATTCTGGGCTAGTAAAATTGTTAGTCAGCCACCTTTATGTATGGTAGACACCCTCGTGTCCAGAAAAGGGTATGTGTCATGGACTAAGGCCAGAAGCTGCTTCCTATAATCCCTACGAACCTCTGTCTGCCAGAATACACCCTCCTCTGGTCCTCCCCTAGGAACCCACTCATGGTACAGAGCGATACTGCCAGTATACCTTTCTTTTCTCAGAACCCAGAGAGTCACCTTCCACACTGGTGGCAAACTACCTTAATATCTAGAGAGATGGATCAGCTTGCAGACCTCCCCAGCTCTGCATGCCTGACTTTACACAATTGACACTCTCCTGTGGGAGAGCTGCCCATGGCTGGACCCTCATCTATCTGCAGCTGTGGCTCAGAACTGCTGCTCCCAGCACATCCTTCAGCTACAACTTCCCTGCTACTGAGCTAGGGGTGGCTTCCTCTTGCACTTGCCCCTCTGCAACCTCCAATATCCGTTCCTTAAATTGCTACTGGTAGTGACACACAATATTGGCCCAGCTAGTTAAGTCTTTTCCATAATCACATCCACAGGCAGATCTGGTACAACACCCACCTCCTGTATGCAATGACCACCTTCCCAGCTTAGGAAGATCCAGGCCATTGGCACAGATATTGCTGGACCCATAACACCTCTAATCCTAGAAAACTGGCCAGGCAGGATCTGTTCCTCATGAATCACATCCTGCTTCACCCTTGGAAATGGAGGCTCAAGTGTCTCTCAATCCCTGGGTTTACCAATCAATTCACCACCCTGGGTGCATATGTGCAGTGCAGTTAGAGGGCACTGCAGAGGGTACAGGTCACTGTCTGCTGTGAGCTCACAAGCTACCCCTCCTTCTGCACAGGCCCCTTTTGTTACATTTTGGACAATCATAAAACAAATGCTCCAGTTTCTGACAGATATACACCTGCATTCCTCTAATTCTTTACCTCTGAAACACTTGGCTTCCTCTTTGGATCGGTCACAGGCTGACTTCCTTTAGGTTATTCCCTCAGGGTTCCCTTAAAACCAATGGATGGGAGGATGGTCGGCTGGATATGAGTTGATCAGCCCTCTCGGCTGCCTCCCTCGTGGAGGTCAGAGTTCTAGCCAACAACCATATTCTCAGTTCCTCAGGTACAGTTTTTAAGAAGTGTTCCAGAAGAGTTCAATCTTATTCCCTTTACAGAACAAACTTCTTCCTCCTCTACCCAGCATTCTAACAAATTACTTAGCTGCACACACATTTCAGCACAGCTATCTTTTTAACCCTCTCAATTTTTGCCTATAGGCCTAGAAAGTTGCCTCAAAAATTCTTAGCAAGGCATTTTTTCACTTCATCATAATCTATGCAGTCCTCATTGTCCAGTCTGGCAAAAGCTTCTAATGCCTTGCTTGTAAGCAGTGGCAATAAAGTGAGTCACCCAAGAAGCCCTCTGCCTTATTCAAACGGCACACAGATTCTCTTGAAAGACCATAAAACAAATCAAGCTCATCGCCTCTTATATCTGAAAACCATTTTATAATTAATTTTAGCTTCCTGGATTGAACATCTCCTGTCAGTAGCTGCCAACACTCAGAAGTGACCTTCTCGGTCTAAATCCTACCAGAGACACTGTTCACACAAGTACAGTGCTCCTTTGGCTATGGACAAATGGCCTTCCTCAGTCACTCACTCCTGAGAAACACTTTACTTCAAGAATATGGTAACTGTACCTGTTCTGCTCCCGCTTCAGAGATGGATCGTGGATTTGTCAACATCAACGGTTAACTATTTCCCCAAAAGATTCAGTCACAGAGGCATGAAGTACATAAAATAGTATTTACTACTTCACAATATTTACACAATCTACAGGATATCACAGTACTCTATGGGAATTACAGGGCTACTACATAAATTAAAAAGAAATGGTTTGCAGAGACTGAACCACCATGGAAGGCCTTACAGCTATCTATGAAGGCCATAGACATGACGGTGGAATCAATTCTGTCCTGCTTTGCTGAGCAGGACACTAAAACAGAGGTCACTGTCAAAACTGTCATGACAGCTGAATCAACTGCATTGAAAGCACTCTCCATACAACCAAAGCCATAAGAAATCACTCAAATACAATATCGTCTGGAGACTTTGGAGAATGTGCAGAGGGCGCGAATGGTGGGTTTACCAGAGTACTGCGGGGAGAATCTCTTCACTTTTTCAGAGGATAGCTACCAGAAGCACTGCATTTAGAAATACCTAACGTGGTTGAGTGTTTCCTGAAAGCCTACCGCGATCTCACCCTGATCTGGTGCATCTACTGGGAATTTACACAGGACTGCTCTATTGGTTACCACCAGCCCGGTAATACGAGACCATATCCTATGAGCAGTGAGGAGGCTAATTCTTTTAACTACCAAGGCAGCACGTAGACCTATTTTCAGACCTATCCATTGCTACGAGGTCCAGGAGAAAGAAATTAAATGGAGTAAGAGCCAAGTTGATAAGTCTGGAAGTGGCTCACTCGCTCTTAATACCCGCTATTGAGGATTCAATATGGTGGCAAAACATTCCAATACACGGACCCTGAAGAAGCAGGGAAGAAAAACAGCCATCTTCAGGGAGTTCATGCGATCGAGAGTCCAAGGGTCGCTGGAGTCAGAAGAAGATATATGAACTATTATCTGTTTGGTTTTAACTTTTCTGTTCTTGCTTTATCACTAAGTTAATCAGCGCTTCCATGCCGATTATCAGTGGTATTAAGTAGTAAACCTCACAGTTTGAGATGGTAGGGTTTCACAAGTATAAACAGCTTTATTTTTTAAAATGGTTACTGAGTAACTTCTAAATGTTTTAACTCAGAACAAAAGAAAAGCTCAGACATGGTGAATTCAGCTTATTTTCAAAATAACAGGGCTAATTATTGTTAGAAAATGCATTGGAATGGTTATAGTTTATATAAAGTTAAGACTGAGTAGTTCAAATGAGAAGATACAATTATCACTGCCACAATTTTAAATGCTACTTGTATTTCTACTACCTACAGTATCTCTCTGAGGAGAGCTTGTTTCTGAACACAAGTTCAATGCTGGGCTAACTTTTGAGTTTGGAGGTCATATCAACACTGTGTTGTTGTGTCTAAGTACTGGAAATGTTCTTTTCCATAGGTTGGACTGCCGTAGTCGTGAAGGGTGCAGCATTTCTTGGACATTAACTTGGACTCTCTATGTTGAAATACCTCCATATCTGAAATCCAGATTGTCTACATTTCTTATACTGTTACATTGAATGTATTGATGGATTATAAGTGAGATGCCTGACATGAGTAAATTGTATGAAATTGCTTTTATTTTTAAAAACAATAAAATGTAATTTCAAAAAAAAAAGAAAGAAAGAAATGGTCTCATGACAGCAGAAGAAACGATACTAAATAGTGTTGCTCAGATAGTGCTTTTGTGGCTCCTACCACTATCTGCCGGATAGTGCTGGTATCCTACCTTGGACCCTACTAGAAATCCTACCAAACGAGAGATATAGGATCCAGGGTCAGATAGGGATGGATCCTAGTTAGGATCCAGGGATCCTAGGTCAGATAGTTACGCTCTGGGGTCAGACAGCGATGGAGCCTAGTTAGAGCCCAGGAATCTAGGTCCGTTCTAGGGATCCTAGGTTAGATAGCGACAGATCCTAGGTCAGATAGTTAGGATCAGAACTGGATCTGTTGCTAGAATCCACAATGTTTGTAGGATCCATGCCACTGGATCCTAGAGGGTGGGATCCATGGTCTGATAGCACTGCTATCCTACCACAGCAACTATCTCGCCAAAGGGAGGCATCTGTTGGTATCCAATTTCTAGGATACTATCTCAGCAACACTAATATTAAAATTTTCCTATAACTTCTTAACTCTATTAAAGCAGAAAGACTCTTACCACAAGGACCTTCTTGAAATAGGGGAAGACATGAACCATAGATGGTAACTGCTCGGAGTCCCAGCCTAACTACCAAGTCTCTCACAAAACTCAGGTTTTAACGTGGTTCCCAAAACAGTGTCCACCCTCTCTCGGCACACATGTCCTATGCCATCACTTCCAGGCCAGTTCTTTGTGTCTCTAGAGTTTGATCTGGTTAGAGTGTAGAGCTGTGAACCAGAAAATCCAGGATTGAAACCCACTATTTAACCTTCCAATAATTAACCTCCTCTGTTCGTCTGTCTTTCTGTCACACACACACACACACACACACACACACACACACTCTCTCTCCCCAGTACTTATCCCCCACCCTTTGTTTTCCAAACTTTTCCTGACCTCAACAACAACTTTCAGCGCATGTTAATGGCTGCTGCCAAAGGTTTGTGGATTGTAAACTACCTTTTGCATATAGTGTATGAAAGGCGTTACATAAAACCAAATCCATTCCTTTATTAGTGTTGAACGTGCCCACACTTCCTGAAAACAGCTCTGCCCAGCCAGAGTGCACAGTACTGTAATAGTATGAAAACAGAGACTTGGCTGCCTTTGTAATATGATAAACCTTTTCAAACTGTAGCAGAGCCATAACAAAAAAAAAAAAAAACAAAGCCAGTCAAAGATTTGATCTAAGAAATGACAATCTTTATTTTGTCCCACAGCTCTTGTTACAATCTTGATTGTAGCTCTTTCTTCACTTGTACAAGCCAGGACGTAATTCCTTATGCCACCTACCACAGTAGTAGTGACACTGAGCACGTGCAGGTTGAAGAGCTGCCAAATGAGACCAATCAGAACTTCCATGGGCTAAAGGTATAACCTTGACTCCAGTTAAAAAACACTTTTTTTTTTTACAAAATACAGCTTAAAATGGATCAGTGGTCCAAAAAATTAGCATAAGCTTTTTTTTGTTTGTTTCATATTTTTAATAAACATTTTGCATCAAATACAGAAAATGACAGTTCATGACATCACAGAACACATAAGTGCTCACTGGACTATTATGGTATTAAACAATTTGAAACACTAGATAAATAAGAGATAAAGCAAGTTAGATAAGCACAAGGACTAACAACTGACTGAAAATACCTCACCAGAGCCAGCCACGCTGTGCACTCTTACATCCATATGTCCAATCTGCAGCAGTTATGGTGACCCGGCAGTTAATACATCTGAGCTGGCTACTTGCACTAGAATCACATTATGGGCTGATAACAGAATTAACTGAAAATTTACTCTAAAAATAATTGACAACATGCAATTGGCATAAACCTATTAACTGCAGAATTTATTCTGGTTCTGAAACTGTCTGGCTATCAAAATGCAACATAATCTTGAAATTATTTTCACCAAGTTCATAATAAATGTATAGTAGTCTTTTTATAATGAACTCACAATTATCCTTACGTGAAATAAGTGACCATGCATCATAAGATCAGTGTGAATTATTTAAAAGCACAAGACTAGTGATTCAAAATTCATTCCAAATTGGATTTTCAACCTAACCCACAGTAAGACCATTGTCTCTACACTGGAATATGGATTCAAATCTAATCATTGTGGCTCTAAAATTCATTTATCTTAGTATGAGCTTCGAAGCCAAGAACAATTTAAAGTATAGACAGCTGAATACTGTACACTGCATTTAGGAGACAATCTTTGGAGTCTGAATCAACACAACCAAGTGCAAGTCAGATTAACTGCAGTTTTCTGCTGACCGAGTTAATTTATGCCCTTTGACTCCTGCCAAAGATTTGTGAGTGCAGGAGCACAATGTTCCAGTCTTTCGTATCCTTTTCAAATGCAAATATACTTCACAATACTGCGACAGTCTGCTTTTTAATTTAGGGGATATGTAGTGACCTGACTCAAAATATGCAATTTATCTTTAAGTGTGAGGTGAAAGACCAATAATAACTCACGAGTAGAAGAACTACAAGCGAGTTAGATAAAAGTCATGTCCTCACACAGGTTATAGCAAACTGCGTATTTAGAGTCAGGCCATCACGTATTTGTTTTATACTATATCAGTTAGTTATAACTTCTAAATCAGCAGTTTGTGTAAGCAATAAGACAAAACGGGGTGTACATTTTACTTATCTACGGACTATAGTGAGGCACCACAATGCACGCATAGAGCCTTAGCTCCTAGACATGTGGTTAGAGCAGCATCAAGCACACCCTGAAGTTTCTTACTGCACTTATGAAATGGGTAACTAAGAAAATAAAAAGTATTTTTTTGTTACAAGTAACTAGAAAACAGTAGTCCCTACCAGCGGTCAAGCATCTGTCCATCAAACATTCAACAGATGGAATGTTTGTTACTTCTACAAATTCTGCTGGCTAAATGTTCATCTACCCCATACAAACACACACAACAGTAGGCTTCAGTAAGGCCAGGTATACAATTTCATATGTGGCAGGAAGCCATATTCCCCAAGTAGGCAGGAGTGGAGGTTCCATGGTGAGAAAAGAAGCTCCAAAAGAAAACTGTTGTAGTAGAAGAAGAAGAATAATCAGCATTTATATAGCATTTTTCATACACAATGTATCCCAAATTACTTTACAAGCAATGCTAGACTGATAGTGAAGTGACAATGTGTAGTGGCAGCCATATCGCATATCAACATCCACACACAGTCTGCACAATTTCATGAACCGGTTTTATAGGAAGGGAATATTGGCCAGGACACCAGGAAAAGTCCTCTGTAGTACTTCATTTTGGTAGAAGTGCGTCACACATGCGTGTGTGTAAGAAGGAGAATACTTTCCTCCTGTCTCCCTTCCCATCTTCTTAGGAGGTGTCTACTGCTGCCCTGGCCTCATCTCATCCTCTACTGACCTTCTCACCTCCATCTCCACTCATTCTTCTCCCAGTGAATTACTCATACTAGGAGACTTTCATTTGAATTGGCCTCCCTCCCACTCCAAGATCCATCATGATACCACATCTCCAAACCCTCACTTAGCAGATCACTGACCCCACCTGTCTCAACCACTAATCTCTCAACCACACCCTGTTAGACTGGGCCCTCACCACACTCCTCATCACATTACTGTCACTGGCATTCTCCGGATGCCCTCAGTGACCACCATATGGTCTACTGTGTTTGCAAAATCCAACCTCCTAATCCTCAACCAAACTTCTCCTGATCTGATCCTTTAGGTCTTTGGATCTATCCACCCTCCAGGAGAAAAATGGCTACAACCAACTGGTCACCTGTATCAGCCTCCAGCACCTATCGACATTGCCCTTGAATACTTCAAATCTAAATTCCTTTCCATCTGGGACCGACAAGCCCCCACTAAGAAAAACAGGGTCAGAGGCTCTCACCTCCCTGGATCTCTGCAGAACTTCTAGCCTGCCTATGTCCAAGGGAACTAGCACGGAGGCAGCAAGTCCTCAGGATCCCGTGCCCTTCAAATGCCTGCACCACAGCCACCAGGCTAGTCAAACAGAGTACTTTTCCTCTACCTTTCAAAACAATATCAACCACCCTTCAAAGTTCTGGAAGGATGTCCATGCACTATTCCATCCCAAGGCCCAGCCCACTACACAGTCCTTAAGGCAAGTGATTTCACCATTACTGACCCCTCTCAGTGGCCAATGAATTCAACACTTTTTCACCTCCTGTGCCTTTTCCTTCTCACTTCCTTCCCTCCAGCGTCTCCTCCTCTACCCCCATCCCATATCCTCCCTTCTCTTAGCCTTACTAGCCCTCAACCCTCTCAAGAGTAAAGCCCAGACAGACTTGACCCGAAATTCTCCATCTTGCTGCCCCTGCCATTAGTATCCCTATCTCTGCCTCTTCTCCCTATCCTCTGTCCCCAATGCCTGGAAACATGCCACAGTTATTCCCTCCCTAAAGGCAGTAATCCCTCTATTCCTGGGAATTATCACCCTATTTCTCTTCTCCCTATCCTTGCCGAGCACCAAGAACATTTGGTGCTTTCTCAACTTTCCTTTTCCTTGAATCTTCCTCCTTCTTCACCCCTTATCAGTCTGTATCCCACAAAATCCACTGCACCTTCTCCGCTAACTGATACCATTCTCACAGGTATAGATCAGGCCAAATCCATCACCCATCTTTGTCAACTTGGCCAAAGCCTTCGACACGGTTGCCCACAACCTCTCTCTAAGATCTCAGCAGCAGGACTCTTCACTCCGCCACTAACTGGTTCCATTCCTACCTTGTGGTGGTCCCAATCAGTTCGAATTGATGTCTCCTTTCCCTTCCTCTCACTCTGTACCGGTGTCCCCCAGGGTTCCGTCCTTGGCCCCTATTTGATTCTCGGTCTTCCTAAATTGCCTTCATGTTGCTTGCACCTCAGCCGCCCATTCACATGTACGCTGATGACAGTCCTATTTGCCTTCAGCCACTCCCTTCTGATTTGAAGACCAGATTTCAATGGGACTTTGACAATGTCCAGCTCTGATTCCACTCAAATCAACTGGCTCTTAACGCCAAAAACAGTCTCAATGACCTTTGGCACTCTTCAGGATTGGTAGTCCCCTCACCTTCTGCACCTTGGATGGGTCCACCATTGAGGATGTACGATCATTCAAGTACCTCGGTCTGGCTTGACAACCACCTGAACTTTCTGAACCCGTTGATGCCATCATAAAAAACTGCACCCTAAATTAGGGCGCTGTACCACCACCCCAGCTGCATCCCTTTGCCGGCCTGCAGAGCTGTTTTTAGAAAATGATCCTCCCATATTCGACTATTATGATACAGTCTGCAGTGCTGCCACTAAATCTGCCTCTCCAGACAGGACTCTCTCTTTCACTCTGTCATTTTGCTCTGGACTTTGCAGCCAGATGCTTGGCACACTGCTCTTCTTTTATTGCCAAATACTGGTTTGGTTCCCTCCTCCTTCCTACCTCTTCACTTTCCTCACTGCCCCCCAACTTGTATGACTTTCGTAGCTCCACTTCCGTTCCTTGCACTCCCCCAGGACCTCCTCAGCTGGCCAGGCTGTTTTCTCCATCGTCTCCCTAAGCTATGGAACCCTCTCCATCCCTAGCTGCTCTGCCTCATTCCCCTCTCTCACCCCCCTACTGCTTAACTTCACCTTTCACACCTGTAACTGCAACTGAATCTCACTACTTGTGCTCTATTCTTCCCACCATGCTTTACAAACCCATAATCCTGACTCTACCTTTCCTCACCTCTCATCACAAACCCCACCCCTCTAAGTTGTTCGCCTCCCTACCTGACTCACTTTCTCCCTTCCTACCAACCTCCCCTACCCCTCCTGAATACTTGCTTTCTCCCCTGTGCTTCCCTCCCTACCCTTTCTTCAGTATAGGTCAGGAACCAGTCTCGTGCCAGTGTGCTACTACTCATGACTGCCCTTTGTGGGATCTTCACCCAGAGGGATGATGCTGCCTCTCCTCTCTGCCTGCTCCTCCTCCTCCTCCTCCTGTTCCTTCTTCTCCTTTGACCCAGTTGTGACTAGCCCGAGGGCTTTCACCAGAGGCTCTGAATTTTATTTGCTTACACTGTTTAGTTCACATACCCACATACTGTACATAGCTGTTTTTTATCTCAGTGTTATTTAATTGCTGTTGATTATGTTTGTTAAACCTTACTCTGCTGTAAAATCAAGTTGTACCTCCACTGTCCCCTTCCCCAAGAACACATCTGGAAACTAGCTATTTTAGCTCAGTATGCCTTTCCTGGTGAAACTTTTCAAATAAATAATTAAAGAAAAGAAAATGTATTCAATTTTTTGTTCTTTTGATTTTGAAGGACTTTTAATTTTAGATCCTAGATGATTATTTTAGTGAATCAAAGTGACATCCATGTTTGTACTGGCACTCATGAATTTCTGAAAAGGCTTTGATACTGTCCATGTTCTAGGTCCCGATTGCCAGCACTTTTTTTTAACCTGTGCATTACACTCATCTAAGACACAGCTGCCAATTATTGTATTCAGATCACAGAATTTTCCCTATCCATCAATGATTTAACTACTTCTCTTTGATTCAAGCTGCTGGACTTAGTGTTGCACAGGGCTATTATGATGTCATCAGTTATATAAAAGATGCTCTCTGATTGGTTCAATAGTACAATGTGATGTACCAAACCTTTAATAATGTGATTAGGACATACCCAACTTACAATAGCACATTACACTAACTTGGGCCAAGATGACACTTTTCTTGCACTATTTATCTTTACACCTGTTGTATAAACACCAATATCCATTAAAGCATAGTAGATAACACAATTGCCTTTGAGGGCAGAGGAACACCAGTTACAAACTGAATTTACAGGTTGCACAATAGCCCAGTTTTAGTGCATTGCACTCGGACATAGGTGACCCAGGTTTGGGAATGAGTCTGGGTGCATTGCCGGCTGTAGCTCCTCTCTGACTGGGGAAGGGTAGCTTCATTCTGCAGCCACAGTGACCCATACAGTGGGCCTCAGAAGGTTCATCTTCCTCCATGGAGGATGTTGTATGCTCTACGAGACCAGCATGGCACCACTGTGGCTCCACAGTGAAGGTGGCAGGAGGGAGGGAGAGCAGGAAGAAACACTGCGGGAAAAATATACAGTATATGCCTGTCAAAATACAGCTAGAACTCTTGAGTTACATGCCACAGAAAGGGTGATGGCTTCAAGGAGGAACTATACACCCCAGTGAGCAGGAGAATAACCTACATGAAAACAACTGAATCATAGCCAGCCCAGTGGGTCACCCAGGAGGCCTCTTGACAAAGCTATTACGAGCAAAGCACTGAGGCGTAGTGGGTGTGGAGGTACTTGGTCGTCCCTGCATAAAACAGACCTGAGCTCTTTAAAATAAAGTTGTTGCAGAAGCCAGCTTTGTGAGTAGAGTTCTTGTTGGGGACAAGAGGCAATCTGAGTGCAGTCTCAATTTCGAGTTGTTGGACAGTACCAGAGCCACGAAGCACCAACTCGGCACCCAAGTGCCTTGCCACATGAACACGGGCAAACTCTGTGTTTCCTTAAGGAAAACAAAACCTTGCAGGATCACCTGGAGAGCCTTGAGAACACCATAGGATCTGGAAACCTTCCTCTGCTGGACATCCCTGAGGGCCTAGAGGGATGAACAACGTTGAATTTGTTCTCAATCCTTTTGGGACCTGGTTCAGACAACTGCAGGGGTTTCTATTCTCTAGGCTTACAGGATAAGCCCATGTAAAAACCACGAACATAGGACTGCCCAGTGGCACTGACTGTTGAGGCGCTTGACCACCCAGTGACCCAGGTTCAGGAACAAACTCGGGTGCTCGGGGTCGGCAGGGTGAGGAAGGACTGAGCGCCTGTAAACATCTCTCCTTCCTCAGGGAGAGGGACAGTGTGGGCACTGCAGACTGACACCCAGCAGTGGCTGGGTGTCAGCACAGGTGCGCCACCCAGCAGAGGGGAGGACTCATGCCCAGGGCGATGGCTGCTCCGTGGAGGTGGGGCCAGCCGCCCACCCACTGCACTGTGTGTGGGTCCGGGGAGAAAACAAAAATGTTGGGAGCAGACAAGGTCTATGATGACCCAACACATTCCTCCACAGGGCTGTCCCCAATGTCTGGATTTGTGCTCGGGGGAGTAGCTGCTCCTTTCCTTGGCCCTGCCACAGGGGGGCAATCCACTGGGGAATTAGGGGGTCGGGCCGTACAGGAGCGGTCAGATTGGAGAAATGAGTCCCTCAGAGGGAGGGCCGGAGCTACTCAGTCGGCTCTATGGAGGAGCAGAGAAACTACTACTTAAAAAAAAAAAAAAAACACTGACTTGCCACGCTCACTGTTAATTGTGACCAGAGGTGCACATCAACAGGACAAGTTCCTAAAAAGCAAAGGAACACAGCCCTCTGTTTGTGGAAGGTACTGCTATCCGTATTTGAGTTTCTCCACACTAGAAAGGAAAAGTCATTCAATGGCATACGAGAAGGCTTAAGGGAGCTGTGTATTAATCATTCCCTCCAGCTACCATGCCAGTTGAACATTACATACACCAGTAAGCTGTACATATTTAGTGATACAGCTGAGGCTAACAAAAGTTGGAGAAAATCAAACAAGACTTTCTCACAAATAAGACAGAATAACCACACATGGACTCTGAGCTGCAGTGAAACTGTTTACACAACCTGAAGGGACAACATTGCAAATGATTTTGTCTCAATAGACAACTCCCTAAACAGTCTCAATAATGGTAACTCCCTAAATGAAATAAAATTGAATTTTAAATGCAGTTACCAGTTGAAAAGTTCTATTGTTTTGTTCAAATGTGTTCAATTATATGGGAGTACTAGGGAGCCACAACCTGCTGTTGAGAAGGCCTTAGCTCTACGTTTTTTTTTTTTTCAACTTTCTTTATCCTTCTGCTCTCTGGCCCCTTAGACCTCTCTCCTGTGAGGTCTCTCGAGCTGCCTTGTCCCACCCTGCCTGAGGTCCTCCTGGGACTGATCTCTGCTTTCCAGGAGCTCCTCCAACTCCTCTGACTACTCCGCCCCAGCTCTGAGCTCCCAAGGTGGGACCACCATACTCCTCCAGTGCTCTATCTATAATCTAGAAGGGCTGCTGGGGAGTGGAGGAGAGAGACAGACAGAAACCAACCAGGACAGACCTGGCAGTGGACGGGGGCAATCCACTGGGCCCACCTTCGCCTGTCCAGGTGCCAGGGTTTTTCCATGTTTTGGCTGTCTCCAAGAGGTGCTAACGCATAATGACACCCCTGCACGTGACAGGCGCACTTCTCGCACTGCGCGAAGGCCCTCACGACACCCACATCCCCAGAAGAGCACGCTTGTAAGTTGTGCTGTCCCCAGTCTCCACTGTGGGCCACTGGTACTATGGCAAGCACACCCACCCCCAGGAGAGGAGAGAGTCCTCCGGAAGCTTAATCTCTCCTGCTCCTGCTGACCTCCGATGACCCAAGCTTGTTCCCAAACCCAGATCGCTGGTGAAATGCGAGGTGTGGCATCCAGCACCTCAACCCTCAGCGCCACCAGGCCGACTAGCCCACATTCTTAACCGACAGCTTGTTACCCTGCATTTTATTTAAGGCCAAATGGTGAATGCCTCATGGCTAGTCTCATGCTCTTCAAGGAAAAGAGGGGACAGGAGCAGCCATGTATGAGGCATCAGGGTGCCAACAGCACAGAGCATATACAGCCTTCCTCCAGTGCAACAGGGACTCGGGATGGTTTTTGAGATAAACTAGAGCATGTACTGTCACTGAAACATTGTTTGTCAAAGTTTTGCTTGATTTAAAGAAGATTGCATGTGGGTTGGTGTCTTATATGGCATCGACTATAAAGTTATAATGAATCTGTTGCTAGTCTGAAAATAACTTATCAACATAAGTTCTGTGTGGGTCTTGCAACTGATGTTTAATTACTCTGCTGTTACAAAGTTTGCGGTTTCTGACTGACCTCCAATAGCCCATAAGCAAACAGGCTGCTACAAAGGGGACTATACTGAACTTTCCAACTTTTCTTACTAGAGATTCAGTGTCTTGCTGCAGCAGTTCATTTGGGCAGACTAGGTGGGCCAAGTGGTCTTTATCTACCGTCAAATTCTATGTTTTCATGAACTTCTCTTGGAGATCATTGTCTTGGTAATGTGTGCAACATTATTTTCCCTGCTATGTGGTTACACAGAGCTGTTTATGGGGTATGCTAATGTACTTATGTGGCATACTTATGGAGATATTTGCAGTTACTGATTGTCTGTGAATATCACAAAACAAATAAAATAAACAAAAAAGGTCAGTCTGCACTAATGAAGCCATTTTGTTAAGCAGGGTCACTTAAAAGTAATCAGTCATGAGTCTATCCAGATTGGTGGTGCCAGACGGCTGCCAAGTGGCTAGTGTGGTCCCTATTTTCAAAAACCTGGCAAAGACAGACCCATGCTGGACAAGGTCATGGAAGCTACTATTTAATTGTTTTTTTTTTCTTACTGTTAATTTATAGATGTTTCCATACCAAAAAAATAAATAAAAAAAATAAAAATAAAAATCGAACATAAAATTCATAGGCAAACATATTCAAGATGCATTGCGCAAACTGTGTTGGGATGTTTGCGCTTGAAGGTATTTTTGCACGCCGATATATTGCCTATATTGTAAGCTGACATTTGCATGGCACAAAGCAGTTTGAGCATCAGCAGAAAGGCAGAGTTCGAAGCACATGCAAATGAATGGTGGAACCATGCACAGTATGCATGGCAGAATGTCATACTGAAGCCCGGTGGATGTGCTAACTGGCAGTTTGTACAGCACTAGTTAACGCTTACGCAAGACATGCTTTAAAAAGCACATAAACAGCGAGGACCATATCAAACACTATTTTAGAACTCTGTAAAGCCTATTATGATGCAGTGATGAATCAAAGGGATGTACGAACACTTGCAATAGATTGTGCTGTTGTAACTGAGCCCACCGATTTCCTCTCTATTTCAAGCAGCAATGTGCTTGATAATGTCTTGTACTGTAGATGGCAGGCAAGCGCAGCCACCTCCGGCTGTTCTAAGGGTATTTTATTTATTTAACAAATCGGAAAGACCTTTGAGCCAAGGGCCCTTTAACAGAGGTTCCACATCAAGTCACAAGAATAATAAATTACAATGGTTTCAGTAAGTAGTACAACAGTCTTCAGTTAGAGGTGAATGGGGAAAGAAGCTTCTAGCTGGATACCGTGAGTAAGTAGACTTGAAGAGATTTTCTTAGGGAGTGCAGTGAGGGGCAGACACAGGGCTGATACACTCGTGAGAGTCGGGTGTAGGCCCTCGTCCCACCCTCCCCACCCCAGAGCTCGCGCTATTTATAGGGGAACACCTGCCCTACAATTGGAGGAAAAGGCTTCAGGTGCAGCTCATGTAATTCTAGCCACTGGGGGCTGGGTTTAAGGGCTGGGAGAGGAGCTTAGGAGTTGTACATTTCCTATAAGTTTACTGTGTAGTACTGCACCTAGTAATGGGGGTACCTGTTTACTGTGGGACTATATCTAGGATTAGTGGGTGACCCAATTAGTGGGTAGGAGTGTATCTTGGACTAGTGGGGAACCTGGTGGTTCACCCAAGGAAACCTACTTGGAAGGGGATGGGACCACATGTCATTAGGGCCAGCATCTTGGGAGGGTGGTGGGTGTACAGGGTGTGGGGCGCCATGATACTGGACTGGGCTTAGAAGTTCGGTGGTTGCTCAGTGCTACCAGCTGAACAGCTTAGGGAGGAGGTTGAGGATTAGGAGACAGCTGAGGGAGGGGGGGCGATGGTTGGGGAATAGGGCAGGGCTCTCCCACGGGTTGCACCAAGCACCAGGGGTGGGGGCATAGGGAAAGGAGTGCAGGAGAGTACTCTGGGGTCACATAGGGACCCTGACAGAGGGGGCCAAAAGGAGGACACTACCAAGGAAGCAGGCAGGTATCTGGGGACCCTCACAGAGAGGGGCCAAAGGGAGGACATTCTCTGGGAAGTAGGCAGATGGCTGGGGCAGGACAGAAGGAAGCAAGGGGGAGGTGGATCAGACCTTAAGCTCAGTAACTGCTTCAATTCTCTTCTTCTGCCTGAGGATGAGGAGGGTGATGTAGCCATAAAAGGGGCGGCTGGAGATGGAAAGGAGTGGAGGGCAGGAGGCAGGGGCAGATAGAGGAAGAACGGGGGGTCTTGGAACATGGGAAATGGTGGGAGTGGTGAATGAGAGCGGGGGGTAGAGAGAGGAAAGCAAGGAGAAAGACCAGTTGGGAGGAAAGGGCAAGGAGAGGGACCAGAAGTACAAGAAGGATGCAGTAAAGGCAACTGAGGGTTTATGCCAGGAGCACAACAGTCAAGGAGGGTCTGAACGGAGATGGAAGGAAGGGAGGATGAGCCAGGCAAGTTTAGCAGATGGCGGGAGGACCAGTCGAAAGCAGTGACGGGGGGTAGCGGGACAAAAGGATACCCGGGAGGAGGAGATGCATAGGACTGGAGGGAGGGAGTGGCCAGGGTAAATAAGGAGGGGCGCAGGGGGCACCCAGATAGGGGGGAACAGCAAGGAGCCGGCTGGGGTGAGGGGCCAGTAGAAAGGATGAGGGACAAGGAAGGGGGAATGGAGTAAAGGGGTGGTCAGAGTGATCCTGTTGGGTGATTCCATGATCAGGGGTATCAAATGGGATGGGGGAGGGAAGCCTGACCAGGTTAGAACAAAATGCTTCCTGGACTAACGCGTGCACAGGGCCAAGCATGAGGTATATCAGCTAGCAAAGGATTGTGGAGGCTCCCGGATATACTGGTCCACCTGGGTACCAATGACATTGAGGAAATAGTAAGCTAGAGATACAGGCAAGGTTCAGGAGTTTGCCAGGTCTGTCATGACATAGGCTGCGCTACCTTCGGAAATCTCGCCAGTGCCAAGGGCTAGTGGGGAACACACAAGAGGAAGATTAGGAGATAAACCAGTGGCCCAGGGTGTGGTGGGGCCAGAGGGTATGGGTTGATGGGGATTGGGGAAACCTGGGAGGATAAGGGCTATATGCTGAGATAGGCTCCATCTCAATTTGGAGGGAGGAAAATCCTGTTGAAAAATAGAGGTCCATTGGTGAAAGGTGGGGTTTAAACTTGTGAAGTGGGAGGGATGGGAGAAAAGGCTGTGAGGGGGTCCGAGAAGGAGGGGATTCAGTCTCCCCCTCTGTGGAGCTGGAGGAATGCGGAAAAGGCCGACTGGTAAGGTGCTGACCGGAGGAAGACGAAATCCTGTGGAACGCGAGCAGGGGAAATGGAATTATACTGGAAAGGGTGGTAAGTAGTCCTGCTAAATGCCAGGAGCTTGAGCAATAAATTCCTGAGCTCCAGGCGATGCTAACTGAGGGAGAGATGGATGGCAGTGGTCACAGAGACCTTGGACACCGAGGGCACGACTGGGACCTGAACCTGGAAGGTTACACCATGTTCAGGAAGGACAGGGGAGGGAAGGGAGAGGGGTAGCAATAATTGTCAAAAACTGCATTGGCATAGGAGGAGTGGAGGAGGAACTGTGGTGGCAATTTGGGTCACCTTGATAACAAGGGGGGCAAGAGAGTAAAAATACGAGTGGTGTATAGACCCCTGCGCTGGTGGAGGAGCTGGAGGAGAGTCTGGTGGCCACATGTTGGGAGACACTGCAAACTGGGCAGGGAAGGGTGGTGGTGCTGGGGACTTAAACATGCCAGGAACAGACTGGAAGACTATGACATCCTTGGTGGCCAGGGAACAGAGGTTGTTGGATGTCTTTCAGAATGCATTCTAACTCAGCAGGTGGGGGAACTGACCAGGAGGTGCAGATACTGGATGTGATCCTGGCAGACAGTGACCAGATTGGGGCCTGAGGTAAGGGACCCGTTGGCGAGTGATCATGCCACGGTCTGGTTCTGCCTGGACCTAGGAGGTAGAAGGCTGTACAAAGATGGAGGTAACTGACTTCAGGGGGCAGATTTCAAGGAAATGGGAAGGATCCTTAAGAAGCATTTGGATGGGATTGGGCCAGACATGGATGCTGACAGTAGGTGGGAAATCATCAGGAGGGGTGCAGGATGCTACCAGCACCTATGCAAGAGTAAGATGAAATGCGGTAGGGCCTGTAAACCCTGCTGGTGGACCAGGAGGTTCAGGAGGTGATGAGGGGAAAAAGGCGCTTATATGCATTTCAAGTGCTCAAGGAGTGAAAGGGATCACGAGGAGTCACGAGCTGATGGCCAGAAGGGACTCTAGGGTGTGAGGTGGCTAAGGCAAGGAAGGAGCAGAACCTGGCCAGGGAAATTAGGAGAGGGAACAAGGGATCTTTGATACACTGGGGAAAACGAAGGTGAAGGGGCAGATTAGCAGGATTAAAACAGGGAGGGATGGGCACAAGATCCGGGGAGCAGGCTGAGGTACTAAATGAGACTTCTCTCAGTTTTCACCAAGGAAAATGGGTGGCTGCATCACATGGGAGGAGATGGTGAAACTGGGGGGGACCCTTGCCGATCATCGGGTCTGGGAGAGGGTGGCCATTACTGGCAGGAGGGGTGAAGGCAAAGCAGAGGGATGAGGTAGCAAAGGTGGAAATCATGGCAGAGAGAGAGAGAGTGAGGGAAGCCTCAGGTCCCTTAAAACGGAGAAAGCACGGGCCAGATAAATTACATCCCAGAGTGCTGAAGGAACTGGCGGATGTCCTGGCAAAACCCGTGGTGGAGCTTTTCACCATCTCTCTGAGGACAGGGTGGGTGCCCCAGGACTGGAAGGTGGCACATATAGTGCCTCATCCACAAGGGGGGGAGATCAAGAGAGGTGGCAGGGAATTACAGGCCCGGCCAGCCTGACATCGGTGGTGGGCAAGGTGATGGAGGGCATTGTCAAGGAGAGGCTAGGAGGGACCTGGAAAAGTCGGGGTGCCTGGACGATAGACAGCATGGATTTGTCCTGGGAAATCGTGGTCAGACAAACCTTGTGGAATTCTATGACTGTGATGAGAGCCTAGGACCTGGTAGACCGTGACGCCTCCCATCTTGACTTCCAGCAAGGTGTCCACTCTGTTCCTCATGGGGGCCTGTTGAATAAGCTGGGAGAAATGGGGTGGAAACCAGATGATCAGATGGATAGACAATTGGTTCCATGACCGGACCTAAAGGGTCATGGTTGGCGGATAGTCTCATCCCCAAGGAGGGTCATTAGTGGGGTCCCTCAGGGATCAGTCCTTGAGCCTCCTGTTCAATGCCTATGTCTCTGACAAAGGAAGGGTATCAGGAGGAGATGAGTCTCTTTAGGATGACTCAAAACTGGGGCGTGGTGGATGGGAAGAGGGGAGGGTGGCCCCACGGGGACCTGAAGGCTCTGGAAAGGTGGTCTAGAAAGTGGAAGCTGAGGTTTAATGCAGGGAAATGCAAGGTACTGCATCTGGGAGCCAGAAACCCGGCCAACAGTACACCTGGGGATGCCAAGTCTCAATGGCTGAGAGGGACCTGGGGTGGCGGTGGATGTCAAGATGAACAATTCTGAGACTGTAGGAGGGCAGTGGCCAAGGCCAACAGGATGCTGGGATGCATCACTAGGGGGATCACCTCCAGAAGGAGGGAAGTGATACTCCCCTGTATAATCTGCTTGGTGAGGCCGCACCTCAAGTACTGCATGCAGTTTGGAGGCCACACTTAAAGAGGGGCATTGAACTCCTGGAAAGGGTCCAGAGGAGGGCAATCAAATGATCTGGGGCTTGGGGACAGAACCTATGGGAGGAGGCTCAAGAGCTAAATATGTACATATTGGAGAGAGAAGGGACTGGGGGGACATGATAGAGGTCTTCAAGTACATGAAGGTGTTAAATAGGGAGGAGCAGTCATAGTGTCCGAATGAAGGGGGGGCACTGAGGGCACGGGTGGAAGCTGGAGGGGATTCAGGGAGAAAGGAGGAGGTGCTACTTCACTGAGAGGGTGGTGAGCCATGGAATGCACTGCCCGGGGTTGGTGGAGGCAGAGACAGTGGAGGGGTACAAGAGGGGTGGGACAGGTACAGGGAAGGTTCTGGAAGCAGAGTCCTGTGCAGCGGAATATCTGGGACTGGGAAGGAGAAGACAGAGAGAGCAAGGGGGGTAGCAAGGTCATTCCTCAGGGTGGAGGCTTACTAAACGAGCAGACACGAAAGACCGTTAGGGCCTATTCTGCTGGCATTTTAGTAATGCTAGTATGAGGAAAGTAGGCAGTATGGCACAGTGGTTTAAGGCTCTGAGCTGCAAATCTGGAGAACTGGGTTTGAATCCCACAGCCCCCACTTGCATACTGTGTGACCCTGAGCAAGTCATTTAACTTCCTTGTGCTCCCAGGCTGCACCTGTAAACAAGCTTTCAGCTTAGTGTGTCTCACCTGGTTAAATAATTGGGAGAAAAAAAGTAATTACATAAACAAAAGAATAATATGGCAAGATAAATAGTGTGTCAAGTGCAGCCAGTGGCCTTCTCTGAAAAGGGTGGCATGAACCCAAGTCACCTGGATGGCAAGTGTAGATTACTGCTGTGCTAGCCAGCCAGCTAGCCCAATATTTTCAAGTAAAATGAAAAAATATTCATTTATGCTTCATTCTAATTCCATCATAACATCTTTGCAGATGGAATTACTGGCGAGGAATGTACAACAACTAGGTCCATTTATTTGGCCTTTCAGGACTCAGGGTGACCTCCCAGGCCACAGGACATGCTCAGGTCGGTGCAGGATTCTAACGTATTACAATTTACAGAACATCACATGTCAGGCGGTAGGTGTGTGTCAAAATAAGGACACTCAGAAGGACCATTTATTCCTTCAAACATGACATGTCCTCCACAAGAGCCACACAGGGGCAGTCCTGCAGCATAAGGTGCCCTCCTCCCAAGGCAGGAGGCATCAGAGATGGCTACCAGAGCCATGCCTAGCCAGTCGGCACCAGACGCTCCAGCCTTGGGGCACGAACCAGAGTCACCTGGATGGCAAGCGGTAGTGTCACTGCTGTGCTAGCCTGCTGGCCCAATATTTTCAAGTAAAGAAGTGAGAAGGCAGTAGGGAGGGCTAGGGTATACTGGGATGCAGAGAGGCATCAGCAGCAGAAAACAGGAAGTTGTTATCCCTCTGTACAGACAGTTGGTGAGACCCCATCTGGAGTACTGCGTCCAGTTCTGGAGATCCCATCTCTGCAAGGACATAGACAGGATAGAGGCAGTCCAGAGGAGGGCAACTAAAATGGTGCAGGGTCTGCAAGAGAAGCCGTATGAGGAGAGACTAAAGAAGCTTAATATGTATATCCTTGAGGAAAGGAGGGAGAGGGGACATGATAGAAACGCTATACCTCAGTGGAATCAACAAAGTCCAAGAGGCTAGCATCTTTCAGAAAAAGAGACGCAAGAACAAGGGGACACAATTTAAAGATAGAGGGGGGGCTATCTAGGGGCAATGTGAGGAAGTATTATTTCACAGAGAGGGTAGTGGATGCATGGAACAGCCGTCCTGAGGAGGTTGTGGGTCTAAAACTGTGGGAGAATCAAGAATGCATGGGACAGACATAAGGCAATTCTTGTGGGGGTAGGAAGAAATAGGCTGTTGGTTAACTAGGATCTGCGGCCCTATCATGTCGGTAGGGAAATGGGCAGACTAGATGGGCAAGCGGTCCTTAACTGTCATAAAGTCTATGTTTCTATGTTTCTAAAATAAGAAACAGTCATTTATGCCTCATGCTAATTCCATTATAACATATTTTGCAGATGGAATTACTGGGAGGAAGTGTATAGTCAAATGCACTTCTAAATACTTGCTACAATATAGTCAATGTAATAGCCAACCCGCCAACTTGTACAGCCAGCCAATATTCTGTCATCCTGCAATATTCAACAAACTTCCTCTGCTATTTAGTCTCTTGTCCTATTGTTATGAAAGCCTGCTTGTACAGCCAGTCTATATTCTGTCTTCTTGAAATGTTCATCAAACTTCCTCTGTAATTTTGTCTCTTGTCCTATTGTTATGGAACCTTTGTAATTCTTGTCTGTAACATACCTGACATGGAACCTATGTATGTGTCTGGTGCCATTTTATTGTTTGAACCAGGTCCTATTGTTACGGAACCTTTATAATTCTTGTCTGTAGTCTACCTGACATGGAACCTTTGTAAAAGAGCCTTGATGGCTCAAAGGTATTAATCTGCAACTGAAATAAATAAATAAATAAAATAACCACTAGGTCCATTTATTTGGCCTTCCAGGACTCAGGCTGACCTCCCAGACTAGAGGACATGTGCAGGACTATAACGTAATACAATTTACAGATCACATGTTAGGCGAGTACTGTAGATGCGTTATTAAATAAGGACACACCAGAAGGACCACGTATTCCTTCAAACATGACATGTCCTCCACAAGGGCCACACATGGGCAGTCCTGCAGCATAAGGAGGTACCCTCCCTCCGAGGCATCAGAGATGGCTACCAGGGCCCTGCCTAGCCAGTCAGCACCAGACGTTCCAGCCTTGGGGCACGAACTCTGAGTCACCTGGATGGCAAGGTTGTGTACTGCTGTGCTAGCCAGCTAGCCCAATATTTTCAAGTAAAATAAGAAACACAGCCATTTATGCCTCATGATAATTCCATCATAACACATTTTGCAGATGGAATTACTGGGAGGGAGTATGTAACCAATAGGTCCTTTATTTAGCCTTCCAGGACTCAGGTGACCTCCCAGGCTAGAGGACATGTGCAGGTTGGTGCAGGATTGTAACGTAATACAATTTACAGAACATCATATGTCAGGCAGTACTGTAGATGTGTGTGAAATAAGAGACACTTCAGAAGGACCCTCCCCTCCCAAGGCAAGAGGCATCACAGATGGCTACCAGAGCCCTGCCTAGCCAGTCAGCACCAGGCGTTCCAGTCATGGGGGCACCTAACCTGAGTCACCTGAATGGCAAGCGGTAGTCATTGCTGTGCTAGCCAGTTGGCTCAATATTTTCAAGTAAAATAAGAAACACATTCATTTATGCTTCATGTTAATTCCATCATAACATCTTTTCACTGCAACTTGCAATACATCATAAAGAAAATAGTTCAATCTCCACTGTCTATTCAGCATATGATGAGTTCTAAGAGTCGCACTGAGGATCCAAATTGTTATTTAAATAAATCCACAGACAATGACACTACTAATAAATAAAGAACAAATTAATTCAGCTAGGCATGCAACGGTTTACTTAATACACTACACAGTTTACAATATGACAGAGCAGGTGCTGTCACATATTGAGAGAGAGAGGAGGAGTGTGTGTGTGTCTATTTCACTCTGGTATTCTTCCAGTCCTCCATTAGACTTGACCCTCCTACCTTGCCCTTAAGCCCTGCTGAAGTCCTAGTTCTTCCTGCTTGCTCCCGTCCCCACTTGTCTGACATGTGATGCAGCTTTGCTCAGTCCTCTACACCCCAATGCTACCTCTGCTTGCTCATTTCTTTATTTCCTGCACTTAAATGTCTGGATTCCTGTTTCAGTTTTGCTGCCCTCTTCATGAAGTTACATTATATCGCATTTTATTGTGCTGTTTAATTGCTGCCCTATTACAAAATTATCAGCTAGCTTAAGTTACTACTACTCTTGGTTGTCTGTAGCACCACTGCTCTCCCAAGCCAACTTGCCATATCAACTGTTCTCCCTTGTCCCACCCTCATGCTATCTATCTATCTACTCACCAACCTTCCTACCTACCTACGACTTCTAGGATATGATATGACATGGCCTGACAGAAAAGATCATATTTATGTTCTTGAGAGGCCACAGATTTTATGATTTCTCACTATGGCAAAGTTGTAATGGACATTACAACTCTGAGTGTAACAATGAAGTTCTCAGGAAAAATTGGTGGCATCACTATAACTCAGTAGGCTTTTATAAACAGCATCATTTAACATTATTTTTTACATTATAACAATGCTACATACAATACAGCCATAACACTGGCCAAAACACATCACCTGACCATTGATTATTCCCAGTATACCCACAGTTAGCTTACTGAAACATCACCATGACTCACATGTAAGTGAACCCAGCATAAATCACTACACCTATCCTACAAATTAAACAGTAGTATTCAATACCATTACCTACCCATAGGACAACAGAACAAGACGTTTTGAAAAACAACACCATGAATGACTACTACCCAACAAACTCTAAGATGTTTGGAAAACTATCTGCCACTGAATATGTAGATAGAACCTTTGGAGAGCAGACACCAGCGAAAAAAAAAATGCCAAGCTATCGAATTACATAACACTGGAGAGACACCATCAAGCATACATATATACCTTTCAACAGCAGAGCTGGATGACCTGGAACATACAAAAAGCGAGCCAAATACAAATAAAAGCACACTGTGGGCAAGTAATGTTTTCAGCGACTGGCTCACCTCAACATCCCGTAAGACTGATTTTCACACAGTCACCGTAGCTGAACTTGGCTCGACATCTGGCCAGTTCTATGGAGGAAGTAGGTTTCACTGATGGCACACAGTACAGCATAAGCTCCTACATGTCACCCATGCTGGCCTGAATAGGTATTTCAATTCCACAGAACTCCAAAGAAACTTTAACATAGTCACCGATGCAGAGTTTACTGCTGCGAATAATGTATTCGAGCAGTGCTTAAACAATACAGGCATGCAAGACATGATGGCAGCACGCACCACCCACGCACCTCCGATACTGACCTGAAACTAATCTGAACCTCAGAAACGCTCAGTCTGACGACTGCCTATGGATTAATTTGCTGGCTATGGTTCAAAATACAATTGGGACTTGCCAGAAAGGAAGAGAAGGCTAACTCGACTTCACAGTAAGACTAGTTTCAACTGCAGACCGACGAGTCAGGTAAAGAATATCTTTCACTAACTTTTCATGAACCAATGAAGAACCACAATAAATTTAATGAACATGACAAAGAACACTGAAAGGTCTGCTATGTGAGCAGCCAAACAACCCAAACTGTCCTATTAAACTCTTCAAACGATCTCTCTAAATGTCCTCCAAATGCATCAGCATTTTACCTGCACCCAAAAATGGGTTAGGTATTAAACTTGATGACATGTCCTACATACAAATTCCCATCACCGATCCGACTATAATGCCCACTGCTGCAAATACTGACACCAAACTCACTACTAATCGTAATGGAAGCAAACCACAATCGCTCATTGAGTTTGTTGGAATTATACAGTAGTTCTACTGGAGCAAATTCCACGGATTACTGCTTTACAGGCATGACCACATTTACAGGCATGACAGCACGATTCAGTGCGGAAACCTTTTGACTTTTGGGCATTTACAGTATGTACAGTGCTGACAGCATGGTTCAACTGATTATTCTGAAATTTAATAAGAATGCATTTGATTTTAATTTTAATTAAAATTGTCTAAAGGAGCACAATTGATCCTGGTGAAATGAAATCAAAGTTTTACTCCATAACGCCATTATGTCCGTACGGATCCTACATAAAAGAGTCGATGCTGCTACTTAATTTCAGTATAATAAAATAATGCTGTAAATGACCAAGTCATGCTGATTTGCAGACACTACCATCCATCCTGAAGTTAGACTGATTATTTTGAAATTTAATAAAATTCAATTCATTAAAATTATCCTCACTTCCAAGCATTTTCACATTCAAAGCTCTATTAACGGATTATCTGAAGGAATCATGCAACTGTTTCAGATGCCTATGACCCCTAAGCCTCAGGTGCCACTCTCAAATCCTCGCCCAAGTATCTCATCCACCCCACATTCCTAACAACAGAAACCTAGGACCTACAAGCCTAGTTCCTTAATCCGAGATGGTCCTGCCTATTCTCTACCTTTACCTATTCTGGCCTCCCTCTTTGCTGCCTACTCTTTCACCCCAATTTCTACCCTATTCCTTAATACCTCTTTATTTATTATCATTTAGGTATGAGCTCTTACTTAGCGGAGACTATCTGGATTGTTTTCTCTTCTCATTCCAGTAAAGCTTATGATTATGTACCTTTGCATGTTAATTATGTTAACGTATGTATAGGCCAATATTGACCGGCACCTTCACAATGTTTTTTTTTTTGCACCGCTGTCCACCGTAATTGCAATTTTATGAAGTGTACTGTATTAATGCCCAGGACCACCTTGAAAATGAGCTGCTCAATGGTGTTTATGCCTGGTTAAATAAAGAGATTGATTGAATAAAGAATGTTTTGATTTTAATTTTAATTAAAACTATCTGAACTGCGCAATTGATCCTGGTGAAATGAAATCAAAGTTTAATGCATTGATCCTAACCAGATGTCAGCTGCCTGTAAAAGTTAGAATGTTTTCAGTTTCATTTTACTTTTAAGCATTTAACAATACTGCCCATGTAGTAAATGCCCGAATCATGTTGTTTTGCTATCTTGCTGTCGCTACATCCTAAAGTAAAAGTTCAAAGAGTAACTCTTGCTGTCATGGCATAATGTTGTTATGCCTGTACAGATCCCTACAAAAGTGTTGATGCTGCTACTTAATTTTAGTATAGTAAACTAATGCTGTAAATGCTTGATTCATGCTGTTTAGCTGATGATACATCCATCCTAAAGTTAGAACATTCAAAAGAGTAATTCTTGCTGTCATGCCATAATGCTGTTATGCTGTAAAGCCATTTGTTGGGATTATAAACGCCTGGCACTTGTGCTGTCGGGACTGTGAGATGTCGGACTTTTGGTGACGGGACTTAGTGTGTTAGGATTTAGTACCGATCTCAAAAAACTACCACAGTATATACTAGATACCCAGGAGTTTTTATATATGAAGCAAGCAATGGAATCACTTACTTTGGGGAAATGATGGTTAAAATCTCAGCAGGCTGTGAACTGAGTAAACGCTACACTAACCATTCAATGAGGTACTGCAGTCCAGCTACTACCTAATGCTGGACTGCCCTCCACAGAAATCATGACAGTTACTGGCCACAGATCAGAAAGTAGCCTGAAACACTACTGGACCCCATCCACTACTGATCATGAAAAGTGGTCAAATATTCTACTGAGTGATAGTAGCACAAGCACAGCACCTCCACATTCACCATACCACTTCCTAAACCAAGTACTACACCCCAGAAACAGAGCAGAAACACCAACCTACAACAATACCAGCTACACCCACAAATAATCCAGAACAACTAACCCTTTCAACCTCCACGACTTCACAAATTTTTGCAATGTTAACTTCAACTGCTACAATGACAAGCTGAATCCTGCACAAAGTAATACACCCAATCCAATGTAACCCCTAGGTGGCGCTATCCCAAGGGCTACTACCCCTGCCTGCTTGGCTAGTAGCAGGTTAAGGGCCTGAGTTCTGAAACGGGTGCCTCCATCCGGAGGTCAGGGTTGGTAGTGGTCAAGCTAACCTGCACATAGCTTCCGGACACTGTAACCCCCTTTCCTTACTAGTGGCCGGAGCAATACACAATAATCACTTTCTACAATACCCCTGATACACCACAAAAGTACCCACACTGTTTGCACTTCAGGGCTTTCCTCTGGCTTGACCCTGGGGACCCCTGTAAAACAAGGCTATATACAGCAAATAACAGCAGTACAGTACTTTGCACAAACTGGAACCACAGTCAGGGTAAATGCAAAAAGGGTTAGATCTGATTTATTTAAGGGACTTGAACAAGGGAGGGTCCTAATCAGGTTAATTTGCTTAAAGTCTGTATCAAACAAACAGTTATGCATGCACTTCAGGATCCATAAACAGTCACACACCCTGGGTAGCCAGATGGAGAACGGTGGGCTAGCCAGGAGCGTTGCAGCTGGTTGGGGCCCTGTGATGGAAGAAAAACAACACAACACACACTATTTGTAATCCGGAGCGGAGGGCTCAGTTCGTTAAAGAAAACAAGAAGACAATCAGATGACACATTTTAGATTAGGCTGTTATTGCAGGGAGCTACCCTGATATTTACTCTGATACCCAAGACTGGACACAGGCAGGACAAAATCGAGACAGCAGGTGGTTGATCTGGAGTGCCAGGAGAAGCAGGGCCCACACACTTCGCCGAGGCATCGCTTCTGTTCAAGCGTGAGCAGGGGCTGATCCCCAGGCAGGTTTCTTGTTGGTGGCTTTCTCTGTGCAGCGGGTAGTCTGGCAGGGCTAGTGGGACATGGCCCAGGCTAAATGGAGACAAATTGGATACAGTCCGTTTTGGGCTGGATACAGCTTCCAGCAAGCAGAACACAGTTCACACAGTGGGAACCAAATCACGACCCACTTTCAATACACAGCACATTTACATGTAAGGAAATTATTCGGTACCAGGCAAACCGCTCTCCGTCACGATCAGAAAGTCTCTGCACAAACTGAGGATTCAAAAGCAGCTGGAAATCCTGACAGGCCGATCACATTCAGCAAAATCTTCGGTCTTCTTCAGGTATGAGCCTGGTTAAAATCAGTGGCTTACTTCATTCTCACAAACTTGGATTTAGTCCTAATAGTTCTCTCTCTCCTCTCAGGGGGCAGGCAGACATGCAGGCCACAACTCAGGCATTTCCACAGTTCTCCCAAGAAACTACTCAGATGGCTCCTTGACTGTCTCAAGCATGTTGTTTCTTCAGCTCCCAACATAGATCTGACTCAACCGCCAGCAAGCTTGGGATTTTCCCAGAATCCAAAAGGTTTGGCTGGCTGATTTGTCTGTCAGTCGCAATAAAGGCTCCCCTTCAGGTGCAAAAGGCAGCAAAAGCCCAAAACTACAATTACTACAAATTTTGACTCCAGACAGCTCCTATAGTCCGGCTCCATTTTACTAACATACTAAAATGCCAGCAGAACAGGCCTAACGGTCTTTCGAGTCTGTTGATTGGTCAGCCCCACCCTGGGTGCTGACCTTGCTGCCCTCGCCTTCTCTGGCTTCTCCCTTCCCAGTTCCGGATATTCTTGTTGCATTGCATTTTGCTTCCAGAACCCTTCCCTGTACCTGTCCCACCCTCTTGAACCCCTCCACTGTCTCTGCCTCCACCAGCCCCTTAGGCAGTGCATTCCATGGCTCCACCACCCTCTCAGTGAAGTAGCACCTCCTTTCTCCCCTGAATCTTCCCTCCAGCTTCCACCCATGCCCTCTAGTGGCCCCTCCTCCTTCCTTCAAGCACCCTGATTGTTCCTCCCCTATTTACCGTCTTCATGTACCTGAAGACCTCTATCATGTCCCCCGGTCCCTTCTCTTCCAATGTGTACATATTTAGCTCTTGAGCCTCTCCTCATAGGTCCTGTCCCCCAAGCCCCAAATCATTTTGATTGCCCTCCTCTGGACCCTCTCCAGGAGTTTAATGTCCCTCTTTAAGTGTGGCCTCCAAACTGCACGAGTACTCAAGGTGTGGCCTCACCAAGCAGTTATACAGGGGAGTATCACCTCCTCCTTCTGGAGGTGATCCCCATGTATGCACCCCAGCATCCTGTTGGCCTTGGCTGCTGCCTCCCACAAGTCTCCAAGTTGTTCATCTTGACATCCACCACCACCCCAGGTTCCTCTCAGCCATCGAGACTTGTAGCATTTCCCAAGGGTGTGCACTTGGCCCGAGTTTCTGGCCCCCAGGTGGAGTACCTTGCATTTCCTGCATTGAACCTCAGCTTCCACTTTCTAGACCATCTTTCCAGAGCCACCAGGTCCCCTGTAGGGCCACCTCCCTCCTCCCCATCCACCACCACCGCCCCCAGTTTTCCAGTCATCCGCAAAGAGACTCACCTCACTCCTGATTCCTGTCCTTCGTCAGAGGCGTAGGCGTTGAACAGGTGGGGGCCCAAAGACTGATCCCTGTGGGACCCAACTAATGATCCTTCTTGGGCATGAGACTATCCACGAACTATGACCCTCTGGGTCCGGTCCTGGAGCCAACTGCCTATCCATCTGATCATCTGGTTCCCACCCCATTTCTCCCAGCTTATCCAACAGGCCCACATGAGGAACAGAGTCAAATGCCTTGCTGAAGTCTAGAAAGAGGACGTCCACTGGTCTACCCAGGTCCAAGGCACTCATCACCCAGTCATAGAACTCCACAAGGTTTGTCTGACACGATTTCCCGGGACGAATCCACGCTGTCTCGTCCAGGCACCCTGACTTTTCCAGGTCCCCCCAGCCTCTCCTTGACAATGCCCTCCATCACCTTGCCCACCACCGATGTCAGGCTGACAGGCCTGTAGTTCTCTGCCACCTCCCTTGATCCCCTTGTGGATAGGCACTATATGCACCACCTTCCAGTCCTGGGGCACCCACCCTGTCCTCAGAGAGATGGTGAAAAACTCCGCCAGGGGTTTCGCCAGGACATCCGCAAGTTCCTTCAGCACTCTGGGATGTAATTTATCCGCCCCGTGCTTTCTCTGTCTTAAGGGAGCTGAGGGCTTCCTCACTCTCTGCTGTGATTTCCACTTCCAGTACCTCTACTCCTGCTTAGCCCTCCCCTCCTGCCAGTGATGCCTCCCCTCCCCAGACCCGCCGATCGTAAGGGTCCCCTCCTCAGTATCTCTGTCTCCTCCCATGTATGATGCAGCACTCCCATTTTCCTTGGTGAAAACTGAGATGAAGTACTCATTTAGTACCTCAGCCTGCTCCCCGGGTCTTGTGCCCATCTCTCCCTGATTTAATCCTGCTAATCTGCCCTTCACCCTTCGCTTTTCCCCAATGTATCTAAAGAACCCCTTGTTCCTCTCCCATTTCCCTGGCCAGGTTCTGCTCCTTCCTTGCCTTAGCCGCCTCACCACCCTAGAGTCCCTTCTAGCCATCAGCTCATACTCCCTTGATCCCTTTCACTCCTTGAGCACTTGAATTGCCTATAGGCTGCCTTCTTTCCCTGCACCACCTCCTGGACCTCCCTGGTCCACCAGCAGGGTTTTCGGACCCACCGCATTTTCGCTTACTCTTGCACAGGTGCTGGTAGCATCTTGCACCCTCTCCTGATGATTTCCCACCTACTATCAGCGCCCATGTCTGACCCAATCACATCCAAATGCTCCTTAAGGATCCTTCCCATTTCCTTAAAATCCGCTCCCTGAAGTCAGTTACCTCTGTCTTTGTGCAGCCTTCTAGCCCTCCTAGGTCCAGGCAGAACCAGACCATGGCATGGTCACTCCCCGCCAATGGGTCCCTTACCTCCAGGCCCTAATCTGGTCACTGTCTGCCAGGACCACATCCAGTACCCAGCGCCTCCTGGTCGGTTCCCCACCTGCTGAGTTAGGAAACGCGCCTTGAAAGACATCCAACAACCTCTGTTCCTGGTCACAGAAGATGTCATAGTCTCCAGTCTGTTCCTGGCATGTTTAAGTCCCCAACACCACCACCATTCCTCTGCCCAGTCTGCAGTCTCTCCCAACATCTGCCACCAGACTCTCCTCCAACTCCTCCGCCAGGGCAGGGGGTCTACACACACTCCTATTTTACTCTCTTGCCCCCCTTGTTATCAAGGTGACCCAAATCGCCCACGGTTCCCTCCACCTCCTCTACCCCCATGCCAATGCAGTTTTGACTATCATTGCTACCCCTCCTCCCTTCCCACTGTCCTTCCTGAACATAATGTAACCTCCAGTTTCAGGTCCCAGTCGTGTCCTGCAGTGGCCCAGGTCTCAGGGACCACTGCCACATCCACTGCTCCCTCAGTTAGCATTGCCTGGAGCTCAGGCATTTTATTTCCCAAGCTCCTGGCATTTAGCAGGACTACCTTCCTTATTTTAGGTCCCACCAGCACTGATTGGTCCAATTCAGCAGTCCAGGACCAAGATAGTGGAGATAAACAAAACAGTCCTTGCTGCAAAGAAGGCAGGGTAGACAAACTACATTTTCATTATCACTCTAAATGATTTTCAGCAAACAGTTACATCTTTCAACAGAGCTCCTTCTCAGATTATTTACCACTGCAATTCAGGCAGCTCTTAAAGAGACAGTACACAGAGGCTATACAGGCACTCTCTGGCAATCATATTTAAACTGCTAAAATGCAGGACACCAGCCTGGCAGTGAGCATTCTGGCAAGCTTGAGGAAGACTTTTCGGAACCTCCATTTGTAGGGGGTTACACAAACATTATAGAGGGACTACTTTTCAAAGTGGATTGTACACCTCAATAAACCTAACACCTTTTCCTCAGCAATATCTGTTTCTGTGTCATTCCTTTACATTTAACAATTAAATCATGCTCATGTCATGTAAACAACTAATATCATGCTCATGTTATAAGAGGATTAACCCACTCAGGGTATGGAGTTACTGAGCATTAATCCACGCCTGGGTGGTTGAAGTCACCCGGCCTCCAAACCTCCCCAGGCATGGATTAATGCTCAGTAACCCCATACACTGTCGTGGGTTAATCCATTCATATTTATCATAGTAAAACCACCAGTTACCAAGGCAGCTATCTGGAGATCAATCAGCAAAATATAATACATCAGTAGAGTGGGCGACAACATTAGGAAAGAGAAGGTCACCGGACGGATTGAAGTATAAACTTCAAGTCACAAAATCTCCTCACAAACCTAGACATATATGAGCTGTCAATTCCAGAAATCAGATTTAAAAGGGTTCCTTGAATTTTGGCAGTAAGTTGCTATGTTCGATAAGTATCAATTGTGATATCCTGCCATAGTGAAACTGTACAGATAGTAAACCACCACCAATTTTTTGCAATGGCTTTTTGCTGCAAGAAGTACATTTAAAGTTTACATCTACTTATTTTATTTATTTATTTGAATTTGGTAACTGGGTAAACCCACTGAGACCATGCAGTCCCTTTTTCAGGGGAGACTCGTGGAGGGTGCATAAGACAATAGTCTCTGATGTACAAAGAGACACAATGCTATATGTAGTCAAAAGTAACAAAAGCCATAATGTCACAGTGTGGTACAATAAACAGGACTATAATACATATGGAGATAAAATATACAATGTATAGCTACAGAGTAAATATTTCTTAATTCCGTACTCTGTTTTTTGGATTTCCACTGATCAGATCTAATTTTGATTTACACTTGTGCGAACACTTAAAACTTGCAATTAGATAATGATTTGACTGGAAATTATGACTCAAACGAAAAATGACACACATACCTAAACAATGAAGTACAAAGTATGTTTTCATTTTACCTGTCTGTACTAAAATCTGTCTGGTCTTTAAGTAACAAAATTGCTTAGTTAACACAGAAAGGCTTACCGAAAAGATCCATCCAGGTTAGCTCGATGAATAAAACTCAGTTTTGCGTCAGCCCAGTAAAGTTTTTGTTCCTCTAAATCTATTGTCAGTCCATTCGCCAATATATATCAGAGTCAACAATAATTTTAGTAGTACTGCCATCCATTCCAGCACGCTCTATTCTTGGTGTTTCTCCCAGTCTGTCCAGTACATGTACCTATAAGAAAGCAGTTAAAATGCTGAAACATATGTCACCTGTCACTCGCTTTATAATGTAATGTAAAATATAATCGCATCATCATTTTCCTTCATGATACACAAAATACTGCTCACTCACAGATGCTTCTAAGCAAGCATTATATAGAGGCCCCCAAAATGGTAATGGCAGGCAATTCGGATAATGGATACTGTTCAAAATTAAAATGCCTTTGGCACCTAAACTGTAACGGGTAAATGAACCTCCATAATTCCATCAAACTGTTGACACATGTAAAATGGCATCTATTATACTGGTCCACCAGCTATATAGCAACCATACCAATCAGCTAGATGAAAATACTAGGAAACATCCACAGGTAATGTGGTCCTCATTCCTCTTGTCTTAAAGAGACTTAACTCTGTTAGAGAAGAAAACAAATAGCCATATTTTGTCCTGCAGCATGTATCATTAGGGCGGTGAGAAAGCAGTTGTGGCACTCACTATGCCACTGCAAGGAGTAGCAGTTGCCACCACTAATGGGACTTTCTCTTACCTCCTGGAAGTCTGGCTGCCACTTCACTCTTATGCTCCCCCAACCACTCATCTCAGTACATCTAGGAGGAGAGAGAGAGAGAGAGACCCAACAAGAGTACACCAGCCATTCTGTCCACCTCCTGGACAACCTGCCTCAATCCACAGTTTGCTCACTAACAAAAGACTGAAAGAAGAGAAGCAAAACATTCACTATGGCCAGGCGGAGGTAATGCCTGCATCAGGAAAGGCTTACCGGTGTGACAGCCTGCCAGCGGGAGCTAGGGGCATGGAAAAAGACCCTCCTCCTGGTGACTGGGCCCGGCAGTGTGCCCACAGAACTGCAGCCCTCTCCACAAAGACCGCTTGGTAGTGTTTCAGGACAGAAGTGGAGCGCTGTTCCCTCCACCTATCGCAACGATTCTGGTAATATACTGTTAGCACTACTGCTTCACAAATAACTTTTGCTATCCTTTGTTTATTCTCCTACCACCAATCCAGCCCTATCTGGCTCTCATATTTTTTATTTTATTTTATTTTTTTTATTATTTATGCTCCTCCTTGGGGGTTCCACAGGCTGCTAGGCTCTCTCCGAGGAGAGCTCAACTCAGCCCCTTCAGGGCTTCATCTAGCCTGCAGCGCCCCCAACTTTTTCCTCTGTTTTTCTGCCCTTCTATCCTGAAGGCCCCTAGCAACTGCAAACATGCATGTGCATGGAGGCCAGCACACACACACACACACACACACACACACACACAACCTGGTCACGACCCCTTCTCCCCAACCAGGTTAGCGCTACTTCTCCTGTATGGCTTGGCACTGCCACCAAGCTCCACTTGATGGCAGCCAAGAGCTGAGGATAAGTCGCCTCTCCCCAGGAAAAGGAGAGCTGCCCTTTGGCTGCTCATCCAGCTCCTCCCCCAGCCAGCCCCCAGTAACCCAAGCTCATTCCTGAACACGGGTCACCAGCGTGGCGCAAGTTGTGCGTCCGGTGCCTCAATTCTCAGCGCCAGTGGGCCAGCCTGGCTCTCTTTTCTGAATTCCAAGCTCTGACCACCAACTACTATGATCTTCGCACTACTAGACTGCCCCCAACCCCAACAGGGTTGAGGCCTTCTGGGAATCACCCTTCCTGAGCATGGTCCTGTAATGTCGGAGTGGCACAGGACAAAAGAGCACCTAGTGCGGTCATACTCATGGCTGATACTTTTCTCATGCCCCCTTGTAACTGCCTCCCCACCGGATGCCAATAGCAAGATTCTAAATGCATGCACACACTAGTATGCAAACATGGGGTAAGATGGCACCCCCACACACTGTACCATAGTTCGCTACTCATTTTCCACTGGCGCACTACAATAGCTGGTTCCTCCAACCATATGCATCAGAAAGGTGTCATAGTTACATCAATAAATCTCCCAGTCACCCAGAGAGATGTCAGGACACCTCAAAACGCCCAAATGGCACCATTGACTGACTGGCAGTTTGGTGGTGCACTGCACCCATTTCCTGCCTTTTGTTTCTGGAGCACTACCAGGCAGGAGTTCAATTCTGGATAACCATAAATAATAGCTTTTACAACATTGCCCACCAGAGCATATATAGCATGTGGTGATCTGCAATGGCTTGGAGTTAGAATACTAAATTATACTGGGAATGAACTTTCTGCACTAAGAGTGTGTGGAGTAGCTGTGATGCGTTTGGTGGGAGGATCCAGCACCAATCCTGGAGCATTAGCAGGAGTCAGCTGCAGAGAGGGTAAACTGTCCTCTCTCACCAGAGATTAGGATGCTCCAGGCTAATGCTGTCCCAGCCTCCAGCGATTTCTGGGAATGGGTGTAACCTGGCTCATCAGAAGAGCGAGCGATTTTCCAGCTGCTGTCCTAATTAAGGACACTAACTATTTGGGGGTACTTATCCAAAAATCTAAAACCAGGAAGTGAGCAGATCCACTTCATCTGCTCTTTAACAAATTCAGATCCCAATACCTTGTAACTTGCCCCTAGACACACCTCATCCACTAACCCCACCCCCACCCATATCACCTTTTCTGATTTTGCACCATGTATTCTTTTAGGCGGAGCTCAGGATCTCAGCATCCATGTTTAACTGGACAGGAGGAGGCCCCCAACATCAGCACACAACTTTGTGTCAACACCAGAACAGGTTTTGGGATCAATGTTGTACTGTATTACTGTCCAAACCATGCACTAGCAGCAGCACCCCCACACACAAAAAGCAAAAAATAAAAAAAAAATCTCAGATGAAATCTACAAGTTTATACCATCTATCAGTCCCATGTGAAAGCCCCCAACTCAGAACACAACCCTCAGACTCCTGCATGGTGAACAGATAAGCTGCCACAACCCAAAGGCTCCAGCTTGAAACCTTGCGCCTGTAACAATCAAGACAAATTATCATATGATTCTTCCAGCTACCTACTGCAAAACAATAACATTATCACATGCAAATGAATAGACATGCAGCTCAAATAACTAGAATGACACAGCTTCTAGCCTGTCAGCTGCATACTGCAGACAGTTTTGACAACTCTAATTAAAACAGTACTTATCCCCAACAAAGGTGGGTGGGGCTTAGAAGGGTGGACATTTAAAAGGTTGGTATTTTTATTGTTAATTACACTTTTCAAATAAAATAAAGAAAGTAGTTGTGTTTGTCCTGTAATAATACTGAATGTCTGACTTCATTTTATTCAGGAGGATAACCATTAGTGAAGAAAACACATATTTACAATGGTGTCCCAAATTAGGTAAATGTCAGATGTTAGACATATAAGGTACACAAAATAATATAAAAATATTGAAAATAAGTATCCAAAACAAATAAATAATGGCATAATACAATGCAACACCTGGACCATAAATACAATAAAGTCTATAGGTCTGTTTACACAGCCGTCCCAGAACACACCCCTTGCAGTCTGCTCCGGTGCTGCAAGACCTCTTGTGCCAGTCCTTTACAGTCCATCTCAGCACCAATGCAAGCCATGCTGGGATGGGCCATGACTGTGGGGTGGGGTGGGGGCTGTTGATTTCTTAGCAGCACCACTTCGGGTGCGCAGTGAGCGTGCAGCCTGTCCACATGGCTACTTACAACACTTGCTCCTAAACATGTCCCCAGCTCCAGTGGCTCCAGGAGAGGAGCGAGGAACAACTTACTGCAATTGGGTAAGTGCCTACAAGGCTGCATCTGCAGTGTAGTAACCAGAGGGTTTAGGTTGCTGCATGTAAATGCGTGCTGTTTAAATAGCCTTTGTGATCAAGGGATTGGCAAAGAACAACACACCTATAACACGTATAGTAATAATTTGATTAAATAGTCTTAAAATATTACATTCAAGATGCGTGTGGAGGGTGGCCACAGTGGCTGCTGAATTTTGGAAACTTTTAAAATGCACTGGGTGAAACGTATTCTGGGGAGGTGGCAAGAAAATTTGTCCTGCATCTGCCACTGTTCATGGTTAACTGGGTGAGCATGGGTGATATTCTAAAATCCTCAAGAACCTGTAGTATTTAAAAGAAAACTCCTTCTTTAGTAACTGAAAACGTATTTGATTTTTTTTTGTTGACTGGAAAGGGAAGCCATGAAATTCTATTTTCAGCCATGGCAGGTGGAGGAATGCAGAAAGTACTGATTTTTTTTTTCAGTCTTATGTTTGTTGCCCAGTCTGCTAGACAGCCCTCCAACTCTGTCACTGACCTTCTCACAGACTTCCCAGTTATCCACCACTCTGACAGAACCCTTTGGATGGGTGGCTAGCCATGCCAGTTGTGCAAGAGTCGCAGGGTGGTGCTGGCTAGAAGCAGCCCAGCATCCATTTACCTCCCAATTTTCTTCCCTGGGCTGGAGCGCCAGGATGCAAGTGCCACCATGTTACGCCCAGCCCTGCACCTCGCCAGCGTGAACTCGCTGTGCTGCAGCCTGGCCTCAGCCAGGTGGTAGTCCCTGTAGCAGTAACTGATATCCCCCATCCCAAGGAAGGAGAGCTGCTGTCGGGCACTCAATACTCCTTCACGCCTCTGGCCCACCGGAGCAGCTATGTCCATTCCTGAACCTGGGTCACAAGCCTGGACAGCAGATGCACAACTGCTCCTCTATTGGGCCGAGGAAGTACTGATTACTACTAAAACCTGGTTAATTAGTGATGGATTATTGAATGGGATGGATTTAACTAGGACAACAAGGAAATTTCCTGGGTCTTTAACAACCACCAAAACCGGCTGGTCTGTCGGCACAACAGTAGGACTACTTACTGTTCAAGATGTCAGCGACTTGGTTCATGCCCTGGACCTAGGCAGAGGGTCAGCCAGCTGGACAGCATCTGGGGTCAGACTGCTGGGACCACACACAGGGCAGAGGGTGGTAGACATCCAACATGCTGTATTTGGAAGCATGTGCAGATCAGCCACTGATGTCATGGCATGCCAGCTCCTCCACACCATGAGGAAGTTAGGAAAAAGGCTAATCACCTTGGCTGGAAGGATGATTCTCCTACCCTTGCAGGCCCCACACCAATGACCTAGGCACAGCTCCAATCAGATCCTGTCCGGCGGGTTGAGCTCATCTCTGCCACCCTGCCATGGAGGTAAGCCACTGGGGAAGATGGAGCCAGTAAGTACAGGAGATGCCAGGTGACAGAGCTAGAAAAGCGGGTTGGAGAGGATGGACGCTCAGTCAGAGGGGAAAATGAATAATGACAAATAAAACCAACCACCAGAACAGGCAGACAGGACCTTGATTTAACGTCTCATCTGAAAGACAGATTTGTGGCAAAAAATAATTGTTCATAGCCCATTTCTTCAAAATCATCCTTTTCTATAGCCCTTGTAAACTGTGAGATCCCCTGGTAGTAGCACCATGCGTCGAACTCCACTCACTGTTTGTTTGTTCTTGATGCCAGGCAAGATACACTAGGCATAAATATGCCTATTTTCAGGCACGACCTGGGAGAACTACAGACTAACAGCAGGAACAGTGATATACAGCAACAGTAACAAAAAAATATTCATTTTTATGTATTTGTTAACCAGGCAGGTACTCTGGTCCCAGGGACTGTTTTCAGGCATGACCCAGGCCATGAAGATAACACATACAGTACAAGGAAAGGGAAAACACATGGGTAATCAAAAAACATACAGTGCATGAGAGAAACAACACACAGGGCTCAGCAATACCATGCACAGGTAGAAAATACAGTGTTAAACAACACATAAGGTGTAATATATAAGTCAATAACATACAAGTCATAGTATATACGTAAGGGTAACAACATATAGGTCAGTGCAACAATAAATAAAATTTCACACTAATGGGAGCGAGGGACTACAACTCAGCCATTAGGAAGACACCTTCTAGTTTAGTGGGTGAGAGGCGATTACAGCAGCCTCATCATAAGGTTGCACTTTGTGGACATCATGAAAAATAGGCAGTGATACAACAAAAATTAGAGTAGTCAGCAAATAGTAATATCACATATGCAGTGTGCAGCAACATTCAGTATGAAAGATAAAATACATCATTAAACAAACTGAGTCAGATAGTGCAGAAGTAGTGCTGTGTAAATGAAGCACACCTTAAGGTAGTACCAATTCTGTGAACCAAAGTTCAGGCAACCAGTCATTCATCTATATAAAAGGCACTTTGAGGAGGCCTATCTGTAATCCAGAGTTTTTCGTTAGGCGAATAATGATGCTGACAGAAGGTGGCTGTTATCCCACTTCGGTGGTTGGCCTGAGGCCACCGCCGAGGGCGCCCAACACCTGAGAAGGGATGTTATCCCAGCATAAAACCCACCCTGGAAGGCATTATTCCTATTCCACAATGGCTCATTGTTTTATACAGAAAAATAATTTTAAGGAATTTTTTAGTGTTTAAAATATATTTTTAAGAGAAGATGCAAACAATCATCAAGTGGAAAAGGATATGATGGCAGCATCATCTAGTTGATCAGCAGGGATGTTATGCCAGGATAACATCCCTGCTGTGATGGCCAACTGACCAATCAGAAGCCAGAATTCTTCTTGCCATTGTATAATAATGTTTATATCACATTTGATGACAAGTGGACAAGTAGTTCTCAAAATACAGACAGAAAAGGTGACCACCAATCAAAAGCCAAAGCTGAGGCATAATTAAATCAACATAGCTAACACTGTGAGACCATGAAGAACTCATACTGTAATACCAAATGTCTAAGGCACGCTTCATGACAAACAGAAAAGTGGTTTTCAAGATAGAATCCAAAACTATCAGCCTATCACAAGCCAGAATTCATGTATAAAGATAGAAGTATTGCCAACAATATATAAAGGTGAGGACTCATAATGCTGACAGTCTATACTATGTCTGATGAAAATGGATAAGGATTCTTAAGACAGATGCAAAAAATACAGAAGCCAAACCACACGCCAGAACTCATGAATAATTAAGTCAACATGGTAAACACTGAAATATTGAAGGACTTCTACTAACTAGCATACCAAGTTTAGTGACAGGGCTTATACACTGCACATGTATGTGCCACAAAAGCTGCTCAGAAGCCAAAACTTTGTATAGTAAAGGCTCACCATGAACTCACATCTGGGATGTAACCATCCCAGGTTACACACTCTTCAGGAGACCGCAAAAGAAAAGGGTGTGGGGTGTTGCCTATATTTAGGAGGGAATCAGTGCAGCAGAAATCTAGGGAAATGCAACAAAGTGGAGGCCCTTTGGGTCACCCTGGGAGTTGGGGACAGGACCTCATCAGAGTGGAGTTATATACAGATCCCCATCCCAGGGAAGCAGAAGTCGACAAGGAACTCCTGGAAGCCATCTCAATGATGGCTGACAAAGGTGAGTTGCTGCTGGTCGGGACTTAATCTGCCTGATGTAGACTGGACCTCGACACAGCATCCCCAGTAAGGAGCAGGAGTTCCTGTTCACACTGAAAGGGCAGGGCTAAATCAATAGTGGACTCACCCACCAGAGACAATGTAACTTGCACCTGGTGCTGACAAACAGCAACAGGGTTTTCAAATGTACGTAGTGGCGGCCATCAGAACCGTGAACACAGGTCAGTCTGGTTAGCAACAAACAAAGCAGAAGGTGAAAGTCACACAAGAATCAAGATCCTGATTTCTGAAAAAACTTTCCCGAGATGAGATCTAAAATCAAATCCATACAGAGCAACAGTAGCACAGGGATGTGGAAGACTACTGGGAAAACTTGAAAAACATCTTGACTACAGTTACTGAACAACGTGCACGACAAATCAGTAAAACCAAAAGATGGAAGAACCCTCTCTGGTTCACCAGAGACTAAGCAACCAAAATAAAGGAAAAGTAGAGGACCTTATAAGCTAAAAGTAGTCGAGAAGGAATAGCCAGATAAGGACGACTACAGGAACAAACTCAAGGAGGCAGGAAAGGCTATTCGAAGGCCAAAACAGTGGAAAGAATAGCACAGGGAGTCAAGAAGGAGATAAAGCCATCTATAGGTACATGAGAGGCAAACAAAAGAGTAAAGGAGGAATAGTCTGACTAGCAGCACAAGACGGTAAGATGGTGAAAAGGGAACAAAGACAAAGAAGAGGTGTTAAACAAATTCATCTGCTCTGTCTTCACAATAGAGGACAGTGGAAAGGGCCCACTAAAGCAGACAGAGCATAATAATAGAGGGAAGACACTAGCCCCTTCACAAGGGAGAGTTTCTACAAGAGCTAAACAAACAGAGTGGACAAAGCAATGGGGCCAGATGGTATTCACCTGAGAGTGTTAAAGGAGCTAAGACAAGAAATTACAGCACCACTAGCAGAGCTATTCAGTAAATCACTGGAGAGCGGAACAATATCTCAAGACTGAGAATGGCAACAGTGGTGCCACTGCATAAGGAAAAGCAAAGAGGAGACCAGAAAATAGCATCTTGTCAGCCTGACCTTTATAGTGGGGAAAATTATGGAGGCATTGCTCAAAGAGAGAATAGTGGAGTTCTTGAAGGAAAATGGAAAACTGGATCCTGCTTCACAGCAGGACGCCATGTCAAACAAACATAACATATTTCTTCGACTGGGTTACCAGAACAGAGGACCAGGGTGGGGCCATGGATGTAGTATACCTGACTTCAGTAAAGTTTTGACACCGGCCCCCACAGGAGACTGGGGAACAAACTAGAACACAGGAGTAGAGCAGAAGACAGTAAACTGGGTTAAGAATTGGCTGCAGGGCAGACACAGAGAGTCTTAGTCAATGGGTCCCTATCAGAACAGAGGAAGTGACCAGTGGTGTCCCACGGGTCGGTGCTGGGTACAATCCTCTTTAACATATTCATCAGTGACATCACGGAGAAATTAGAAAGGAAAGTTTGCCTGTTTGCAGACAATACAAAGCTCTGCAACAGGGTGGCCACACAGGAGGAAGCCTCAAGCATGGTAGCTGACCCCAGAAAACTGGAGGAATGGTCCAGAAACTGGCAGTTAAAATTTAACGCCAAGAAGTGCAAGGTCATGCACCTGGGAAAGCAAACCCAGAAATCAAGTACACACTGGAGGGACATCAATTGGAAGAGACTAGAATGGAAAGAGATCTGGGTGTACTCATCACTAGTGACTTAAAAGTAACAAAACAGTGCGAAAGCAAGTGACATCCTCGAATGTATAGGCAAGGGCATTACAAGTAGAAGGCAAGAGGTAATCATGTCGCCAGTACAGATCATTAGTAAGTGCACACCTGAGTACTGTGTTCAGTTCTGGAGGCCTCACCTGATAAAGGACATAGACCGACTAGAGACTGTGCACAGAAGGGCTACTAAGATGGTACAGGGCTGCACCATGAGACATACGAAAAGAGGCTCAAGGAGCTGAACTTGTACTCGCTTAGAACAAAGAAGAAATAAGGGACATGATAGAAACATTTAAATACATCAAGGGAATAAACACAACAGAGAATCTCTTCCAAGAAAGCAAGGTAACTCAAACAGAGGCACAACTATGCCTGGTGGAGGTAAGTTCAGGAGCAACTCTTTAAAGTACTTTCTCCAAGAGAGAGAGAGAGAGAGAGAGAAGAGAGTGTGACAGTGATAGACCCATGGAACAGCCTCTCACCTGAGGTCGAAAGATCTAAGACAGTGTTTAATTTAAACTCGATGAGCCAGACAATGTGGGCAGCTTAGAAAGAACACTTACCCGGGAGTTAGCCACCTTGGGCAGACTAGATGGATCAAATGGTCCCCATCTGCCAACACCATTCTTATATGCATGTCACCGTTGGTAATATTAAGTTACACTGAAAAACTCATGGCAATGAATGCCTATATCAAGTTTGCTGGCAATTCAATATGCAATCAAGGTATACTCAAACTGTAAGTGCTGAACGATATACAGTATATAAAATTAGTACAGAGGCCTTCACTATACCAGTCTTTCCCAGGGCAACCGCCTCTGTAAGGATAATTACTGATGAGAGTTTTGCATGCAGAAAAGATAAAGAATTGTCACTGTGGACATGCCTCTTCAGAGGAGTTTAAACTGAAAGACAAACAAACAAACAAACAAACAAGGGAATTTTTATAAATCAAAGACCTCGATTATGTCCTGAATTGGCTGGATTAAAGTAACACAAAAGATGTAACTTTTGCCTTGTAGAGGTTGTAATACTGTAAGGCCTCTTCCCATCTGCTTAATTTTCCTAGTTTATTAAAGAAAAATTGACAAGTAACATAAAAGTCACATGGACACAATGTTTTTTGTCAAACCTCTTACTTTACTCTACGACAATTATATCTTGTGGATTCCTAACTTCCTTTATATTATTAAATCGGCAATGTGTATTTTGCCTAATTCCATACTTTATTCTGTGTACAAAAAATGCATTTTGTAAATAAACCCTTTCTCTTCAATCTGTCTTGACTAGGGCAAGCCTGTGACAAGTTGTTCTACCTCAATACTTTCCTTGTAATAAATTACCTATAAACCAAAGAGGTATTTCTCCAGTAGGGTGCACTTGCTTCCTGTCACTTAGCATCTGGCCAAGCTGGTGAGCAGAGGAGATTGTTCCTTCGCTGTCCCGGGGACTAATAGCAGGTCTTGCCAGGTATGGCGAGGAAGAAGAAGAAGAATCAGTATTTATATAGCGTTTCATATACAGTATCCCAAAGCACTTTACAAGCAATGCTAGACTGGTAGTGAAGTGACTGAATGTGTGGTGGTGGCCATATCGCACATCATCACCCACACACAGCCTGGATAATTGCATGAACCGGTTTATGGGAAGGGGAATGTTGGCCAGACACTGAATGTTCCCTGCTCTTTTGCAAAGAGTGCCCTGGGTTCATTTACCTCCACCTGACACCCACCAGGACAGCACCAGGCTGGGCAGAAGGGACCTCGGTTTAATGTCTCATCCGAAGGACGCATACCCCAGCAGTACAACACCCCCAATACTGTACTCAGATGCCCGCGATTTTAGGTGCAAGTCCAATCCCGTGTGGATGAGAACCCAAGACCTTCTGGTCCAGAGGCGGATGTGCTACTAATGAGCCACGCTGACACCTGAGGAGTCGGGTACACCAGGGGGAGGGTGGAGAGTGCCAAGTGTGTAGGACGGAAGGGTGTGTAAATGAGATTGGGGATGGTCTCTAGACTGCCAGGGATAGGGATACTACAGTGACCTGGGGGTTGAACCTCTGATAGGAGACGGGTTCCACTACACTGCCAAGGATGGGGATATTACAGTGAACTGAGGTATCCGTCCAGCAAAGGGAGGGGTGACACAGCTCCGCACAATGCTTCTGTGTAGTCATGTGCAGCACTTTGTGCAGAGCTTCTAATGAGCACAAAATGACATGCAAATGGCCCCTTAGCACCTTGCACGCTACATGTTTTAATTAGCATACCTGCAGCTGAAAATGGCTCACGGGCATGGGCGTTATCCCATTTGGGACACGCCATCTCCCTTTAATCCTGAGAGTCACTTTCCTGCAGGGTTGCATTAGTACAGTGCAGACAGGCAGTGCTCACCAGCTGGCGTGTGCTGCCTATATGGATGTATTCCCAGGGCTGACTATGTACCATCTCACACGCACCAAGGGGTATGCGCACTACTGACTGGCTCTGAAAATGGGGCCCTTTAACTGTTTGCCTTAATCATCTAGACCAAAACAGCAGCTCAGTAACAGAAACATGGACCTCTTTGTAACCTCTTTCTACCTATTTTTACTGCCTTATCTGCACATGTTCTCACACCTGTTTCTGAATCTGGTTCTCTGTTACCACAGCCCAGATCCCTACTGCACTGCTGCAATTATTGCCATCTCACCTGCTATTCTTTTCTCTGTCTGCCGATTTATATACATACCAGTTACATGTTATCTCACTTGCAGTTTGTTCTGCTACTGCCTTCCTGGCCAGAAATTGTTAACTGTATTGTGGCTGCCTATTGGTATATGGAATGTACATAGCTGTAACCAATTTGTATTCTCCACTGTTGTAACTATTTATCCTGCTCATGTCTTTGGCATGGGTATGCCTGAAAGCGTCCGCTGGACCAGTGCACCCTACCCAGTTAAAGTCATAAATAAATAAAAAATAAATAAAAGTGGTCAGGAGGTGGACTGGGGCAGGGCTGCAGATGTAGTCTATCTTGACTTCAGTAAGGTCTTTGCCCAGAAGCTTGTGACATGCCACAGTGTCAAAGTAAACCAGTGCAGTATACAAGAGGCATACACAAGGACTGCTAACTGGTTTGGGACAGGAAACAGGATTGTGACGGGCAGCCACTACTGCACTTGGAGAGCAGTACTCAGCAGCATCCCTCAGGGATCAATGCTGCTGCCACAGCTGCTCAACATTTTCATCAACAATCTGGAAGCCAGTGTCTCCAGCATGCTGATGACCCTAAGCTGACAGGGTGGTGGACTCCTATGAGGACGAGGACAGAGTCAGACAGAATCTGAACAAGCTAGGTAACTGGTCAGACTCCTGGAGTCTGAGATGAAATGTAGCCAATACAAGGTGTTACACACTGGAATGAAAACCAAGGTAGGGCTTACACACTCTGTGGAGCTTCTTATGCAGCAGTGGAGAAGTAGGAGGAAAAGGACCTGTGGTCATAACAGATGAGAGGATGAAGCATGAAGAGCAGTGCACAGGTGCTGCCAAGAAGTCTGAAAAAATTGCTTGGCTGCATTAAAAGTGGTGACCAGCAAAGATGGGAAGTAATCCTGTCACTTTACAAGGCTAAAAGGCCACACCTGTAGTAATGTGTGCAGTTCCTAGCTCCTCAGTATAAAAAGAGCATTCAGGTAGTCAAAAGGGTCAATGCAAGGCTACTTCCAACGATCCAGAGTATGGAGAACAAAGGCAATGATGCTGGAGGCCCTTAACATGTTCAACTTTGGAAAAGAAGGCAGAGGGACACATGATCTCAGTCTTTCACATACAGTACTCAAGGGTATTGATGTTGAGCAGGTGATGTTTGATCTAGTGTGCTCCATGGGGTACTCATCCTGATGTTCTGAAGTGGTGAATTCAGGGGTAACGCTAGGAGGAGGCACATTTTCTGCCAAAGGATGATGAACATATGGATGAACAGTCTACCAGATGAGACAGTGAATATGAAGATAGTAAATGCCTTTAAATGTCTGCTTACCAGGAGAACCATAGGGTACCCTGGGTTATAGAGTGGTGAGGAATCCCTATCAATTACTACCTTTGCACATCATCATTATCATCACATGGGTACCTAAAATGTCCAAGTTATTAGTGAAGTCCTTCAGGTGCCCATGCATTAAATTCCCATTTTAATGCACGGTTCCATGGAGGGATCTAGTACAAGTGCCGCCGCACTTGTTCCCTGCTACTGAAGGAAAAGCAGAAGGGCAGCCATTGAAAACTGTGGGAAGCAATGAGCTGCCGGTGAGCACAGTAGGGTTAGGCTGAAGACACAGATGTTGAAGTTGCTGTCCTGACTTAGACGCCCTGTGAGAGAGACACAGCTGGAGAGAGAGAGAGAGAGAGAGACACACACACACCAACACCAACACCACCACCACCACCACCACACCACACAGTGGCCCTGCTCAGCGGTCCCTTTCCCGTGACATCAAGAACAGAAATGTTCTGTAGTGTGTGTCCTCTCTAGCTGCCCTGTCACACTGTCCCTGTTTGACTGGAGCACACGATGAAGCGAGAGGAGAGAGGTGGCCAGAATGAGAGCGAGCAGAGAACGGGAGATGACGGTGTTGTTGACGGCCCCTTCCCCACAGAGGAAGAGTGGAGAGGCAGTGTGACAGCAAGATTGGGACAGAAAGTGTATCAATTCTGGCAAGATGCCACCATATACAGCACGCATAATTTTGTCCATTTCGACTGACTATTTCTTCTTCATTATCCTGATAATCAGACCTATCACCACTGCATGCTTGACAAGAAACACATTGAGAGACAGAGAACGCAGCTGATTATCCGATCCCAAGTAGCAGGCACGACTGCTGTGACCTGATATGTTCAGCAAACTGTGGCAAAATAGCCTTGTTTCACTCCATGAACACATCAGGTCACAGACAGCCGCGCCGCCCACTCACCCAGGATTAGTAACCAACTGCAGTTCTCTGTATCTCTCAGTGTGTTCGGTTGTCAGGCATGCAGTGGTAGTAAGGTCCGGTGTCAGGACGGTAGAAGAGACAGTGAGGCAGGAACGTTGAAAATTATGCATGCTGTATAGTGTAGTATCTATAGTTTTCACCTTACAGAATGGTAGCACATCTGTTACTTCAGTTTGGTAGCTTGTTAAGGGACTGTGTCACACTCAGAGAAGATCCCTGACCAGACGCAGCGAGCAATACACAGACGGTGACCGGCACAGAGACCCCAGGACAGTTCCTGCAGTGTCCCTGTCTGCATGACCAGATTCTGTTTCCTGTCACCGGTTCTGCTCATTACACTGCCAGTGTTACAGTTTGTCGCCCTTCTCTCCTGTGCTGAGAACCTCACAGATGTAATTTGTGCAGTTTGTCGCCTGCAGTGTAAGTATCCCGCACTCTGATCCTCATCCAGATTTGTGTTTTCCTCCCCAGGTGGTCACCAGAGCTGCCCCGACATAGCTGCCAACGGGAGTGAGCCGCAACAGAGAGTGAACTTAAGGCATTTCCGCCAAAGACAGACAGTGGATACTGAGTGGCGGCTGAATGCTATAAACAGAAAAAGAGTCAGTCTGGTGGCACAGGGGGGGCGGGAAGAGAGCTGCGCCTCCCCCAAAGTCTCAATTGCTACATCTCCTTTGTGTCTCTCTCTCTCCATCCCATGCATTCTTCCCATGCCAAGTGGTACAGTAACAGGTGCTGCACTACCGGATCAGAGAGACAGAAAGAGAGAGAGACCGTGATTTTCTGTGGTGGAAGGCTTAGGATGCAGCTCATTACATCTGTCCTGTGCCTGTCTGCAGCGATGTCCTGCAGTCTGTACTGTACAGGTCATCAGCATCACCATGCTGTGGGGAAAGGGAGTAAGAGAGCCAGAAGTGTAGCTCATGTCAGCAACCCCCCCGCCGGATGAGCAAGAGTTTGTTCAAGGTAAACAGGTGTTTCAGCATGTGTGTCGGTGTGTGTGTGGTGGGCTAACTGAAATGCTGGATCCCCGTCGGCTGTTCCTGCTGCTGTCCCTAAAATGTGCTGCTCCAGTCACCCAACAAGAGACCCAATCTGTCAAAAGAGTACAGAACAAGTATGCTGTCTGTATTTCTGTGTCATCAGCGGTGGGTGTAAATGCATTGCTTACTTTTCCAGTGCCACATACCGCAGTTGCCACTGATGTTTGTCTGATGCCCGCTTGCAGGCATGCCAAGAAGAGAGAGAGACAAAGAAGAGAATCAGAGAGCAAGAGAGGGAGTTCATATTTTGTTGGAGGGGGCAACAAGCAAGGGGTGCAGAAAGTGTAGCACAACATATTTTCAAATATATGTCACAACCTGTCAATACCTATTTGTGACATCTGTATGTGCATAGCAGAAGTGAGACATGCACTAGTTGTTGGGGATTATTTTGCAAGAAGGATACAGTACTTTTTGCTGTTTACACAGTGGAAAAGACGTTCAGCTATTGTTTCTTGTTCAAACGTAACTCATATTATAGGAAATACCCATCTAGGGTGTGGGTTTAGAAGCATTCGCATGCCTGGGGTGCTGTGAGGACACTCAGCCTGTGGCCTCATGCCTCACAACGCACCCCAGGCGGCATTAAACACCTATAAACCCACACACCCTTCATGGTTATTGCTACTTAATCCATTCTTATGAAGAAAGGGGTGACATGATGAATCTTAAGCCACTTCAGTCCGCATTACTGCTGTTACCAACCTGTCAATGTCTGCTCAGAACTCTAAAATGCTGCTGCTTCCTCCTGTCAGGAAGACCCTGCTCAATGGAATTTGTTTGGGGACAGGGCATCACATGCCCTGGCAGTCCTCTCTCTAGTGCACGCCAGCTCGCTGATAAGGAGCTCCCCTGCATACGCCTTCCCAGTGTGACTGCAGCAGATCAAATACAGGAAGCTACAGTCAAGGCAGGAGAAACTAAGTCAAATTATGCCACCAAGGAAAAAAAAAACAAAGTGAGGATTTCACAGAAGTAAAGTAAGTCCTGCCCTGCAATGCTGCTGTCTGGTGGCATTAAGAAAACTTGTAACATGGCAAGAAATGTAATAGTGGAATAATGTCAATTCCATTGGGCAAAACCCCACATGTGACACAAAGTCAAGTGGGTATTAATCCCTAGTAATGCCCGCTTGACAGTGGGACTGCGCTTAATGGAAAACACAGACAGAGAGAGAAACAATCTGCACATCTCCAGAGATCTGTTTCTGGCTTTTTTCTCTCTCTGTCCTATAGGTGGCGCTACTAGATCCTCAAAGTGACAATGCTGCTGAGTCCTACCCACCCACCCACCCACCCACCTGTGGAACCTCGAGAAAATGGCGAAACAGTTACACTCCAGCATGAAATTCAAAATCGAGCTACACACTCACAGAATAAAGACAGACACATCCACACAGAAGAAAACCGTAACTCTGCATTTCTCAAGTGCAATGGAGCGATCTGCCAGCTTTGTTATTATTTTCAGCTAGTAATGCATTGTGGGATAGTACAAATAGATGCCAAATATGCAAATATTTATACTTTTCCATAATGCATTAATGAATCACAACTAAAACCAACAAAACGAGAACAGACCACTGCATAAGTACAAGAAGCAAATGGTTTTGTTATATTCCTGTTATGTCACCTATAACAAAATGCCACAATATGTATTAAAACAGCAGTCACAATATAAATGTATATAGACTAGTGAATGTGCACTCACACAGCCGGACGCTTAGAAAGTCTATCTGTTTAGTCAGTAGTTACTTGAATAGCATATAATATTGCATAAATATTGTGAGTCGCTGTTCATTTCTGTTCCACATATGGGGAGAGAGGGAGACAGGGAGCGGGTCAGGGGTGGAGGACAGTCCTGATCAATGCCTGGGAGCATGGGCAACAAAATGCCTGAGCTCCATGCTATGCTGGTTGAGGGAGCAGCGGATATGGCAGCAGTTACTGACACATGGGCCACCCAGAAAATGATTGAGACCTAAACTTGGAGGGCTACAAGATATTCAGGAAAGACAGAGGAGTGTGGGGTGGAGGAGAGCTGATAGTCATAAATGACATAGTGGTTAGTGGAGGAGGAGGCTGTAGGGGTTGTGGAGGCAATTTTAGTAACCCTGCAAATGAGGGGAGGTAAAAGATTGAAAATAGGGTGGTGTACAGACCCTCGCAATGGAGGAGGCCCTGAGGACAAACTAGTTGAGAACATCAAGGGTCACTGTGACCTGGAAAGGGCAGGTGGTGGGTCATGGGTGACCTCACATGCGGGAGCAGACTGGGACACTATGACATCCTCTGTGGCCAGGGAACAGAGACTGATGGATGTCTTCCAGGATGCCTTCCTGGTCCAACAGGTGGGGAACCCTACTAGGGAGGGGCAGATATTGGATGTTATCCTAGCAGACAGTGACCAGATAAGGGCCTGGAGGTGTGCAGCCTGCTGGCAAGTGGCACCCACGCTAACAGTCTGGTTTCTGCTGTATCTAGGGGAGGATAACCGCATCAATACAGTACTAGTAGTAGACTTCAGGGGAGTGGACTCTGGGCATGGGGAAGATTCTACGGGGCAGCTTGGACAAGACCATTAAGAAGGAGGCTGCTAGGTCCTGTACAAAAGTAAGGCATGCATGGTAGAGCCAGTCAAGCCGGATTGATGGACCAGGGAGGTGCAGGAGATGGTGAAGGATAAAAAGGCTGCCTACGCACGCTTTAAGCGCTTAAAGAGGGTATAGGGAGCAGGGAGAGCACGAGTTGATGGCCAGGAAGGTCACCAGAGTGGTAAGGGAACCAAGGCGAGGATGCAGCAAAACCTGGCTAGGGATATCTGGAGGAGGGAAGGATTCTACAGATACATAGGGGAGAAGAGAAAAGCGAGGGCACAGATCAGCAGGATTAGGACTGGAGAGGGATAGGCTCAGGAAGCAGGGGAACAGGCAGAGGTGCTAAATGAGTAATTTGCCCCGATATTTACAGAGGGAGGCAGGGATCCCTACAGCCCAATGGGAGGGAAGGGAGCAAACAAAATCGAGAGGATAGATGAAGTCTGGAAGACTGAAAGAGGCTATGGACAGGCTGGGCCAAATCTAGAAGGGATAAGTGGCTGAATGAGGGTGGGCTGGAGGAGAAATCATAGTGGATAGGGTGAGGGAGGCACCTTGGACGCTAAAACTGATAAGCACCGGACCGATGGGCTGCATCCGAGGGTTTTGAAGGAACTGGTGGAGGAGCTGGCACTCCACTGGCTGCACTCTTTAACACCTCTCTGCAGACAGGATGGGTGCCTCAAACTGGAGGGTAGCTCATGTGGGGCCTATTCACAAAGAGGGGTCTAGAGAGGAGATGGGGCATTACAGGCCTGTCAGCCTAACGCCTGTGGTAGGCAAAAGTAATGGAGGGCATTATCAAGGAGAGGCTGGGGGCAGCTGGAAAGGCTGGAGTACCTGGATGACAAACAGTACGGTTTTGTCCTGGGGAGATCGTGGTCAGACCAACCTGGTGGAGTTTTATGACTGGGTGACGGGGCCCTGGACCGACATAGGCTGGTGGACGCCCCATACCTGGATTTCAGTAAGGCGCTTGATCTGCACCCCACAAAGATCTGCTAACAAAGCTGGGGGATGGGGTGGGAGGGCAGTTGCTCAGATGGATAGAAATTGGCTTACGGGCGAAATACAGATGGTAGTGGTTGGTGGGACATTCTCCTCCCCAGGAAGGTCATCAGTGAGGTCCCCAAAGTTCGGCACTGGGGCCACTCATGTTCAATGCCTATGTCTCGGATATGGGGAGAGGGGTTAGGAGTAGGATGAGTCTTTATGATGACTCCAAAACTGGGAGCACTAATGGAAGGGAATGAAGTGAGAGACAGTCCGGGGGGCATGGATACCCTGGAGGGGTGCCAAGGAGGGGGATTGAAGCTTTAATGCAGGAAATGTAAGATGCTGCATCTGGGGGCTGAAACCCGGCTATGTATACACCGTGGAGGGATCACACTGCAAGCCACACTGGGTGAGAAGGATCTAGGGTGGTGGTAGATATCAAAATAAATAACACGGAAAACTGTGGAAGAACCGCAGCAAAAGCAAACAGGATACTGGGCTGCATAGCTAGGGGAATTACGCCCAGGAGGAGAGGTGATCCTCCTCTGTATAATGCCTTCATCAGGTTGCATCTCAGTACTGTGTGCAGTTCTGGAGACCTCACCTTAAGAAGGACACAGCAAGCTGGCCCGTGGCGCTGAGGGTTGAGGGCTGGATGCCACACCGCACCATGCCGAAGGCCTGAGTTCGGAGCGAGCTTGAGGTCGGGATCGACAGGGGGAGAAATGTATTGAGTGATCTGCAGGGCTGCCTCCTTCCTGGGGAGGGCATGTGATTGCTCAGCACTCTGGTGGTCCCTGGTGGAGACTGGGGGCACCACAAAGTGTCTGGGCTGCAGTGAAGGGAGCGTGGCTGGACGAGGCAGGGCTGCCGTGCAGCACAGCATCAGATGTGCATCACACACGCTTGGGAGCTCCAGGCACCTCCAGAAGGAGGAGGAGAAGGAAAGAAATACCCTCCAGCTTGATAGAGCGACGGCCCTGCCAGTGCCACCACCACACGCCCAATGCTGGTTCCCACCACTGCCCCCTGTGGTCTCTCCGGGCTGCCGCCCCACCCGAGGGAACTGAGATGCACTTTAAGATGGCGGGGAACACAGCGGCAGTAGAGCGAGTCGGCGAGAGCAGTGGCCTGGAGAGGAGTTCTTGAGCTAGAGGCCAGAAAGATAGGTAAAAAAAAAAAAAGAGAAAAGGAGGACATAGCACTGCTGGAGAGGGTCCAGAGGAGGTGACCAGGATGATTCAGGGCATGGGGAGGCCCTATAAGGAGAGACTGGAAGAGCTCTGGCTGCACACTAAAGAAAGAAGAGAGACAGGGGGACATGCAGGTCTTCAAATATGCAAAAGGAATAAACAGGGCAGAGCCAAGGAGATGTTCAGGTTAAAGAAAGGGGGAACAACCAGGAGGCACGAGTGGAAGCTGGAGGGGGAATGTTGGAGACATTACTTCACTGAGAGGGTGGTGGAGTCATGGAATGTGCTGCCCGGGACTCTGGTGGAGGAGGGCACAGTGGAGGGCTTCAAGAAGGGTGACAGGTGCAAGGGAAACTGACGCTCAAGACCCTCTCTGGGCTGGGGAGGGGGGAAGCTAGCACCCATTAGGTGGCTGGCTACCGAGCAGACATGACAGACCATTAGACCTATTCTGCTGGCTTTCAGTATGTTAGTATATAATTGATGTCTAACAGTATTCACCCTGCACTTGCCATGTTACAAGCGCACAAATCCACTGTGAAGTCGGACTCTACCAGGGGAATTAATGCCTGGTTGGTGGTTGGAGGCACTCAGCTCATGGACTTGTGCTCTCTCGACCCCCTGAAAACCAGGCATTAATTTGCTAGTAGAGCCCTCCTTTATCATGTATTAATGCCTACTAGTATCCAGAGGGAGAGGAAGATACTTTGGTGGGGAGGCACTGTCAATCCAAACTTCACATGTGCTGCCTTAGAAGAGGGTGACTATGTAGCAGAATGATGGGACTGCTGATGTGCGTGAGAGACAGAAATATGTGTGCGATTAATATTGTCCTTGTGGTCTGCTTCAGTAATTCTGGTTCTTATCCAGACTGCCACCAGTTGCTGATTTTGGCCCATTCGTTAAAAATAATTGTTTTCAATCTTTTGCTAGACTAAACATGCAATGCAGAATCAAAACCTACACCAAAAATGTAAGCCTTATCAACAAATATTTGTGAGGACTTGTCTTTCACATCAAGATTAAATTAACATTTTACCTTTCTAGCTTACAAAACTATTTCTTTGAATTTGTCTGAATTCCTTTGTTTTATTTTTGAATATAAAATGTTTATTGAAGCGTAAAGTAAAATATATATTCTTTGTTTTAATGATATTGCTCTTTCAGTATATAAATGTTTTCACAAATACTAATTTAATTACACATTATCCTTCATTTCCCAGCAAAAACATAAAAAAAAAAAAAAAAAAAAAAAACTTTGCTCAAAGGCATTAATGCTTGGTGAATATAAAAATATACAACAATTTTACTTTTAGCAGCAAGGCATGCTTTAACAATAGCCCTTTATTTACCGACGATGTTTGCAGCATTAACCCGTGATGCACTGCTGATGCGCTGCAAAGATGGTGGTGTAGACACCTTACCAGAGTGCAGTAAAGCATTGTGGATCCATTTTTGGCTGCGACCTGAAGTGGGGACCTCTATCAGATCAAGTGCATCAAGCTGGTCTGTAAACTCTCTGCTGCGCCGATCCGTTGTGACGCCTGTCTCCTGCTGACCAAACCCATCCCATGGAATGTCCAGCCCCCACTCCATGGCAGGACCTGCAGCGCAGCAGCAGCCAGCTGTGTGGACTGAATTTATGTGTGGAGTACACAGCGTAGTGGGAAAGGAGCAGTGCAGAATGAAAAGCGCTGTGGCTGTGTAAACAGAGTTAAAGTGAATCCCTCCAGCACATTCCAATCCATGGCAAACAAAGAGAAGATGCACTACAAACCTCAATGTACTCCTTGATAGTTCCTGGTTTGTGATCCTTTATTATAGTACCTTTAAATGTGACTGGCAATGCTATATGAAGGTAAGCTATCCTCCATAAATTTCACTAACCCTGGCCAACCAGGTGTCAAAATAGCATATAATCACAATTTTTGATTAATAGTTCTTCTTGCATATTAGTTTTGTGGATTATAGACAAACAAAGAAGCCAAGACCATGGAGCCTGGCCAAGCACTGAAAACTAGGAACACTAGCAGTAACAGCGATGTCGATGCCTCCACTTCTGTAATAAAGGCAGAAGTATTAAATTATTCTTTCAATAGCTTTTATGGAATTTTAATCTTTAAAATATTAGAGGAATGTTTGGGTTCAAGCTGCTAAGTATCAATGAAACGTGATGATACGACATATGCTATTTTGAAACCTAAATGGCCAGGGTAAGTACGTTTTTTGTGGTAGTGTGCCCTTGTGTATCGTTGCCAGTCAGCTTTAATAGCTCTACCTGTTTATTTATTTTGCTAAACTAATGAAGTGTTTCGTGATGCATTTTGTATTAGACGCTGAGATAATTCAGTAACATGGTTGTCCTATATTACCCAATAATTTCCAGTTGCTGGGGAAAAAAAAAACGTTACCCACTCCTATGACATCATGCATGTGGTGATGGAAACTGACCTGTTCCATATCAATCATCATTTACCCATAGCATCATGTCACACATATATTTATTTATTTAGCATATCATAGGAATTACAACCCTTTGAGTTATAGAGAAATTTACAAAGGATCCGCGTCAAACATAGTCATACATAACATACATACAATGAGTCAGATGCAGTAATGAGACATCACAAAATTAAACAAGGTATTTACAAATAATGCCCAGGCTGGCTGTTGACCCTATACATGTAGTAGCTTAGGGTACTGATGTTGATACAGGTGGTACAGCTACATTGTAAATGCAGCCTCTGGGATGATGTCATAGTTGGAACACATATAGTTCCCTGCCTGCAAAGACCAGTTAAAGCCAAACTACATAATTCACAGTAATTTAGCCCCTTATTTCACACAGACTTTCACTGTTTGAAAAGGCAAAGCAAAAAGAACCAGCTTAAAACATTAAGTACCACAGGCCCAAGCAAGAAGTGTATATCAACCCATGGCAAAGTCCTACACAAAGAAGCAAATGAACAAACTTAGCTATTAATCGCTGATACACTCATATTACCCAGTTAACCCAAACAGTAACCCTATTATTAAAACATGTCTAATTTTACCATGCAATAACTTACAATGTGTAGTTACTCTAAGGACACATACACTGGCAGTCTTCAAACAAAGAGCTATATTTACTTAAGAGAACAAACTTAATTGTTTAAAGAGGAAAGTAGAAATGCTTCAAACATCTCAGAAGCAGACAGATCCTATAGCTGAAGCAAACTGAAGGACAAGTAAACAAGATGCCCTGAATTTCAACTCTAAATGCAAAACACAGCACTGTAGGCTACAGTCTTACCTACAGAATAATGTGCTGTGTTTGCTTAAGACAATAGATGTAATACATTTTCACTAGCTTTAAAATTTGTGAACAAACCGAGACTTTAAAGCAAACACCGTGTTCAACTACATGCCTAAAATGGTTGCAATGTCATTACATGATGTTATAGGAGCGAAAACCTTAACTCACACATGTAGAGTGAGGATTTAGATCTGAAATGCAGTGTTAATGTAACAGCATAAGTATCAATCAATATTTATTGTAAGGCAATTGAGAGAGACTCATTTACATTTGTGTCCAAGTACATTAAATACAGTACAGTTATACAAAACAGCACATAAGTTCAGAAAAACATAGAATACAAATGCCAAGTCACATACAGTGCAAAACACTTTAACGGATGGCCTGGTGGCGCTGAGGGTTGAGGCGCTGGACGCCACACCTTGCGCCATACCGCAACCGGGTTTGGAAACGAGCCCAGGCCGTCTGGTGTTGGTGGGGAGGGAGAGAATTGAGCATCCAGAGGACAGCTCTCCTTTCCCGGGAGGGAGGGGACAGGCTCAGCTCTTGACTCACCTCTGGCAGAAGCCGGAGGCACAGCAGGAGCACAGCATACAGAGTGGGTTGGGGAGTGGTGGACATCGACGGAACTAATTGACGCCAGAGCGCCATGCCAAGCCCCGAACAGGGAAAATGATGCTGGAGCACCAAGAGGAAGGAGCACCTGCACAGACCCTAATGACTCCTGCCTACCTGACCACCGGAGGGACCCAGCGAAAATGAAAGGATCTCGGAGTGTATGGGTCCCACCTCGCACCTGCCTGGAGGGTATAGTCACGACTCCATGGGGTCTACGGGGATTCAGGTAAGGCAGTGAAGTGGGTAGGTGCATAGGCATCTCCCAAAGGAAGGGCTCAGGCAGGAGGAGAATAAAAAAGAGAAAATAAAATAAAAATAAAAAACATTTTATATAAGTTAAAATAAGTAAAAAGATAAAATTCATCTATAACAGTCGACTGGCTATGCAACAATCCATCAATAAAGATCTTAAAGCGGAAATAGGTTATAGGGCATTTCTCATTTACATTTTTCAGAATTACATCCCAGGTACATGGAACAGAAACTGCTAGGGTATATTCCCAGAGTTTGGTTCAAAATCTTAGGTACAGAAAAATGTGAGAATTTTATCAACTTTAGTTTGTGATAGTTTGTTGATTTATAATGTAGTAAATTTAAAAGAAAAGGAAGTGCATTTAATACAAATCTATACACAAATACCAGTGCTTCTGTCCATTAGATTAGATCTGTCCAAATATATTTATAAAGTCTCCATTCATAGTGAATGATTGCTCTGGGCGATGTCACTCCTATGACATCATGTAACAACGTTGTGTCCATTTTAGACATGTACTGGAATGTATGCGTTTGCATCAAGTCTCGGTTTGTTTACAAATATTAAAGCTGGTGAAAATATACTAAATGCACTTTCTGATCCAAACACAGCACATTATTCTGTAGTTAAGACCTTAACCCACAGCACTACGTTTTTGCATTTACGGATTTTAAATTAGATTATTTGTTCTGTTTAGGTGTTCTTTAATCAATAATAAAGGCCAGCAAAACACAGAGAAAACATGGACTGTAGCTACTATCAATTATTATAAGGGTCTTGGAATGCTGCATTCTGATTGGTTGTCAGCATTCCAAGAGCCTTATGTTAATCTCTTACTAATGTAATTGTCCAGCCGAATGACAAGCATATTAATCTGCCTGGGACTAGTTTTTCTTTTACAAATTCTATAGTTAGAATGTAGAGCCACCATTATGTTAAGATAGACATGCTGGACAGTGAAGAGTCTAAACTGAAGTAATCATTACGGTAATCCGTTGAATAAACAATTGGGTAATGAATAATGATCAATTTTGTCTCTGTTATTATGTTGTATTTTCCAAAGGACTACTAGCCACAGCGCATCTTAAAATCATGTGGAATAAATGTAAAAATCCACAACATAACCACCACTCCTGTCCACCGCCTCAAGCCCCAACAAGTAAAGTTATCAACACGGTCATGTCTTCTCCTGGGTAATACTGTCAGCAACCCCAGAAGCAAGTATTTTAGTTTTAGTTGTCTGCATCTTCACTTGTAAATCAATGAATAAGAGCTAGAGGAGAAGTACCTGCAGTCTGTAGACACAAGTAGCATAAATGCAGTTTTAAACAAGCACATCTCCTGCTGCCACTGCCAATGTCTCCTGCGCCCACTGAATGGGCCGAGTCCCTCCCGTGAAAGAAGAAATTTTTTTTTAAACTAGATAAACTTCCAAATCAATTTGCAGCGACATGCCGCCATGAGGGTGCTTGTAAAATACTGAGAGCTGTACAAAATCACTGCTGAAGTCTTGTTCCAATAGAAGCACAGTCAATAAATTATCCTGTCCTGTCCTGTGTTTCCACTCCATGGTTGTGCACAGCAATGGAGCCACAGTATCTTTCCTTTGAGCTGCCACCCATCAAAGCACAATGATACCCCCCCCACCACCACCACCACCACCAGCACTGGAACTGGCCTGACGCAAGAAGTGTGCTGCAGCCTGCTGCCCAAAGATGCCCAGGGATGAGAGCTTAGCACTGAGCATAGCAACAGAACCCCCCCAGCACATGAAGCATCTATGTACTGTGACTGACCCTCTAGGAAGATCAGCAACACTGACCTCTCGCTCTCCCTTTCAGGACTCCTGTAAGTGGTGATTTTTTTCACTGAAACAACATGAGTCAGACGATGGGCACGGGCCCGGAGATGGGTGGGCGGTCTTAACTTATGGTGACACGCCAGTGTCATAATTATGTGAGTGGGATGGTGTCGGGTCGGGACATCCAGGGACGGAGGGACTACTGGGGTACTGAGCTGCTGTTCCTGTTGCAGCTCGTGGTCATGGTCGGAGATTTAGCATCGAGATCCTGGGACTTGAGTTGGGCGGGGGTCAGAGGGTTGGGGCAATTTCTGTGAAAATAAACTGGTTTATAACATGCGACTATTGCATAATCAAGCATTTTTTTTTTTTTTTTAAGCTGACCGATTTCTGTTTTAACAACATCCAGCACCTTTTAAGGCACATCTTAGTGAGCAGAAGCAATCAGCTTCATCGGTCAAATCTGAAATGTCTGTCTGCAGCTCAAATTACCTATGTTGAATGTCTTGCAGTCTCTTGCCTCTCACCCACTTTCTTGTTGGCATCAGACTGTGTTCTAACTCCACACTTCCAACTTTGTGCCCAATTGCTTGGGCTTCGTACGGAGTTTCTTGGCAATGTCTCTGTCTGCGAACCTATGATGGCATTTTGTTGTATTTAGAGATCCACTCCTCCAGAATTTGAGGAAATGAAAGCCCATTGTGGCAAGTGTGGGACTGGGGAGGAACAGGCAAATATACAATAAAAGATATGTGCAACCTCTGACACTATTAATTTCATAATTTGCAAGTAGGAGACTGCTCGACAATGGCTTTCATTCTGTGGCTGTCAGCTTTACATCTGCTGGGACTGCCTGCATCTGACTCCTGTCAGCTTGCATCTTCTGCCACTGCCAACATTTCATCGGAACTCGTTATAAATAAAGTGCATAGTACATAATGTACTACAGCTCCTTAACCATGTCAGTGCAACTTATTTGTTAATAAATTTTACAATCTTATATCCACAAATATAGCTTGTCCTTGTGTATTTCTTGTCACTACTACTGTAAGCTTTTGGTGAGGGGCTATTTTATGTTAAGTGTTAAGAATAACTGAAATAAATACTGTGTTATCAGAAAACCTCAAGAAAAACTTAATCCAATTATAGTAATAACAATAAGTTACTTCCAGGTTATATTAATGCTCAAGTTAATCACCCCACAGAATATTATGGCACTAAGCTGTGCCTGGGTACTTTTATTCGCCCCAGGGGGATGATTAACTAGAACATTACCCATTACCCCTGTCATACCTTTTGCTTAAGAGAAATGCAGGATAACCTGGACCAGGACTACTATAAAGCAGAAAAGAAGCTAAATGATGTGCTGTATGTAAAACCTGATCTGGATTCTGTTAAAAACAGAACTTTACACCGCACTCAATTATTCTGAGCTCATCTCATCCTAATCCAGTGATATAACTCATCCAAGTGAGTGTGTGTGTGTGTGTGTGTGATGAGACGGTAATTTCATCGATGAGCTGGGGCAGGATAAGCTGAAGATCAGCTAGGCATGGGTTACAGCCATACACCAGGTACTTGGGGTAATAGCCATATCTGACATTTATGCAGTACGAGGTGGTGTGCTGCTCAACTGAGTGCTACCTTTTGGATGAGACGTCAAATCAAGGTTCTTTCTGCCCATCTCTGGTCATTGTCCAGATGAAAGTTAAAGATCCCATGGCACTTACTGATGAAGAGTAGGAAAGTTTCCCGGTGTCATGGCCAACATTCCACCATCAATAAAACAGGTCCGTGTAACCCACCCTCCAGGGCGCACCCGGAAACAAACTATCACAGTTTAATGTGGCTTTCCTGATCAATAACTGTAAACAAGTAAATAAATAAGCCACATGGTCTTTGGTCTTGTGGCTTACTCTGCCCCTATGTTCACCTGAAGCTACCATCTCGTTGTCCATATACCCCCAGGCATAATCATCAGTGTATTGCACTTTCTGCAACAATCCAGATTTAGGAGGTTATACCAATCAAAGCACATATTTTTTAATTTCTGTTTTAATAGCTTTTAGATTTTTCATAAAATAAAGAACATACAGTCCATGTATATATCATAAAAATATTGGAACTAATACAATTAACGGTGGAACATTATATATAAACAGAACGTGTTGGCCTGTAATTCGTTCTGAACAATAAATTCTCATATTACAATTTAGGATCAGCATGCCCTTAAGGAAAACCAGGATCTGAGATTCCCCACCTCCTTGGATTTCTGCAGAATTACTAGCCTGCCCACGCACGTGATCCTCGCTTGAAGGTTTACACGTTTCACGGCTCCCCTGCTGACTTGCTTAAGTACTGCGTTCTTCAATGCCTGTACCAGAGTCACTAGGCTAACCAAGGCTGAGTTCATTGCCTCAACCTTCCAGACCAACCTTAACCACCCTCCAAGCTCTGAAAGGTCATCCACGCTCTTCTTTCCCCTAAGCCAGTCCTTCATCCTGGTCCTCAAGGTGGGCAACTCCCCAATTTCTGACCCACCTCTCTGTTGCTTCCGAGTTCAACTTCACCTCCTGTGCCTCTTCCCTTTTCTCCTCCCTCCCCCAACCACCGCTCCCTTCCCTCCCGGCCTACCATCAAGTCTCCTCCTTCTCTCTTGTCTCCACTACTGACACCATCAGCTACCCTGGCTCTAAATCCTCTCAAGGGCAGAGCCCTGACAGATTAGATCTAAACTCCTCTTCCTCTCTGCCCCTGCCATTGCCCTGCCTATCTCCTCCTTCTTAACCTCTCTTTCTCCTTGCCTCTGTCCCCGATGCCTGGAAACAGGCCACTGTTATACCCCTCCTCAAAGGAGGTGATCCCACCCTTCTGGAAACTACAGAACCACCCCATCTCCCTGCTCCACAGCTTAGCTAAACTACAAAAACACCTTGTGTTGGCTCAGCTCTCCTCCTTCCTTTATTCCACCTCTTTCTTCACTCCCTTCTAGTCTGGTTTCAAAAATTCCACTCCACTACCTCCAACCTTCTCCAGCTCACTGACTCCATTCTCACTGGAATGGATCAGGGCCTGCCACTTCAGCCATTTCTGTCAACTTGGCAAAGCCTCTACACCATATCCCAACTGCTCCTCCATAACAAGCTTAAGGCATCAGGGCTCTCTGACTCTCAACTAATTGGTTCCACTCCTACCCTGAAGGTAGGACTCAATCAGTTAGAACTGGAGATTTCCTATCCTCCACTCCCTATCCATACTGGTGTCCCTCAAGGGTCATCCTTGGTCCGATACTCTTCTTGGTCTTCCTCAATGACTTCCATGCTGCATGCTCCTCAACGTCCATCTGCATGTACAGATGATATGGTAATATTTACCTCTGGATCCTCCCCTCTGATCTGATGGCCAGACTCCAGCTGGAAGACAATGTCCAGCAGTGGTTCCAGTCTAATATCACTTAACGCCAAGAAACGGTTTCCATGACCTTTGGCACCAGACAGAAGCTCTCAAAGCTTACTGACCTCCTCTCCTTCCACACCCTGACTGGGATCACAATCAATGATGTCCCCACACTTAAGTACTCAAGAGTATGGTTAGACTGTCACCTTGACTTTTCTGGGCATGCGGATGCCATCCACAAAAAACTTCACCGTATACTTGGTGCATTATACAGGAAGAAAGGTTGCATCTCTCTTCCTGCTCACAGAGTTATTGTCCAGAATGATCCTCCCATCTTGATTATGGTGTGGCTGTCTATGGTACTACTTCCAGGACCACTCTAGCCAGACTGGACCCCTATTTCTCTCCTTCTGCCGCTTTGCTCTGGATTGTCCACCCCACCCACCACTGCTCCCTCTATTCCTCCCTTGCCCTCCCTCCCCTCCCTTGAAGACAGACGCCTCACTCATTGCACCTCCTTTATCTTTACATTTTGGATTGGTTCCAACCCTTCTACCTCACCTCTCTCCTTTCCACCCCCACCCTCCTCTTGCACCTCCGTGCCTCTGGCTTTCTCTCCCTTGCTCGCTCTCCTAGAAAATCTTCAGCTGGCCAGGCTGCTTTCTCTTGCCGTTTCCCCAAACCACGGAACACTCTCCCACGAACATCTGCTCTACCCTTTCTCTGCACTCATTTTCCTCCCACCTGCAGCTGCTCTGGATAGTTGACCACGCCTCTACTCTCTACCCTCCTCCTGTTCTTCTCTTATTTCACCCCATAAACTTCTGCTCTGCCTCTTCTCTGCACTCATTCTCCTCCCTACTCCATGACTTCTCCACCCACACCTGCAGGCAAGGGAAGGCAAATTTTATTTAAAAGGACACCCATCCCAGAGGCTCTGAAACCGTACATTAATGGCATAAAAACAAAACAACACAACACAATACAATCAATAAAATATACAACTCCAAACAATTAAAACCTTATTTACTACATAATTTGTTTCATTATTAAGAATTAGACAATATAAACTATAAAACATAGGAATGCCTGATCGAATAAAATGTCTTTTAGTCAGACCTTAAAAACCTCAACAGACATGGGGCCTCCCTAACAACTATAGGCTTAATTCCACAGGACGGGAGCTGCGATAATTAAATGCTCTGTCGCTTGCAGTTCTTAACCTCGTCCTGGGAATCGCAAGGAGGCCCTTAGAAGAGGAACGCAGGGAACGGACCTCCCAGACAGCAGTGTAAGAAGGTCATTCAGGTAGCCAGGGCTCAGGCCGCAGGGGGCCTTAAAGGTAGAGCAAACCCCACCTTAAAGAGGACCCTCCACCTAACCGCAGCCAGTGCAGATGATATAGCACGGGTAATATGACAGTATCTAGATTGTCCTGTCAACAACCTCGCCGCGCATTCTGCACCAACTGCAGTCGGCGGAGGGTACCCCAGAGACCCTGAGATAGAGTGCATTACAGTAGTCAAGCCTGGAGCGTCACAAAGGCATGTACCAAAGTGGGAGGTCCAGAGGCAGAACTAAGGGCTTGATCCTGGCGTATTCCTTAGATGATAAAACTAGTATATACAATGGAAGACACCTGAAATTCAAGTGTCAAACCGCTGTCAAGAATAACACCCAGATCACGCCCCTAGAGGAGGCCTTCAATGGTACAGAGCCAAGGCAAAGTCCTGTCTCTGCACCAGAGGCCAACCTATCACGTTCTCTGTTTGACTCCACCACCAGTACCTCCGTCTTACTGGGGTTGAAATCGCAACCAACTGGAGGCCATCCAGTCATTGATTTCAGCAAGGCAGCTGTTAAGCACTCCTACTGCACAAGATGTTCCAGGGGCAAAGAAAAGTACAGCTGGAGTATCATCAGCATAGCAATGAAAACCAAGCTGTACTTCTAATGAGCTCTCCCAGGGGTAGCATGTACACGGTAACAACATCGGTGACAAGACCCAACCTGTGGAATCTGCGACAACAGGTGGTCAGGGAGGAGGAGAAATTCCCCATCACTACTCTCTGCCTCCTGTTGGATAAAAAGACTCAAACCAGCGGATGACATAACCGCAAGTCCACAGAATTCCCTTAGGTGGTCAAGTAACACTCGATGGTCCACCGTGTCAAATGCTGAGGAGAGATCAAGGAGAACAAGAATTTCCCTCCCTTGATCTCTAGCCCTAAGGAGGTCATTGTGCACCTGAACTAGTGCAGTTTCTGTACTATGCCTTGCACGAACCCAGACTGGAATGGTTCATAAAGATTATGGGCCACGAGATGCTCCTCAAGCTGAAGCACCACCACCTTCTCAACAATCTTACCTAAAATGGAAGATTGGAGATAGGATAGTAATTTGCCTTAATGGCAGGGTCCAACGATGGTTTTTCAGAAGGCCTCACCAATGCCTCCTTCAAGACATCAGGAAAGACCCCTCTGACAAGGAACACCGGACAATCAAGGCAAACACCGGGCCAACAAGTCAACACATCTCATTAAGAAACGAGTTGGCACGGGTCCAGTTCACAAAAGGTGTGCGAAGCCTAGAAGCAATCTCAATGACCTCAGCCACCTCCACCAGTCTAAACTCACCCCAAACAGACGGAGTGCTCGGAAGCCCATAGCGACCACTGTCGACCAGATTCTGGTCCACTGGCGGAACCCCTGCCTATTGGCAGACACCTATCCGGAGAAGAACTGAGCAAATCATCACAATGCATTCAAAAGCTACCTTCGCTGTAGACAAGCAGGGTGAAGAAGCCTGTCCACAGTCCGAAGAGCACAGTTGGTCGGTTCCTCCCAGCAGCAATCTCCTGGACAGAAATTCTGCCTTCTTCTGGTTGATTGCCCTCTGGTATGCACCATAGTACATACACAGGAGCCAGTTGTCTGCCTCGGGGGCCATGCTTCTGCCAGTAGCGCTCTAATCTCCGACCCAGAGTCTTCATCTCCTTGGGCTCCCCATCAAACCAAGGGACCTCAAGTGAAAGACCTGGCGTCAACACGCACTGTGCGAGGAGTCAAGCGCACCAGAAAGCGCCCATTATGGCGCCCACTACTGCTCACACGCCCCGCATGCACTGTCCACACTAGATAGGTCAGCCACCACCAAAAAATGCCAGATTGCAGCTGATTGTTGACCACATTCCCTCTACTCTCTACCTGCTATTCCCTCCTCCTGTTCTTTTATTCCTCCCTCCTGTGATTTCTGGGCTATCTTGGCACCTAGATTCAGCCCCTCTCAATTAGTAATGATAGCTGTTCCTCCCTCTTCCTCTTACTGCACCTTCCACTTATTTGCTCTTCCTTGATACCCTCTGAGTTACAATCTTCTCCACATCCCTGGTTTTACTACTCAAATATGGTATAAATTGTTTAATGTGATTATTTAATTGCAGCTTAGTATTTTGTTACCTGGTCTTCTTCCTGACATGTAATTTTATGTAATTTTAATTGCTTTGACTGACTGTTTTCTTTTCCCAATTACCTCTCTTCCCTGGACGATCTGGAAAGCTGAGCTATCAGTTCATTATGTCTTTCCTGGTGAAACTTTTGAAATAAACAAATAATATCTAGTTCACTAGGCTTAGTTACCATTTTCTGTACTGAATCAGCCATATCTTATACAATTTTTTTAAGTATTTGTTTATTCAGTTTCACAGTTGTTATCGAGGACAGGTCAGGAAGCATAGGAAGACCAGGAGCAGGTATAAAATTCATAAGTAGCGTTTTATTTTTTCAATAAAATAAAATAAAAATAAAATAGTGTTCAGTATAACTATTTACAAAGGCAGTACAAATAGAGAAAATTAAAGTCCTTCTTCTGAGTGCTTCTTCTTAATTTCAAATCTCAGTCTCTCCAGCAAAAATATTTCTGCTCTTTTATAACAAGCCTTTGCCAGGTAACTTGTTAAAGAGAACATCCTGTTTTCTGAAAATGTTCTTGTCAGTTTCCTTCCTTGCAGGTGCAGCAAAACAGTACATGGTGTCCCAGAACTGACCTCCTGTTCACAGCTCTGCAAAGAGTTTGCAAACCAGTATCTCAGGTTAACCCCTTGAGCTCCAAATAGCTTTCTGCAATCATTTCAACAATATAACCATATACATTTTCAAACCAAAGGGGTCCCACTTTCACATAAAGATTCATACAGATTTTATAACCCCAGCTACATGAGGAAGAAAAAAATAGAAACAGCAAGTGAAGGCAGAGTGATTGGGGAGTGGGATAGTAAGACCGCCAGAGTGGCCAGTTCCTAGGTCTCACAAGAAAATCTGACTGCGCAGTCAGACAGACAAGAGACAGAACAGAAGAGGATAAAACAGATCCTGCGTTTAGCTCTTTTTACATAACAAATGGGACAGGATCTTATTCAACCCTGTCACAACAATAAAAAGGAAAAAAACAGCATACATGGTAACATGTTATGGCTGGTAGTACTGTATATATAGAATATAAATCCAGTATACTGAATTAATCAAAAGTGTACACTACTGTTCCTAAAATCTGATTTAACCCAAACAGAAAAATTTTGTAAAAGGAAGCACATTATTTGTCTTTTTATACATAGTTTTATTAAGTTGATACATTTTATAATATTTCTAAGCCAAAAACTGAAATTTACAATTTCAACATTATAAAGCAGTACAATCATTTTTCTTAATGTGTACTAACATTCTTAAAATAAGTAAAGTCTTACCCTTTATTATTAATACTGAAGTACTAATGTACTTAAAACCACCAGATTAGGCCCCATGGTCTACTGAAGTCTGTTAGGGACAGTGCCTACCAGGGCACCGTTAAAAGCCTCCTCCACCCTCCTAAAGATCCCCACCCCAACTGGGCTCTGGGATGTACCCTCCCTTATACCTATCCCAGTCCTTCCTGAACCCTCCACAGCTGTAAAGCCACCAGCTCCTCGGGCAGTGTATCCAGGGCTCCACCACCCGCTCAGTGAAGTAAGCGTCTCCTTGTTTCCCAATTAGTCTCCCTCCCGACCAGCCTCAATGAGTGTCCCCTGGTGGCCCTTCTTCCCTCAGCTGAAGCACCCCCTCTAGGTTTATCCTATTCATTCCCCTTGAGATATCTGAAGACCTCTATTGTATCCCCCATTCCTCCTCTCCTCCAGCGAGTACAGGTTGAGCTTCTCAAGTCTCTCCCCATAGGACTTTTCCTAGACCTAGTATCATCCTGGTTGTCCTCCTCTGGACCCTCTCCAGAAGAGCAATATCCCTCTTTAAGTAAGGGCGCTTAAAACTTCCACGTAGTATTCAAGGTGCAGTCTAACCAGGCAATTATACAGCGGAAGGAGCACCTCTCAGCTCCTTGAGGTTATTCCCTGGCTGTGCACCCCAGCATTTTACTTGTTTGGGTGCAGCCCTTCTACATTGCTCTGAGTTATCATTTTGGCATCCACCACCATCCCAGGTCCTTCTCCCCTAGAAGAATGCAGTGCTTCCACCAAGGTGTGTACATGAGAGGGGTATTTGGCCCCAGGTGAAGAATCCTGCATTCCCAGTATTAAACTTTAGTTTCCAGGCACGTGACCACCTCCCCAGCATCTCCAGGTCCTCCTGGAGAGCCAACTCCCTCCTCCCCATCCACCACCGCCCAAAGCTTCAAGTCATCAGCAAAGGCTCATCCTGCTCCTGATACCACTTCTGATGTCTGAGATATGGATGTTAAACAGGAATGGGCCCAGTACTGATCCCTGTGGGACCCGCTTAATGACTCTCCTGGGGATGAGACCTCCCCAACCATCGCCTTCTGTACCCGCCCAGCTAGCCAGTTTCCTATCCTCCCTGACCTTCTGCCCTCACCCCATATCCCCACTTCTCCAACAGCCCAGGATGTAGCACCGAGTCAAACACCCTGCTGAAGTCTAGAAAAGGACATCCACTGACCTGCCTGATCCAGCACTCTTGTCACCCTTCCTAGAACTCCACCAGGTTGGTCTGACACAATCTGCCCTTAAAGCTATGCGGCGGTCATCTAAGTGGCCCGTGCCTTCAGAATCCCTTCCAGCCTCTCTTTCAAGATGACCTCCATCACCTTGCCCACTACCGATGTCAGGCTAACCGGTCAATAGTTTCCAGGCTCCTCTGCGAGCCGCCTTGTGTATAGGCACAATGTGATGGCATCCAGTCTTGAGGCACCCACCTTGTCTGAAGGAGGAGCTAAAAGGTTCCCAGGGATGTGCCAGGGTAGCAGCCAGTTCCTTAAGCACCCTGGGATGGACCCCATCTAGGCCCGGTGCTTTTCTGTTCTTAGGGCCTTGAGGGCTTCCCATACCCTCCCAATGGAATTTCAACATCCGCTGTCCTCCCTTCATCTGCCAGTCGCCCCGCCCTCTGTCCTCCTTAGTGAAGACTGAGGCAAAAAAGTAATTTAGTTCCCTGCCCTCCACCCATCCCTCCCTGTCCTCAGCCTACTAATTTACCCCTTCCCTTTTCTTCTTTCTCTGACATACCTGAAGAACCCATTTCCCCTTCTAATCCCCTGTGCCAGTCTCAAGTCTCCGCCTCCGCCTTGGCCGACCTCACCATCCTGGTGACCCTCCTGGCTATCATATCATACTCCCCCTTGGATATAGCCCCAGAAAGTTTGTATCGGCTATAAGTAGCCTTTCTCCCCTCACGCATCCTGGACCTCCCTTGTCCACCAGCTCAGCCTCTTAGCGTTTCCCCACTTGTGTCTCTCCTGCGTGCAGGTCTTGGTAGTCTCCAGGGCCCCTTTTAATAATTTCCCACGGGTCTCAGTGCCCATACCTGGCCTGATCTCATCTAGGTAGCCACTAAGGATCTGTTCCATACCCCAGTCCACATCTCTAAAATCAACCACTGATGTTTTATGTGATCACCCCCCAGGTCAAGGGGAACCAGACCATGGTGTGATCCCTTCCTGCCAGTGGGTCCCCAACAACTAGGTCCCTGATGAGCTCACCATCTGACAGGACCACATCCAGGACGCACCCCTCCCTTGTGGGATTAGTCACCAGCTGGGCAAGAAATGCATCCTGGAAGACATCCAGCAGGCACTGCTCCTGTCCGATGAAGACACCGTAGTTCCCCAATCTACTCCTGGCATATTCAGGTCTCCACAGTTCTGCCCTCTCCTTACCACAGTGATCCAAGGATTGCCACTAGGCCTTCCTCCTGTTCCTCAACCTGCTCTGGTAGTCTATATACTACCCCCATTTTCACCTGCTTGCCCCTGGAGCCTGCAGGGTGACCAATAAAGCCTCCACCTAATCCCTGCTTCCTCAACCTTGCTTATCCCTATGCCTTCCTAATGATAAATACAATCCCTCCTTCCTTCCACCCTATCCCTTCTGCATGTGGAGTATCCTGGTAGGTTTAGGGTCTCAGTCATGTCTGGAAGTGGCCCAAGTCTCAGTGACAGCCACCACAGCCATCCCACCCTCCACTAACAGTACCTGAAGCTCTAGCATCTTGTTCCTCATGCTTCTGGCATTAATCAGGACCACCTCCAGCGTGCCCTTACCCTGCCTGGGGGCTCCCAGGTCTCCGCCTACAAGGACCCCCTCATGCACTATTGGGTGCTCCTGGCCTATGCCTCCTCCCCCACTTGTGGAGAAAACCAGGGCCATCCTGCCTTGGCCTGCCAGGGAGCCCCATCCCTCCCTCCCCTCACAAGTTTAAACCCCACCTGAGTGGATGAATTCTGCCAGTCTAAGCTGAAGACCCTTTCCCCTTCAAGTTAAGGTGCAGCCTGTCCCTTGTTTACAGTTCCTTGTCCTCCAGGTTGCACCCCATCCCCCTAGCCTCGCACCATTCGCCAAGCCATACATTTACATCCCTAATTTTTGCTTATTCTCCACACTGGCCCTAGGCACTGGTAGTATCTCTGAGAAGGAGACTGAGCACCCCGTCCTGACAGACCCTGGTGGGCTCCTAAACCTAGCCTGAATCTCCAGCACACTGTTCCCTCTATATCATTTTTACCACGTGCACTAATATGTCAGGGGTCCCACTGCACCTCTCTCGCCAGTGCACAGACCAGATGTTTGGTCTGGTGCACCATCAAGCAGAAATACTCTTGGTCTTAACACAACAGGAAGTCTCTCCTCCCCTGCCCCCCACCTGATCCCCCTAATCATGGTGTCACCCAAGAGAAGCACGCTTACCACCTCCTTTTCCCCAGGCCTGCTCGCCATCCCAGTTGCCCCCTTCCCCACGCTACGTGCACGTCCCTCCCTCCTGCCAATTTCCGTCCTGTCCCTTCCGCTCCAGCCCTTATTCCTCACTGACCTGCCTCTTCCCTTCCTGCTATGGCATGGTGGTCCAGCCCCGCATTTCCCCAGGTGCAAGACCCCGCCCCCACCCCAGCTCTTCCTCCTCACAAACCTGTCCACCTCAACCACTTTCCTTCCCCTACTGTACCGGGCCATCCATGTATCTCCCGAGTCAAAGGCCCCTCACCCCAGCTCCTTTCTCTCTCTCAGACCTGTACCTCAACCCATTCCTTCCCCTACTGCACACAGACCCATCTCTATTTCCCCAGGACAAGAGCCCCCACCCTACCAGCGAATGCATTTGCCCCACATCCCTCCTCAGTCTTTCTCTCTCCGCCCTCCTGCATGACCTCATCCCTAGTACTACACCCGCCCCTTACTAGGTCCCCCTCTATCCCCCTCGGCCTCCCACTCCAAGCTCCCCCTTCCTGAAGTCTCCTCCTTCTCCTTGGTGTCCTGCCTCCCATCCCTCCTACTGGTGCTCGACATCCTCCATATCCTGCCCCCCGACACTCTATGTCAGGAGTATCCCTCCTCCTCCCTGTCTGCTGAGCTTATTGCCATGCCCGCTTACCTGCCTCCAGAGGAGCCTCCTCCATTCAGATTCCTCCTTACTTGACTGTGCCAAGGGTGGGAATCTGCTATGCCTCTATGCCCACTATCCTGACTCCCTGCTGTCCCACATCCCTCTCAGGTCTCTTTACGATACCCTGGCCCTTCTCCTAGCCTTCTGCCAGGCCCCAATCTGCTCCTTGCTCCTAACCTCATGCCAGATCCCTGGTCCTTATTCTGTTCAGGGCACCCCAACCCACGCCCACCTAGTGTCTCTCCTCCCTAGGATCCACTCCAACACCTCTTTATAGTAGCGTCCCATGCACTCGTACATTATTCTCCTGTCTGTTCCTTCCCATTTTGGGTGCCTCACCTGAACCCACTACCATTCTACCATTTTTCCCACTGTTGCCCTCCCCAACCCACCACCACAGAGCCACCTTCCTTTTCACCCTACCCTCTACCCAACAACCATCTTAGCCACTCTATCTCCTCCTTGAGATGTGGCAATCACCGCACACCATAGAACCCCTCATCCTCCAGGCTAGGGCTAGCACCATGGCCAGCCCACACCCTATGCACCCCACTACCTTTCCAAAGATACTGGCCTCGTGCTCAGTGAGCCCTGCCCCATTTCCCTCCAGGTCAGCTACCTCCCCCATTTGTTCTAGCAGTGCTAGAATACGCCCCCAAGCAATGCCCGCTGGGCCAGTTACCAAATAAAGACTGCCCCTTACAGACATGTTAGAAAAACAGCAAAGCACAGATACAGGACCTAAAGTAAAATAACTACCCCCAACACAACTGCACCAAAGTTTGCAGCCCTACCCCCAGAGTTCACTCCCCTAGCTGTAGCCACAACCCCTTTTAGCTAGCTCCTCCTCTATGAGGAAGTAATACAGGTCGGGCCGGGGTGGGCAAGGGACCAAACCCCAGTCACAAAAGCTCCTCCTGAAAGTGAGTTCTCCTTGCTGACAAGCCAAAGAGCCCATGCCGTGTCCAATTTCTGCTGCACTGCTCTAGCCAGCCCTGGCCGCTCACTGCGTGCTGGGAAAGATGCTCCACTCTTGCAAACCCTGGTCCGCTCCTTGCGGTCGGGAAGGATCCTCCAATTTACAACCCTGGCCAGCTTCCTAGTGGGCAGGAAGGTCACCTTTGCGGCCCCGAGAGGACAGAAGATACCCACTGGCCCTATAGCCACAAAGGGCTGTGGAAAGGCCTCACAGTGACAAGGAGCCTTGGAGGAAGAGGTCCCTTCCACCCCTGAAGGACCCAACCGGCCTTGGTACCAGTAGGACTGAAGGACCTAAATGAGGAGCTGCAGGCAACACCCACAGTAGACAATCCCAGGAGGAGGACAGTGAAACTGAAAGGTGGGCTGGAAGGTCGAGACCCACCCTGAGGTAGATCAGCCCCAAAATTGAGGAAACTGATAAGGTGGGAAACTGGACTGCATGACTAGCGATAGACCCCAAAGGATGCCAGGGTGACCCAAATGAAATATGGCTGTCCTAGCCATCAAACAGAGACCAAGAAGGGACTCCAAGGAAGGTGGCCTGAATGGCGAGAGAAAGAAAAAGGGCCAACTAAGAAAGGAAGTGCTGGCAGAGAAAACAGCAACGTCCGATTCCCTTAAGTAGACATGGGGGCAGGGAGCACCTCCTGGAGAAGAGGGATGTGGGATTACCCAGATCCCGAGCCCTAAAAGGGAATAGGGAACCAGAGGGAAAAGAAAAATTGGCACGGTGATAGAGGTGGACCATAGGCCTTTGATAGAGCTGTTTAAGACATCCCAGGAAAATTTCAAAGGGAAGTGCTGAAGACACAGACTAAAAGGGTGACACATTGGTCTCCCCTGCTCACCCTCCAGTCTCCAGGCTAGGGTAGGGGACTGATGGCTTGGAGAAAGCCACCTCTACCCTGTGGGTTTTAAGAGCTGGTGCCACTGCAGAGGACAACGCCTGGTGCTTTCCTGAGAAATGCTGGTGATGATGTCTCCGTATAAGGTGATAAGAGACTGATGAACCCTGTTCCGCTAGCCATAAGCAGAAGAATGGAGGGCCATGCGGATGCCTGTAAGGAGGCAAGCAAATCATGAATGTCCTCCCCAAACAAGGAAGGACCCATAAGCGGGGCATTCAAGTTGAGGCTTGACGCCTGGGAAAATTCAAAAAGCAAGCCAGGCGTGACACTCGCACACATAGCAACCACCGTGGCACCAAGTTGAAACGCCCACTGTGTCACAGAAAGCACGGATTACACGGAATCCCACACTAGAGGATGAAGCCATTATCTGTTCAAGTTGTGCCATATCTGGGGAATAAGGTAAGGTATGAAGCACATCCCACCTGGTCCAACAGAGACTGTTGGTACAGCATCATGTCGCCAGACAGTTCTGGGCATGCAAGGCCAAGGTGGAGGAAGCATACACCTTCCTTCAGGGCGTTGAGTTGCTTGGATTCCCCATCTGGAGGAACTTCACTCCGATGTTCGGACCCAGCGGCAATGTCAAGTGCCTCCGACAAAAATGGAGGGAGTCGGCTTGAGGTGGGAATCAAAGTGGGGCCTCCCATCAGAGGTGCGGTACAGCCGGTCCACATTTGGGATGTAGGGGACCAATGCTTGTTGCTGCCATACAATAGAAGTAGTGTTGTCATGGGGAACCACCAGAGGAGGAAATTATCATGAACAAAACCTTGGGGAGGCGTAGATGTTCTGCCAGCCAGTGATGTTGGGGGTCCTGCTCTTCGATGCACTAGCCTTGAGAGGTCTGTATCAGCTTCATGACCTCTAAGAAGGAAGGGTCCTCTGGAGAGGACTTAGGGCGTCTCTGACCCACACTTCCTCTGAGGGTGAGTGAGGAGGGGAACCCAGGGCTCCAAGGAGTCGGAAGTAACATACACCAAACAGGTGGATTTCGAAAAACGCTGCTGTGAAGACAACAGGGTGGGCGAAGTGACTATCCCAGCAGTGGAAAGTCCTCAATGAAGAAGGGGAGCTTCCAGACAGCTTAAGGGGAATCCCAAGACAGTGAGGGCACTGACGTCGGTACTCGCTTGGGCCAAGGCTTGACGCTGAGCTGAGACCCACCACGTGTTAAGCAGTCTGCTGTAGTCAGCCAGCATCCAGTCCAGAAAGGCCAGAATACAGGAGCATCCTTGACAGAATGTCATGAGACCGCAAGAAGGGTTCAATGACTAGCTGGAAGAACCCGGCATGGAGTAAGAACTGCACAGGAAGCGGTGGCTGATCAGGCAAATGCCCTAAAGGAACAGTCTCCAGGCCTGGTCGGGGCTCCAAAGGAAGATCCTGATACAGCCTAACCAGGGGTGCCTGGCCCATGAAAGGACCGTGGAACCAGACAGTGGGTGGTCGGTTCCAGATCCGGGAGAGAAGGACCAGCGGACGGCAGCCTGCCTACACCTGGTGGGGGCACCAGGACTGGGACCACTGGTGGCAGCTGAGGAGCTGGAGACACTCGGGAGAGATACCATGAGCGAAGGTTTTGGCCCTGAAGGAGCAGGCGACAACTGGCGTTGGTCCGAAGGACCTTCGCTGGACCTCGATCCAGGATCCAGCCAAGATGACAAGGCCAGGCAGGCGTCAGTGGGGAACTGGCGTTGGGGACCAGCCATGCCACCTGGCTAAGGACCCAGAGGATGGAAGGACCTGAGCATCAGGGGCAACAGGATGGAGGAGGAGTTTCCTGAACCTGCAGATGGGCCGCCCACGCAGTGATAACAGCAGGGGTGCAGCCACAGGTAGCCAAGAAAGGAGAAGGGCTGAAGTGGCCATCGAGTTCGACTCCCAGGAGGGAACACTCAATATGGGCTGTGGCCCCAGAGGGTGGCTGCAGCTCCAAGTAGACTGTTCCGGTCCCGGTGTTTTTGTGCTTCTTTTGGAGGAAGAGGCCTCCAAAGAGGTCTCCAAATCAGCACTCCATGCCTGCAGCCGCTTTCTCCATGGAAGTCATTTCTGCTGGAGAAGATAAGCCTCCAAGACCTTCTAGTGTCGTTTTCTGGTGACTACATTAAAGTTCTGGCAGGCTTCGGTGTCGTGGTCTGGGCCTAGACGGATAACGCAGGATAAATGGCCATCTGTTTCAGGAAGCGCCTGCTGCAGGCACATTTGGATTTGCATTAATCCGCAGGAAGTCATCAGAGACGACATGCAGATGAGGCACAAATATCAAATATTCGACAGAAAAGAAAGGAAAAGCGAAATAACACTGAGCAATGGTGACTGACTGAAGCAATGTTTCACTAGGTCTAATGTGCACAAGTCGACGGCAGGAAAAGAAGTGAGGTGGGTGTGGGGACTGCCCTTTTATACCACGGGTGGATGTCGGCGTGCGATGTCAGAGGGTGGTTCTCTATAGACTGCTCACTAGAAGTTTTCTGTGTGGTCTTAGCGCATGTTGGCTTAGTCCTAATGGTGTTGCCTACTGCAAGAGCCCGCCAAAGGAAGATCTGTAGATTTTCCATAAACTGCTAATTATGCTACATTTGAAATAAAGAGTTTATCAAAACAATACAATCAAACAAATTTAAACACTTGTCACCGCTTTTGCAAGAGCCATGTACTATATGACTAGTATTAAAGAACAGCTATCATTATTAAAATTTAAGAAGAATAAGAGTTAACATTATAATTAGATAAGTAATCTGGTAAGCTAGCAAGCAAGTCAGGCCCTCAGTCTCTCAAGCACAGATTCATACTTTATGTATTCTGATACAGATCCCATGTTGTCAATCTGTTTGTGTAAGCAGGAAGCCTATGTTGGACTAGAAATGTTATTCTTTCTTTTTTTTTTGCATTATTTCTTTCCAACGCAACTGCTGTCGTCCTCTCCTTCAGGCGGCCAAGTCCTGCCGTTGCCTCCTCTGACCAATCCACCATCCATGCTCCGATGCCCCGGTTGTCCTGGTCATATCCCTTCGCTGGGCGGCTTCCCATATCCGCAGGCCATCGAGGAGAGACCGAGCGCATGTAGCGCCTCCTTGCAGCTTTACTGGGGCAAGGAATGCAGCCTGGAAGTATCTCGGCTGGGAGACGGGAAGGTGGGCCACCGTCATCCAGACAGCATCGTGCTTTTGCACACTTTTCTGCTCTCCTCGTGTGCACTGCTACTTGTAATGCCCCTGGTCTCCACTGGGGACACTGCAGAGCAGGGCTTCCCACCCAACCCACCCCAGGAGAGAAGAGCAGTCCTCCGGATGCTCAATCCTCTCCTTCCCTGCCAGCCCCGGCACCCGAGTCTGTTCCTAAACCCGGTCATCGGCATGGTGTGAGGTAAGGTACCAGCTCCTCAGCCCTCTGCCACATGTTATTCTTTCTAACGTCTGTATCTGATCTACTATGTTTGACCATTCATCCAGAGTGTGTGTGTGTGTGTGTGTGTGTGTGTGTGTGTGTGTGTGTGTGTGTGTGTGTGTCTAATTGTAGCTATTTTTGGTGATGGCTTTGGCTGCTGCTATAGTTAGGATGAACCATAGTTATATTGCTTCTCAACCCTTCAGTGAGTCAGGTACGATTCCCAAAAGCAGATGTTCCAGGCCAAGCTGTCTGGCAATATTTAAGATCTGGGATATGTTCAGCTATCTCAGTCCAATATGCCTGTATTCTGGGACACTGCCAAATACATGGGCATAGATGGCCATGTCTTCCCACATTGTCTCCAACATCGTGTTGAGGCATTAGGCTTGGCATTGGGGCACCAGAAAGTATCTTACCCTTAGTTTCCAAATGAATTCTCTCCACACTGGGAAAAGGAAGTCCGCCAGACCATTCCCACATTTTGCCCATTGCTTAGAACTAACTGTAATGTTCAAGTTTGTTTCCCAGTGTAGTTTTACATGTTCTCACACTAACTTTTTTTATTTTTTCTCTTTTAGATATTTCCTGAAAAAGACCTAAGGTCGAACGTAGATTTTAACTCTATTTTCTATTTTCAGCATGCATTTAATATAACCATTTTGTTTTGCTTTTTAGACCACATGCTGACACAGCACCTTGTTTTGTTTTTACTATTTAAGATGATAAATCTAATTCTCTTCTATCCATTCCATAAATTGCAAGTGCAATCAGGCTGGGAGAGAACACTCCTTAAGTATATACACACAAAAAAAAAAAATTATGCGACATAATTCTGTGCAGGAAGCAATCTAGCTCAGTACTTCATACTAGGTTTCAATTTAAGCGTAAAACGTCTCGCTGAATAAGTGAACAAAATATCAAAGAAAATAAACCAAGACAAAATAATCTGCCCTTGGTAAAGCTGAAAACAAATGAAGCAGATTTGAACTATTATTGGATCTATCCCACTAGTAAACTTAGCCAATGTAAGTCACTCAGTGATCGTCATGAAAGTAAATCATTACGCTTTAAAGATTGCAGTTTTGGGTTCAAGGCACCAAAGACCTTCAGCAAATACAATAGATGTGCCACTTTCCCCAAAGTCTGAAACTGTATGAAGAGCCTGCATATGCTCCAGTGCCTCTTTGTTTTGCTTGACAAATCTGCAATCTGGTCAACACTGAAAACACATACCAGTACTAGTCTAGTAATGTTACAAGTCTCAGTGGCTGAGAGGGACCTGGGGGTGGTGGTCGATATCAAGATGAACAACTCGGAGACTTGTAGGAGGGCAGCAGCCAAGGCCAACAGGATGCTGGGATGCATCGCTAGGGGATCACCTCCAGGAGGAGGGAAGTGATACTCCCTCTGTATAACTGCTTGGTGAGGCCACACCTCGAGTACTGTGTGCAGTTTTGGAGGCCACACTTAAAGAGGGACATTAAACTCCTGGAGAGGGTCCAGAGGAGGGTAACCAAAATTATTTGGGGCTTGGGGACAGGACCTATGGGGAGAGGCTCAAAGAGCTAAATATGTACACATTGGAAGAGAGAGAAGGGACGGGGGACATGATAGAGGTCTTCAGGTACATGAAGCAGGTAAATAGGGGAGGAGCAGTCAGGGTGCTTGAAGGAAGGAGGAGGGGCAACTACAGGGCATGGGTGGAAGCTGGAGGGAGGGAAGATTCAGGGAGAAAGGAGGAGGTGCTACTTCACTGAGAGGGTGGTGGAGCCATGGAATGCACTGCCCAGGGGCTGGTGGAGGCAGAGATGGTGGAGGGGTTCAAGAGGGGTGGGACAGGTACAGGGAAGAGTTCTGGAAGCAAAATCCAGTGCAGCGAGAATATCTGGAACTGGGAAGGGAGAAGCCAGAAAGGCGAGGGGCAGCAAGATCAGCTCCCAGGGTGGGGCTGACCAAACGAAGCAGACACAAAAGACCATTAGGCCTATTCTGCTGGCATTTTAGTATGTTAGTATGTTAGTACTGATGTGAGCGCAACTTTGCCTTACAGGAAAACTTCATTTTAAAGGTACCTCACAGGTCAACAACGCTGGATTTAAAATTGTAGCACTGTTAATATTTGTTTTGAGTTGTGGGGCAAACATCAGGAAGACATACACTCTTCAACCCTGATATAAAACACACTTTTCAGCAGTATTATTAAAATTAGACTCTGAATTGAGGTTTGTTTTATTGCAGGGTCTGCCATTCTCCATCTAGACTCTTTCCCCAAGACCAATTATCATCCACCGACACCATTTTCTAGATTCACCTGGATACTATTATTAATATTCATTGCTATTTTCTGGATTTATTTTGGAGTACGATGTAAACCTTCTGAATGGGAGAATGTTTTCCAGTGAAAGCCTGAAGACTGAATAGGAAAGTCATTTAGTGTGCTAGTTAAAATAAGTATTTATTCCTTCATCCATAGTCTTAAAACACACAGGTTCTCAATGACAGCCCACAGCCCAACTCTTTGTAATTCAGAAGGGTTACTTCTTTAAAGGGCACTGTCAGCTTTACCCCTCCATTTTGTTAATATCTGTGCAGTGTGCCTTTTGGCACACACCTAAGTCATTGTATTGCAGAATAACCCCATAGATGTAGAAATTCAGCAAAGATATCAGTTTTGTAAATATTTAGCAAAATTCGTCCTTGCCCTCGGCCATCCGTAGATCCACTGACACCAGAAGCATAACCCTATTGAGGACGCATGCCAGGACCGAGCGTGAGTCACAAAGTGGCATTTTACACCAAGTCTGGTTTACTAACATGCTGCCCATATAAAATCCTGAATACGCAAACTGCTCCTGGTAATTTAGAATTAAAACCGAGCCCTGTGTGACTCGCAATTTACTTCTTAAAAACCAGCGCTGAAATCACGCATGCACAGGCGGCTCTTGTGCATGCGCGGGATCTCCACCGCGTTTATTCCACACATGCGTGAGATTTCGCACCAGTTTTAAAAGTACATTGCGAGCCGGCCCGTGGCGCTGGAGGGTTGAGGGCGCTTGGACGCCACACTGCGACTACGCCGGGCGACCCGGGTTTGGGAATGGACCGGTGGTGGGGGTCGGCAGGGGGGAGGGAGGATCGAAAGGCCCAACGGATGCTCTCCTCCCTCAGGGTGAGGAACCAGAGACGCTTTGCGTTCTGCTCCTACTAGCAGCCAGTGGAAGCACCACAATGAGGGATGGAGGCGGCTCCGCTCACCGGAGCCGGGAGGGGACGTTGGCAGCGTGATGAGGGCTTGGTGTGCTGCCAGCACACCGCCACTCAGGATGTACGCCCCAGCGCACGCACGCCTCAGAGGGCAGGGAAAATCAGGGGAGAAAGCGGAAAAACCCTCTCGGCAGCCCTAGATGATAGCCTCGGGTACCATCCGGACCACCAAAAGAGGACAGACCCCACTGTGCAGGAAGGAGAAGGAGGCACTCAGGGGCAGATCCCACTGGAGGTGGAATGGAGGATGAGAGGAAGGAAGAGTGGGCTCAGAGTAGGAAGGAGATAAAAGAAATGGTAAAAAAAAAAAAATAGTACATACGAGCCACACAGGGCTCAGTTTTAACTCTAAAGTACCAGGAACAGTTCACAATTTAGGAGTTTATATGGGCAGCATGTTACTAAACCAGGCTTGGTGTAAAATGTCCTTACATTGACTGTGGTGCAGTCCTGATGTGCGTCCTCAATGAGATTGCTTCCGGTGTTGGTGGACTTATGGATGGCCAGAGGGAAAGACAAATTTTGCTAAATATTTACAAAACAGGTACCTTTGCTGAATTTCTACATCTATGGGGTTATTCTGCAGTGCAAATGACTTTGGTGTGCCAAAGGCACACTGCACAGATATTAACAAAACGGAGGGTTAAGCTGACAGTGCCCTTTAATGTCCACTACACGCTGATGAATCCCAACTGTCCCTCATGCTCTGGATTTCTCCAGTCACATATCTGCCAGTGAATCAGGTAATGACAGACAAAGTTATGCGTATAGATTTACGCCACTTTGTTACTTCCAAGTCAAGGCAAGCCATAGCCCAAGGAGTTCTGCTACTCTACCTTTTTTGTTCAAAACTGTATGTAGTTGTTCTGCCCTAAGTGCTTAGAGTCCGACTCAACTGCATTTCCTCTGGAACTGCTTATTGTACTTGTAATATTTTTGTGACCATGTATTTGACATTGAACCTTTGTGAGTGAGCTTTTTCTGCTTCAAAGTTTTCAATAAATAGATAAGGGAAAGAGAAATTGTTTAACCAGGAAAGGCACACTAAGCCAGAGCTGGTTTCAGGTGTGATCTGGGAGCACATGGAATTTAAGTGACTTGCTCAGGATAACACAGTATGCAGGTGGGGACTGGTGGGATTCAAACCCAGGTCTCCAGGTTGGCAGCTCAGTGCCCTTAACCACTATGCTATACTGCCTCTAAAAAGATACAAAAAATAAAACATGTTAGTTTATAATAAAAGCAATAAATTACCCAACTGATCAAAATCCCCACCACCCTGTGTTTCTCATCTGAGTCGCTCTGACGGCCTCCATCTGGACCAGTACCCCTCCCAACCTCATCACCCAACTTCCCTGGGGCTTACCTGTCTCCACAATCTTTCTGCCACAGGACTGGGCTGGAGGTGCCCAGTCATCAGTGTGGGACCTATGAGGGACTGGGCAGTCAAAGTGCTGTGGCTGGAATGCTCCCCATTGCTTCCTTTGGGGTCCTGCACGCGCAAAGATGCAATATGCATACTCTGCCTCCTATAGATGTCCCTGGTATCCAGGCACGGGGTCCCCCTCCCTGCTGTCTCAAGTTTCTGCTACCCAGACTATTCTAGATGGCAGTCGAACTGCAGGACAGATCTTCCCCTCCCAGAGGAAGGAGAGCTGTATAAGGACTGTTTTAACTATAAAACCTTTTCATTAAATGTTTTAAAATATTTTAAGTTATTGACTGCAAATGTCCATTTTCTAAGCACAATAAGACCCTTCAGGTGTGGACTCAGTGCCAGGGGATACCGTACTTCCAAAGCTATAAGGCCATCCACTATACCCTATGCTTGTGGGTATCCCACCACTCTATAATATAATGTTGCAAATATATTAGTTAATATTATAATGTATAATATAATTAGGCTTGGCAGTTTTGATTTTATTTTAACAAATTTCAACGGCTAAAATCGATGTTTATGTTAAGGTTTTATTTAGATAAAATTGATCTTTAATGTAAAAACATCACGAGACACACAGAGTTATACAAAGACAATACAACATGCCCCCAAAAAAAAAGTGCAATCTATGCTGGATTCAGCTGTGCATTTTTTATATCTGTGTCGTAAATGCATCAAAACTTCCTGTTAGGTTCTTGTTGTGGTACAAAATGTTTAGCATTCCTAGTCTCTCCTCTGAAAGGCGCATTCGGGTTTATCTTGAACTTTTCTGTACAGACTAAATGAGCGCTCTCACGGTAGTAGATGTAACTGGCATAGCCAGTGCCCTCAACGCAACATTGGAAAGTACAGGAAGGTTTAGCATCTCACTTCCCAGTACTCCATGGAGAGATTGTGTGGTCTGAAGGAACCTCAAGTTTCATATATAAATAAAAGTCCCGCTCAAAGTCTTCTTTTTGGCAGTGAAAGGTGTTGCTTATGGAAACATATTTAGAGACATCAGCAGAGAGCTGTTTCTTTACAAAGGGATCAAACATCCTGCAATTGTCAAACAACGATCCAGAACCATAAAGTCCTTCAGGGACATTTCAGTGCAAGTGTTAGCTTAGCTTTAAATGAAAATTTCTTGAGAAAGAATGCATTGTTGCAGACAGGGACTATCTTTTAGATCGCACTGACTTTAAACCAACATCTTTTAGTGAACTTTTGACACTGCTTGCCATGCTCAGATCGAAGTTCAGTAGTCTGTCAATTTTGTGAATTAGTGGTGCTTTGGTCTCCATCTGTACATGTATCACATGGACTTTTCCTAGAAACTGCACAAAATGTAAGCTTGCAGTAAAGATCTCTTTGACTGGAATCATCCGTTAAAGGTCTCCGTAATTTGGAGGCTTTTTAGACTGATGCTCTACCTCCTCATTAATTAAAAGTCACACACACTATCCCAATGTGCATGAATGTACTGTGCTGCTTCTAACCAAGAAAACCAACGACAAGGGACAACTCTGGGGAGTTTCGTACTGGTTAATGATAACCATTGTTTGCACACACTTTAAAAATGCTCTCCTCTGTTTATTTGCACTCTTAAATAGAGCTGGAAAATGTACCACAATTTCATTAACATCACAAAATTAAGTCTGTTTTAATAGCATGGTCGATAGCTACGTGTAATAAATGTGCGATGCACGGTATGTGCAACAAATGTGGTAAATGTCTCTAAGGCAATAGTTCTCAGACTTTTTCACAATGAGCCTCCCCAAATCCATGGAAAAGATTTTGAGCCTCCCAAAAACTGAAATAATCTTGGGCCTCCCAAAGAAAATAACACACTGTACTTTACACAGTACACCATGAATAAATTGAAACCCCTTTGCGTACTTGGCTCACGTTGAGTTCTTAGTCTTACACTGACTTGGAACTTTTGAAAAGAGCTCCTGTGCTCAAAGGTGTTATCTAAATAACAAATAAATAAAATAAACAAATATTATTATTGAGCTTATTGTAACCCCCCACAGGCCAACCTACTTGCTCTGCTATTTTCATTCTTGAACCACTGTTACCCCTTGCTACAGTACCTTCATGGGTCAGACTACTTTTCTCTGTTTCCTCTCTATATGAAATAACCTTCCTACATACTTTGCTTCTCCCCTCCTTCCCTGCTCTAAGCAACTTCTTGGGGATTATTTGCTCCTTCCTGCTATTGCTCTTAGCACTTCTATGCTAAACTCTTGTATTTGGGCTGTTCTGCTATCAGTTTACAAATTGATCAATTATCACCACTCAGTATTAGTTTATTGTTCATATTTATTTGCACTATTGCTCATTGTATATTTCTTGATTGTTTTGCAGTTACCTTTTGAAATGTATTCACTCCTAACCTTCCTGACTTCACCTGAAATGAGCCTTGGCTCATTCACCTTCTCTTGTTACCTATTAGTAAAGAAATACATAAAATTCACGTACTGTTAATATCCTTTCAGTTTGCTTCATCTTTTCACACAAAATACATAAAATCCCAAATTTAAATACAGTACTTTTTCAGACTTGCTTGAGCCTCCCTGGAACAGGTTGGGGCCTCCCAGGAGGCTGGCCTCACCATTTGAGAACCCCTGCTCTAAGGTCTTTAATCATTCTCTGCATGTACATTGCTGAATCAGTGTTTATTGAGATACAATCTGACCAAGACAAGCAATAGTCTCATCAAGTCATGGAGTAAGTTCGAGATTACACCTGCATTGCTCTGCATAACAACTGTAGATTTCAGTAGCAGACAGTTTATGGATCTATTTTAGGCAGAAAAAACTCCAAGAACACGGATAGTAGGTAGACCTGCCAACTCAGGTGTTTCATCGACAACAATAGAGAATTGCTCACCAGATAGCAGCTCATTTATTCTTGATTTGTGATACATAAAGACCTCTGGAATATATTTCTCCTCCAGCTGGCGTCTTTTTGGACATGTTCTCCCAGCAGGTGCATATTTTCTTAGAACACATCAGATAGCTGGAACCCTGGGCTGCGTTCATAGGAATTGCTTCAAAACATAAAGCCCTAACAAGATCATGTGGGAAGTCAGCAGCTTCTTCTTTTTCTTCATGCACCCCACAAAGGATTCCATTGAGGCTCTTGAGATAATGTCCAGACTTTGCTTTAGCCTCAGGTGTGTCTTGCTGCTAAAATGCTCAGAAATGCGGTTTGCCTGACCAAATACTTTGGTTTTACAAATCTTGCATCGTAAAATGTCAACACTTTCCCCATCACCAGTCTTTTTGACAGTTTTAATTCTAGTTCAGGAATTCAGAGCAATACTCGTCTGCAGATTTTCTTTTTAGACCCATGCTGTTTGGTTGTGTAGCTAGATCTGAGGTCTGAGGTCTGATTAAAACACTACTAATTTTATTAACAGCTCAGAGGATGACACGGAAACCACACAACTATGCAGCAACTACTAATTGAGGTGTTAATGGAATAGCCTACATTATTGCCTGGTGATTTACATAGTAAACTGCCCTGCTTCTCATTACTTTACTTTGGCTTGTGATTCCTAATCCGAATAGGTAATCCCACAAGCTAAAATAAAAGTAAGAGAGAGAGCAAGAGCAATTCAATGTAAACTTTCAAGCAATTAAAACATTACAGAGATTATTGATACTACTACTGAACTTCAATCAGAACGTGGCAAGTGATGCGCAAAATAAAAGCATTTCGGTTTAAATCAAGCGAGAAAGATTCCGTAGAAATTGACAAAGTTGCCGCGTCTCGATGTAAATCGACGGAAACCGATATAAATCGCAAACTGACAAGCCTAAATATAATATATAGGATAGTGTTTGGTGGCCATACACAACAATGCTATTCCTACACAGAGTGGTTAGTATGATGTCAAGGACCTCGAGACCCGAAGCTCGAGAGGTCCTTTTGATGTCATAGTAACCACAAGGTGTCAGAAAAGCGGTGTTGTGTATCGAGGCTACTAAACGCTATTCTATATAGTGTATGGTGTCCAAAAGCTCAAAATACGCCATTTTTTGTTTTTGGCACCCAGTCCCTCTGCTCTGCTGTCCACACTTCACCAACAACCGCCCACCAATCAGCTCATACGAGACTCTTCACCGCTACTGACCAATGAAAAGTGCTGATGGGTTTGCTTGCATTGTGATGTAGATGCTAAGCATAATGAAAAGTAGTTCTGCGTTAGTGTCTACGTCACTTCTACTCAGAACAACTTTTATGATGTATAGAGCTCCATACATAATCGCGTTTCCACCGTACACTATATTAGGATATTCTAGAATGTTGGCAGCAGTAGAGTGCCCATGTCTGTGTGCGCTCCCATAGCTAAGAGAACATTTTCCGTATTTTCCTAATTTTAAATATGTTTTGGTGTACTGTTGGTGGATTGGGAAGGAGGAATTGTTGCCTGGAGGAAGGTGTGAGATTTGTGCGTTTGATGTTGGTTGGGAACAGGACAGTCACTATGTTTGTTTTGTGGTAAATCACATCTAGTGAAATCTCATTTTATTTATATCTTTGGCAGTTGTTTGTGGTGGTGTTCTTGTCACCAGGATTTACTGGCTTGTTGCTGTGTGATGGCCCGCTAATTCTGTGGTAGTGTTATTTTGCTCGTCACTGTTTGATGGGCTTTCGGGGCTGCTGATGCCTTTTCTTTTTTGTTTTAAAAGCATTTTTGTGAAATCAATTTTTAGTCAGAATCAGGCTGTTGCTAAGAAACAGCTTTCCTGGAATAGTGTTCCACTTCTTATAGAACATATTGTAGCAGCTAATGAGTTCTAGAATATTGAGAGTTGCTACTATATTTGGATGATACAAGTGGAATAGGTTTTATATATTGTTGTATATTTATGTGTATTAAACAAATACAAATATATAATTGGAATTAACCAAGGTTAAGGGATTAAATAAGGTGTGTGTAGAAAGTCCTCCAAATATAACAGAACTCTATATATAAGGTAGGCCTTTTGTACTATAGGCTTAGTATGAAGATGAGATACAGCTGAGAGGTAATCAGTTATGGATACATTGGTGCACTCTTCTCAAGGGTTACACTCTGGAGGAGGTGGCACTGCCTATCTGGAGGACCTTTGTGGAGGTCCCATCTTAGCCGATACCAGCAAAGGGAGGTATCTCGGCTGCAGCACTGACTCAGCTGGGGTCCAACCCCATATCCCTACTCTCCCAGAGGCCCACAGGCCCTGGAGGCTCAAGGGTGGTGGAGAAGGAAGGTGGCTGGGGCAGCCACAAGAGGTTTGACCAATCTAACACCACTCAGTCAGCAAATCGCTTTGCCCTCCTGGAGGAGGCTCAGGTACCTGACTCTGTCGGGGTGGGGGGCTCTGAGATGGTCGGGAGATAGGCAAGACAACCTGGTGGCACCCGTAGGAGTAAGCAGAGGCAGTCAGCAAGGACAATCTATAGGCACTTTTACACATACTGGCATATAACGAAATGTTCCAAAAGCGCACCTCCGTTCACTCTGCGCCCTCAACCTGTGCTTCTACACTGATCCCTCATATCCTCTCTTGGCTTTTCCTGGGTTTTGACAGTCTTTCCGGGCAGCCACATGACTAATGAGATGTGCTTGCCAAGATAGCGATATGAGTGTAAGGAAGAATTTAGACAGCTTGCTGAAGCGTAACATGAGCCAGCAAACCCGGAAAAGCTGGGAATACGTTTTGACTGAATGCTCACTTTTGTTTCAGATCAGACTGCTTACACACAACAGAAATGTAATGGTACAGTGCTTCTGTAACTGTCATTCTGATATATAACAGCGCGTGTAGAAGTGCCTTTAGTGACTGGGACTCAGTGATTAGGGGAGTAGACAGGTGGTGGGTAGAGGAGGAAGTGGAGGAAATGGTCAGATGCCTTCCTGGTGCATCAACCATCAGGGATACAGATAGGATAGGAAGGCTGGCTAAGAGAGAAGGGTGAGCTGGGAATTCTGGCACACTTGAGTACCAATGATCTGGTGAGCGAGCCTCTAGAGGCAGTGAAGCAGACCTTTAAGAACTGGGAGACAGGATGAAGGTGCATTTGGCTTCCTGGCTTTTCCGAGGTCCTCCTTGTGTGGAATAGGGGAATGTGAACACAGTAAAGAAGGAGGACCTGGGGAATGTAATGGGTTGTTGAAGGAATGATGTCAGGAGAGGGTACCACTTTGTGGGGGACTTGGAGGGCTTCAAGGTGATGGCCCTCACCTGAGAAGTGAGGAGCCAGTGCTCCGGGGCAGAAGTCTGACATTTACATTGAACTGTTACACTGACTGCGGGGAGATGGAGGCTAGGGGAACCACTGAGAAGGGACAGCAGGTGGGGAACCTAGCTATGATTCCCTGAACAGGGGACCAGTAGTAGCAAGGTGGGTAACAGTAAGGTTAAATTTCAAATTAAGTCGGAGGAAGAGGCCAATGGAGGAAGGCTGACAAACCCCAACTACATTCAGCATGAAAAATAACAAAATTAAGACTAAGGAAGAATAAGGGAGAAGGATTAGCAAAAAGCAAGAGAGATCAGGAGAAAGCTGGAAAGGGTTTGCCTTCATGCCACGAGCCAGGGAAGTAAAATTAGTGAGCTCCAGGCAATGGTGGCAGACACTGAGATGGATCAAGTAGCCATCACAGAACTTTGAGCCACAGAGAATACAAATGGGACCCGACAGTCTCAGGCTACACCATGTTTAGACAGGATAGAGGAAAATGTACAGGAGGAGGCAGAGTCCTGTATGTCAGAGAGGGCATAAAGGCAGTGGAGAATGGAAACATCAGGGAGGTAATGGGGTAACAGATGCACTGTGGGTTCAGCTCATGTAATCCTCAGGCAAGAAACTATGGATGGGGTGATATAGACCTCCAGCACAGGGGAATAGAGAGTGAGAGAGAGAGAGATAAGGAGCTGAGGGCAGAACTAGAAAGGGTGGTGGCAAGGTGGGACATCTAAACTTGTCAGATACTGACTGGGCCATTCTAGCCAGCAGCTACAAAGTTAAGCCTTGCTAGATACATTGCAGGACCGCATGTTAGTGCAGCTGGTTAAACAACCCACTAGGCAGACTACCATTCTTGACATGGTGCTCACCAACTCAGAAGCGGTAGGAAGAGTGAGATGCAGGATCTAGTAGGGTCCAGCAACCATAACTCTGTATGATTTGACCTGGTCCTTGAGACAAGTAAGCCCAGATCAAATGCTGAAGTCCTAGATTTCAAAAGGGCAAATTTCAACTGGATGAGGGAGCTGGTCCAGGACAAGTTAGTCAGAGTAGACAGTATCAAGGATGTTCAGGAAAGATGGGGGCAATCAAGGAGGCCATTCTTGAGGCAACAAAGTATTGGTGATACCAGTAATCAAAAGAAAAAGGCACAAGAGACCAATATTGTTCTCTGGATAGGTCACAGAAGAAGAGAGAGCCAAAAGAAGGCCTTCACCAGGTATAAGGAAACCAAGAGTAATGGGAAGAGTACCTAATGAGAACAAGAGAAACTAAATGGGCAGACAGTGAAGCAAAGGCAAACACAGAGCTACGTACTGTAAAGGGGTCAGGGAAGAGAGAAAGAGTTCTTTAGATATAGTAATGAAAAAGAAAGAAGGGAGGAAGACTGTTAGGCTAACAGAGGGATGTAGGGTAACTGAGGAGGATGGGCAGAAAGCAGCCATTCTTAATGACTACCTTTGCTCTATATTCACATGGGAAGACAGAGGCCCTCTGCCATAGAGCAGCATTAAGGCAGCTGTAAGGGGATCCCTGAGATGAGGTAGCAAGTATTTACCAGTGAAAGGGTGTGGAAGGGCTCCACCCATACACAGAGATAAGGCATGAGGGCCAGATGGGACACATCTGAAGGTGTTCAAGGAATTGGCAATGGAACTAACTGAACCCCTGGTTGGGCTACTGAATAGCGCAATTCAGAAATGGACAGTTCAGAAAGACTGGAGGGTAGCAGACATAGTTCCGCTCCACATGGGTGGAGGGCAAGGCATCCGTAACTACAGACCTGTCAGCATTAATTTTTGTGAGTAAACAGATGGAGACATTAGTCAAAGAGGACTGTGTGAATTACTTGGAGACCAATGGACTCCAGGATAGGAAACAACAAGGGTTTGTGGCAGGGAGGTCTTGTCAGACCAACCTGACTGTATTCATTAAATGAGGTGGGAAAATGGCCATGTTGTGTATTTACTCTACTTGATTTTCAGCAAGGCTTTTGACTCAGTGCCTTATAGAAGGTTGCTGAAAAGGAATGATCAGCACAAAAGACCCAGCTGGTCTCAATGTGCACTTTATAAGCAAAAACATTTTGGTTTTACTTACTGTTTGCTGAAGTACAGCAGATTATAGCAGACTAATTTTGCTAGTTGGAGAACTGACATCTTTTACTACAAATCCCAGAATCCTCTGCAGCTGACATCAGAGTAGTAGGCAGCAGTGGAAGATTCCATAGCCTGCAGTGCATGTTAGATCTTTCATAACCTCCGACAGATGTTTTCCAGGACTACTTTTGTCTGAGGGCCAAGTACAGTCCTTTGCGACTGTATTAGCCCATGAAGGACAGTGGGATCAGCAAACAAAAGTTTGGAGCTTAAATAAACTCTAATATGCACTGCAGACTATTGAGACTTCTCACTGCTGCTCTGAGGTCCTCTGTAGGGGATTCTGGAATTTGTAGTAACAGAAGATGTCAGCCTACAACTAAGCAAAATTAGTCTGATACAATACAATACTGCAGTGAACAGTAAGTAAACCAGAATGTTTGGCACACAAAGTGCACAATGGGGAGCAGACCCACACTTGAATGTGGAAGCCCTTGGTGGTGACTGTTCACCTTGGTGAAGCTAAAGGATCTAGGTACAGCGAAGGACACAGATGGAGGAGAAGCTGATTTGAAAGGAGACAACAGAGGGTTGTACTAGCAGGAGCCAAACCAAAAGAGAGGGAGGTCACTAGTGGGGTGCCACAAAGATCGGTCCTGGGTCCAGTCCTTTTCAATATGTTCATCAGCAACATGGAAGAAGGAATCCAGGGCAAAATCGTCTCTTGCAGATAATGCTAAGCTCTGTGGCAGGGCTGACAAGTGAGGAGAGGTTAAGGAGATGCAGAGAAACTTGCAAAGGCTAGAGAAGTGGTCAAAGCTTTAGCAGCTGAGAGTCTATGCCAAAGAGTGCAAAGTGATGCTCACAGGAATAAAAATCTGAGGACTGGACAAGGGTGGTGGGGGTAAAGCTGTGCATGACCTCTGAGGAAAGAGACCTAGGGCCATCATCAGTGACTCCTAAAATAATCAAACAAGTACAGTATAACAAGGCCTACAGTAAGGCAAATGGGATGCGGGAGTGTATGGGAAGGGTACAGACAGCAAAGGAGATATTACTACCTCTCTATAGATTACTGGTGACACCCACCTGGAGTACTTTGCCCAGTTATGAGTCCTCACCAAGGAAAGATGAGGACAGGCCGAAGACAGTGCAATGTTGGGTGATGAAAATGATTCAGGAGCAGCAGTGCAGATCTTGCAAGGATTGGCTCAAGGCACTGAACATGTACTCACTGTTGCCCAGATGAAAGAGGGAGATATGATAGAGACTCTCAAGTTCCTGAAAGAAATTAAAAGGTAAACTGCAAGTAACTATTTAGCATAAAGAGTGGATCAAGAACACGGAGGCATGAGTGGAAACTGCGGAGATATTCAAGAGTAGATTTTTGATCTGTGCTCTCCAGCTGGACCAGGAACACACACTGGAGCTTGGGGGGTTGTTAAAATTCAAATGCGGCAGACACTACTTCTCTCAGAGGTGTTGAACCTATGGACACGGAGTCAATGGATATGAAGGCAGTACAAACTTTCAAAGTAAGGCTGGGGCTGGCCCATCTGCTCGTGATGCCAGCAGACCAAGATCAGGAATTGAGCCAGGGCAGGGGTGCCATTTCAGATTTCAGAGGTAAGCAACTGTCGGTCAGAGGGTGCGGTAGGGGTGCAGCCAGGGGCTGAGTGGGTCAAACTAATATTTGGCATAGTCAGGTATTGTCTATTATTTCTTTTATTTTCTATATTTTATTTCTAATAAGTTCCTTGGGATAATGAGGTACACTTCCACGTCAGCTGAACCGAATGGTGCAAGAGGTCTGTTTTCATTCATCTCCCGAGCCGTGAGTAAGGATCTCTTCAGTCCTGAGCCAGATTGCAAGGTAACTTTACAGCTAGACTGGCAGGGACAGCAGTTTATCTAATTAGAAGCAGTCCTCCTGAACCTGCTCACCTGTGCTCTATGCAATTGAAGGGACAGCACCATGAGCATGTCTTCTAGGGCCTCATTTAATCAAAGAAGGGTCATTTTAAATCTTTAAAGTAATGCACAGTTCTGAGTTCTCCTTAATCTTAATCTTTAAATGTTAATCTTTTAATCAAAAACCCGTTCAGTTAAGGCTTAGTTAAGTGAGTGCAGACCCATTTGCCTGGAGACTGGTGGAGAGAGAGAATTTGGAGTGGATCCCATTTCCCCCATAAGGCGCCCGGCCACCCACTGCTGCTGCTGAATCAGTGAATCAGAATTTTCTCCACTAAGACTCTTTTACTCTTTTCTTGTCTCAGACTCACCCTCACCACTCGACTTTTCTGCTCTGCTGTGCTGTGCTGTCTTCAGTTGATCGCTGCGCTGATCGGATCCTCCGTTACATTCTGCCTGCTGCGACTGCAAATTAAATTAGAGCACACTGCCACAGGCAGCGCCGCTGTTCTACAAGAGCCTCAGTCTGCTGACTACAGTGAATTGAAGTTCACAAAATTAGCTTAACTACTCGCGTGAGTGGCTCTCCCTCCTCGTTGGCTTAACAGCGGCATCTTGAACCAGCTCGCTCTCATCACCACCACCAGGCTGCTTGTCCTGCTTAGATGTGATGTAGTACCCGTCTGTTAGCCAGGTCCCGTTCCCCAAGCATGTGCACTGTGGACTGGTGCAGCTAGCTCCAGCCACTAGGGAGACTGGGACTTTGAGTTTAGCAGGAGGATTAATTAGCAGCACAACCCAAAAATGTAGGGACAACTATGGATATTTCCATACCGCTACGTTATGGTTGCGGGGGCTGGGCGCATTTTTTCATTAAAAAAAACAACCACCAACAATGGCCTGCAATGCGGGGGCAACTGCTATTTCCCTATCTAGTAAGCCCCTGCGCGCCAGGGTGTAAGGGGCTGGCTGATGAGAGGAGGAGGACAGAAAAACTGAAACACGGTTCTGACAGCAGAAGGAGACAGATGGTCCATCAAATCTACCATATTCTACTGTCCTCTGGGATCGGGCATACCAGAGCACACTCTCCTTCCCCTGGAGGAGGGTGCCAACCTTCACTGCAATACTGCCATTACCGACCACAGGTGTAGTGTGGTTAGAGAGCTGATGGAAGTCACTTCATGCACCCTTGATATAACTGAATATGATGTCCATTGGAGCAGGGAATAATGAGAAAACTGCCACAGCACCCCAGACAATGGATCCCAGTAAATCAGGGCCCAGCTTCACCATTACAGGCCCTCTTGATGAGACAATGAAGGTTTGGGGCAACTCCCTCACCCTTGTCCCTACCTGGGGTTAAACAAAGGCTAGATGGAGAACGGTGACCATAGATAAGTGGGGTAGGGGTTGGGAGGTAATTTGGGAACTTCTTAAGCAGATGGGCTCTTCCCAGGCAGGAAGGAGGCATAAGCAGAAAAAAAAAGAAGGATGGACAAAAGTGGGTAGATAAACTGGTAAATGTTTGCACAGCTTAATTATTTAATCTCTGCTTATGAGCAGTAGTGATGGTGGTGGAGAAGACATGATGGACCTGGTTACCAGTTGTCCCCACTGTTTCAAATAGTGCCTCGGAATCTTGAACATTTCACCAGGACAACTGCCAGAAATGGAAAGAAGGGACTTACTTTCATGTCTCACTCAAACAAAGCAATACAATTCTAGTCTGTCCTGTAAATGTCCAACTCAGGACATAAACCAAAGACTACTGATCCAGAAGCAAGAGTGCTACCAACTGAGCCCTACTGACACTCCTATGCTTCATAATGCCTAGGTTCCAAAACACATCAAGACAAAATACTTTTTAGCACCTTAGTATTTTCCAAATATGTGGCAGCAAATTCTTAAATCAGACTTCAGCTGAAACATGTTTCGCTGTCTCAGATATCAAATTCTAAACTGCTGATCTGTTAGCTAAGTAGACATTTTACTGCTTTTTATAGGCTGTGTTAGATCAAAACCTACATAAAACAATCATTAACAATGACAATTTCTGTAATTCTGAACTGGGACCAGATAGAACCCCACCCCCCAACCAAAAACGTTTTTCATACTTGCTTATTCCCTTACTACTGTTTCTGTAAGTTCTGAAGTGTGGAAGCATCAATATAATATTCAATGGTATCTTTCATGCAAGGCCTCAAAGCCCTTCATGTCGCAGACTTAAACAATATGAGACCTGCAGTTTATTTCTCTAGCCCATGGCCTGCATGGCTAACGACTGGGAAAAAGTACAGTCACATAAGAATTTACCGTCAGAATAGTAGATCTTTGAGAGACCTTCTTTCATCAGGCTACACCTATGGAACTATAGCCATCAAGCACTAGGACCACACAGAAACTTTTTGCTAGTAGTAGTCTAGAGCCACCCATGACGACAGAGGGTGGGAAGGCACAACCTGATGAAAGTGATTCCTCAAGGTCTACTGTTACAGTAAGTTCTTATGTAACTGTAATATCTTCTTCCAGGATACATCTTTCAGCTGGCCACACCTATAAACGAGTCCTAGTAGTACTCACAGAGAGACAGTCTAGGTGACTGGAGACTATAGGCCCAAGAAAGAGGGCCAAGAAGCACAGCCAAGCTGAAGCTTGCCCTTCCTACAGGCAATATCCAGTGTATGTCCATGTGTTTAGTGAAAGTGTGGACAGTACTCCAAGTTGCAACAGCACAGATGTCTGCAGCTGACACATTCCTGAAAGAGGCAATAGAAGTGGCCATGCCTCTGGTTAAATGGCCAAGAGCAACCCTAGAAAGTTCCTTACCATACTTCCTATAACAATGTAACCCCTGCAAATAGGGGTTCCCAAAAGACTTCAGGAGCTTGCCTGAATGCTCCAAGCCTGAATGGTGTTTGGCGTTTAAGCCATTTATCAGAGTGTGTTTTAGAGCCTCTGGTACTGTCTCTTTAAGAGCTGTCTGCTTGCAGACATAATTAGTTTGTATGGGGGACTGTGTGCTTCTCTGCTCGAGTACCACTCAAGCTGCTCAATTCACTCCATTTTTGCAGTCACTAGGAGTGCAAAGGGAACCTATCTGAAAGATGTAACTGTTTGCCAGAAATCATTTAGAGTAATAATGAAAATACAGTCTGTCTAACCTGCTTTCTTTGCAGTCAGAACTGTGTTTGCCTAGTTCCCATTCTAGTTTTGAACTGCTGAACTGGACCAATCAGTGTGGGTTAAGGTAGCTCTAAAATGGTGCCTTGGGCGAATCAGAACTTGGACTCGTAATCTGAGCAGCCACAGAGGATTGTATGGGCAGTGACTCTGGGAGATGTAGTTTGGACTTCAGCGCCTTTTGGACCAACAGGGGCAGTCTATTGTGGGTGACAGCCAATCCAGCCAAGAACTGGGAGGAACTCAAAGAAAGTGCCCGGTTTTGTCTGCTGGAGTTTCAGTTGAGCTCTGGCAGTGAAGAGGAAGGAGCCCTGTGTTTTTTCGGTGTGCAGTTTTAGTCGGGAAACGCGTGTAAGGCCCCGAGTTCGGTCTGCAGCTTGTGTAACTGCTTGTTAGGACTGAATCAGTCCTGTAAGAGAATCAAAAGGATATCTGAAGAGTAGAAACCAGGCTCACCTTGTAGAAGACTGGAGAAATTGCTGAATTGCACTCGGTCTGTCAGGAACTGAATCTGCTGTGTGTTCTCCCGGTATTGTGCAGTAATTGCGATCGGGATAGAGAAGCAGCCTGCCTGGTATAGTACTTTCTTTTACCATATAAATGTGTGAGGAGGCTTGTGTAGCTCAAGTGAATCCTGCTGCCATTAAAGGACTTTTGCCTGTGACTGTTTACCATATAAATGTGTGAGGAGGCTTGTGTAGCTCAAGTGAATCCTGCTGCCATTAAAGGACTTTTGCCTGTTGCAGTTTGCCATATAAATGTGCGAGGAGTCTCGTGGAGCTCAAGAGTAGCCCTGCTGGAGTTGAAGGACCCTATCTTGTTTGGAGTCGTGAGTACTAATTCAGGGTCGCTCCTGTTGAATTGCCACATTGAATCCAAATGGAATTACTGTACTGCTGACTGTTTAACTAATTTTTATTTTCTCTGTGTGAAAGGGCCCACCAGCTGCCACGGTTTGGACTAGCCACTAGGGCTTGGGTACCCAGGACAGTAACTGGTGGTGGATAGGCCTGTGCACAGAGCCATAGGTAGATGAGTAAAGTGATAAGCTAATTAACCTGAGTTCCCCCTGTCCTTGTTATATCCCCTAAATAAATCAGAGCTGCTTGTTTCAGCAAAGTTATACTGCCTGAGGGTATTTGTCTATGTTAAAGTATTGTACTGTGATTGTTGCACTGTATCTCCTTATTTTACAGGGGTCCCAGTGCCTGAACCAGTCCTGGGGTAAGTGTATACTGTGAAGGTAATTCTGATATACTGTGTGGGCCACTAGTGGGAAGAAAGGGGCTGCAGTGTCCCAGAGGGCTGTGACCAAGTTAATTCAACTATTGCAAACCCTGACCTCTGGGTAGAGGCACCCGCCATCGGATCCAGGCCCCTCAACCTGTTAGTGGCAAATCAGGCAGGGGTAGTAGCCCCTGGGATAGCGCCATCTAGGGGTTACAACAAAAGTAACATAGTTGACCAGCCATTTGGACAGGCACGGTTTAGAAACTGGCACATCCTCTTTCCCAGGGCGAAGGAAACAAAATGTTGGGAGGACTTCCTGCAGACCCTCATCGGTGAACATAATATCCGAGTATTCTATGTAATCTAAGGTATGGAGCAATGCTTCCCTATATTGGCATGCTCTGGAAAATAAACAGGCACGTGGATGGTTTGATTCTGGGAACTCAGACAACACCTTCGACAAGAACTTAGGGTTGGTGCGCGCAAAGACACCCCTGTCTTTGTGGAAAACCAAATAAGGAGGCTCACACATCAGAGCCTGAAGCTCGGAAATCCTTAGACAAAAGTAATGGTAACTAAAGAGAAACGTTCCATGACAGAAAGCATAGCTCAGAAGTAGTGATCGGCTCAAAAGGAGACAAAGTAAATTTCTCTAACAAAAATTTAAGACCCAAGGTGGGACTCGATTAGGATGGGAGGCTTCAAATGAAGAATGCCTCTCAAAAGCATAGGAAACCTTCAGTTGTGCCACCGTATGGCCATCAATGGGTACATGGAATGCTGAAATGGCAGCCAGGTGCACTTTAATGGAAGAGTATTGTGGTCCAGTGTCTGAGAGGGACAGCAAGTACTCCAGAATCCGATTCACTAGACAAATGAAACGGTCCAAGTGATGGGAAGCAACCCACAGGCAAAGTGCTTCCACTACATGGAATAAACTGCCCTGGTGGAGGCTTCTAGCAGCCACCAGGACATCAGCCACCTTTGGGATACCCCAAATCTAGCCATGGCTATGTCTTCAGAGTCACGCATGAAGATGGAGTGACTTGGTCCGAATGGACCAGGATGCCCTGCTCCTGTGATAGCAAACCTTTGCACAGGGCAGGGGTCGCTTGATTGCGCCTACTGCTGCAGTAAGAGGAACCAGGTCTGAAGGGAGCAATCAATATCAGAGTCGCTTCTTCCATCTGAAGCTTGATCAGCACCCTCTGAATTAGAGGAAGGAGGAAAGACCTAAGGGACCCCCTTCCAAGAGAGGGACAACGTCTCACCAGAAAACTCCAGGCCCTGGATCAAGGGAGCAGAAAGCGCAGTTTTGCAATGAGTGGGGACACAAAAAGTCCAGCTCTGGATGACCCCACCTGCTGAGCAGGTCTTCCACTACCGAGGTCAGCTACTCCCACTTGTGCATTCTGAACTGCAACCTGCTTTGTCTGCCAAAGCGTTTTGGGCGGCTGGAACATGAACTTGCCATCAGTTCTAGACCGTGGTCTAGAGACCAGTACCAAACCCACATTGCTTCTCCCGCAAGGGGGTATGAATGAGTTCCCTCCTGCTTGTTTATGTAGTGCACTACACTGATATTGTCCATCTGCACCAGCAGAGGCCCTGGGGACAGGTAATTCTGGAAGGCTTGCAGGCCATACAGAACAGCCCTCATCGCTAGGATGTTTATGTGGAGGAACTCTCCACTGCAGTCCATGTACTTTGGGTCTGGTGAGGCCCTAGATGTGCCCCACCCAGCCCTGAAGTGTCCGTGGTGAGGATCTGATGAGGGAAGGGAACATCTTTGAGCAAATTGCTGTGTTCCATCCACCACTGAATCACCTTCTTTACTGGCGAAGAGACTAGGATCCTCTGTTCTAGATCGTCAGTGTGCTGGTTCAATTGGACTATTAATGTGCAGCCTGGCCAGGAGACCATGACAATGAGCTGTTGCCAATAGGCCCGTAGCCATGAAATGCCCTGGCTGTGACATACTTGTTGCTGTAAGTAGCTGGACCTGCACAGTGAGGCATTCTGCCCTGTCCTGGGCAGAAAGGCCACTCCCCAGGCAGTGTCTAGTATAGCATCAATGAACTGGAGGTGCTGGCAAGGAGTCAAGACTGACTCGGGCAGATTGACCGTGATCCCCAGAGCTGTGAACAGTTGTCTGGTATGCACTAGGGTGTGAACCAGTTGCTCCCTGTAGTGAGCTTTGAGCAACCAGTCATCCAGATAGAGGAAGATGTGCAGTCCCGCCTCCTAAGGGCTGCTGCCACCACTGCTAAGCGTCTAGTAAGACCCATGGTGCAGAAGACAAGCCAAAGGAAAATACCCTGAATTGGTAGTGTTCCCTTGAAACAGAAACCAGAGGTACTTCCTGTGGGTAGTGCAAACCTTTATGTGCAGAGGTTTCACCATGTCAGTTCGACAATGATACTGTCAACCCGACATTGCATTGACAACAAGCAAGCTGCCAATGGCGACCATGTCACCCAGCAATCATGCTGCCCAACTGTGAATGCAGGAAAGCACTAGAGCATATCCCAGATGTTTGCATGGGGCTACCTCCGAAAATCATATAATCACCTCCAGGTCAGAGGTGTAGGGGAACCGCTCAACACCTCTAGGGTGGCAAGGCAGGCGGGGACTGCAAAATCCTGATTGACAATGACTGTCGATTGGGTTGCGGCCCCAATTTGCCATCATGTAGGGGTGTAAGCTGCGTTGACGGCACACCACATGCAGGTATCACGTCATGCCTGTCTGGGAGCATATCCTGTCTCCCAGTTGCAGTAGGGGCAGCAGGCTTGCAGGGTTACCATCCTGACCTTCTTGTACTGGATACAGAAGTTCAGATTTCTCAGGTCCAGGATGGGCCTCAAATCCCATGTTGACTTGGGGACTAGAATGAAGTAGGACTAGAACCCTCTGTTCCTCTGATTCCTGGAACTGGCTCTGTAGCTCTCTTCTGCATCAGTGTCCGAACTTCCTCCAGTAACACTGGTATGTGGTCTGGAGGTAGCTCGAATGAACTGGAGGTAGGTCTGGAGGCCACTCCAGAAGTTTTAGAGTGTGATCTTGCTCTATGAGATGCAGGACCCAAGTACCAGTTGTGATCTCCCTCCACCTGTCCAGGTAGAGGATAAGTGACCCTGTATCGCACTCTCCTGGAGTACTGGAGGGTGGGGTCTAGCAAGAGCTATGCTGAAGCAGGCATGGTGGATGGGGCTGCACCTCCACCTCTAGGGGTTTTCCTGTGGTGTTGGTAGGGGCAGGTAAGGCTGTACCCATTCTGTGCTTGCCCTACTGTCAGGCTCCCACCTTGGGTCTGTGGGTGACATGACAAAAGGCACCCTCTGCCCACTTTTGTTGGTGTGATAAAGGTGTGGACTGACCGCAGAGTCCTGTAGGTCAGACAAGATATCCTGCACATCTACCCGAAGAGTCTGCAACCTCTGAAGGGGCATTCAAAAGGACTGCTGCACATCACTAGGCAAATGTAGACAACCAAAGCCAAGAATGCCTTTCACGCAGATGCCAACTGCAGCTGCCCTGGCTGAGGCATCTGAAATATCATAGGTATTCTTCAAGAGGTGCTTACCTACATCAGCCCCAGTCTGGAGGGCCTTAAGCATCTCCTGCTTCTGGGGACCCTCTGGAAGTGCCTAGGCTGCTGCTTTGGCCTTTTCCTAGAGGGTGTTCTGGAATTTTACCATATGAGCCTGGTAATTGGCTATTCTGAGGCCCAGTGTGGCAGAGTCTAAGGTCCTTTTGCCCAGGAAATCCAAATTTCTCAACTCCTTGTCAGGAGGAAGAGAACTGAAGTGTTGAGGTCTCTTAGACCTGTCATGGGTTGCATTTATCACCACTGAATCTGCTTGTGGTTGCCCTGTGAAAAAGACTTTCCTGAGGGGTCTGGTACAATTTTGTCCGCCTTTCTAGGCACGGCAGAGATCATACTTGGCCTGTACCATGCAGCCATGGTGGCATCCTCTAATGTGGCCAGCAGAGGAGGAATAATGAGAGGAGAAAATCTGGTAGTTCCAGAAGTTCAACCAGGTTTCTCCTGGTGATGTCTTGCTCCTCAGCATCAAACCCCATAGTGGTTAGGAGCTGCTTTATCACTGAAGTGAAGGAGGGGTCATCAGGTGGGACCTCGGGATATATCTGCTAAGTCCTCACCTCCTGGGGAAACAGTGGAAGTAGACCTAGGCGTGCTCCTATGCCTTCCTCCTCCTCCGCCTGTGAGATGAGGTCAGGATTGTACTCCTGATCCTCATCAATGGGCTCAGAGTAGTGCAGAAGGCAAAGAAGAGCGCCGACACCCTGGAGGAGTAGGGCGCGCCGGGCGGTAAGTGCGATCTGGGGCTGGCCTGGTAGGGCCCCCGCATCATTGGGCTCACAGAAACAAGGTGCTGAATGATCTCCATAAGCAGGAGAATATGGTCAGGACATCACCAGTGGTCGGCGTCAGGGGCACCTTGCAGCATCCCTAGGGAGGCTGTGTTCCCGACATCACAGAATGGCCTCAGATGTCGACGGGGAGGCAGGAACCCCACCATCAATGAGCCGTTGCCAGCCAAAGTGGGTCTGGCACAGCCGCTGCCTGCCATCCCTGAGAAAGCAGGGGTCTGAGTGGCAGGGGTTGCAGCATCAGTGGGGCATCAAAGGCCCGATGTTGATGAGCTGTCACTGGCCATGAAAGGTCTGGCAGAACTCACTGGCAGAGCCAACCCTGTGGTACAGAGTGTGTTAGCAGCAGGAGGTGTCGCTGCCGAGGCGGACAACTGCAGTGGCTGGCATCACGGCAGTGACCAAGAGCGCACGGGGGTTGTCCTTATTTCTCTCCTTCTTCCACTGCTCGTTTCCCAGATGATTTGTCCCAGGCCTTGGAAGAACGGGAGTGTGGACAGTGCTGACTCCTTCTCATTTTCTGGCTACCTTCTGTGCTGGAGGAAGGACTATAGGCTTTTTGGACGATGCCGAGGTGCCCTTGTTGAAGCCGCAGCAGATCTTGCAGGCTTTAATGTCATGGGCCTCGCAGACAGCGGATGCAGGCATCGTGGTGGTTGTGATTGAAGATTTTTCCACTGCAATCACAATACTGGAAGAGTTTCGCAGAGTCGGTCGGCATACATGACGGATGAAGATCCTTTAAATAATAAAGTGATAACTAACTAGGGTGTGAAAAATAATAAAGTTGAAAAATTGAAGATTTGTCAGTCGACTGAAGCAGCAGTGTCTCCATGGAGTCAGACGTGAAATGGTTGACAGCGGAAAAAGAACTGAGCAGGATGCAAGGCCACCCACGTTTACATGGTGAGGGACGTCAACATATGACATCGTCATGGGAGGTCCCTAAAAGACTGCTAGCAAAAGGTTTCCATGTGGTCCTAGTGTCCACCAACTATAGTTCTATACGTGTGGCCTGATAAGAGATATCCTTGAAGAAAATCCCCATTCTCACAGATGATGCATCAACCTGTAACCCCTAGGTGGTGCTATCCCCAGGGCTACTACCCCTGCCTGCTTGGCTAATAGCAGGTTAAGGGGCCAGAGTTCTGAAACGGGTGCCTCCACTCGGAAGTCAGGGTTGGTAGTGGTCAAGCTAACCAGGGCACGGCCCTCTGAGACACTGTAACCCCTGTTTCCCTGCTAGTGGCTGAAACAACACCCAACAGTCACTTTCACAATACCCCGATACACCTCACAAGTACCCACACAGTTTGCACTTACCACTAGGGCTGGTTTCTCTGGCTCGACCCTTGGGACCCCTGCAAAACAAGGTTAGACACAGCAAATCGCAACAGCACGGTACTCTTGGTACAAACTGGAACCACAGTCAGGTTAAAAGCAGAAAAAATTAGATCCGATTTATTCAGGGGACTTGAACAGGGAGGCGTAATCAGGCTGATTGCTAAAATGCTCTATCAAGTAAACAGTTATGCATGCACTTCAGAGTCCCTAAACAGTCACAACCTCTGGGTACCCAGATGGAGAAGAGATGGGCTAGCCAGGACCGTTGCCGGGTAAGCTGGCATCGCAGATGGTTGGGGCCCTGTGATGGAATAAAAACAATGCACAATACACACACTATTTGTAACTGAGCCGGAGAGCTCAGTTTGTGAAAGAAAAAAAAGGAAAAAAAAAAAAACACAAGACAATCAGATGACACACTAGATTAAGATGTTGTTGCAAGGAGCTACCCTGATGGTTACTCATGATACCCAAAACTGGACACAAATGGACGAAAATCAAGACTACAGGTGACTGATCTGGAGTGCCAGGAGAAGCAGGACCCACACAATTCACTGAGGCGCTATTCCTTTTCCAAACATGGAGCAAGGGCTGATCCCCAGGCAGGTCTCTTGTCGATGGTGTTCTCTGTGCAATGGGGTACTAGGGTAGGGCCCACGTGGCAAGGCCCAGCTGCAGGAGATAACCACAGATTCAGTCCGACTGGGCTGGATACAGCTTCCAGCAAGCAGAACACAGTTCACACAGTGGGGAACCAAATCACGACCCACCACCAATACACAGCACATTTATATTCACACAAATACCACCAACAGCTTAATCTGGTTCAAGGTCAGTTGGCATTCATCTGTATCCCTGGGTGTGCCTGAAAATAGGCAGGATTTGTCTAGTGCACTTACCCGGTAAACAAAAACTCAATAAAATAAAATAAATAATATGTAAGAAATTCTACAGTAGCAGATTCCTCTCCAGTCACGTTCGACTGTCTCTGCACAAACCGAGAGTTCAGAGGTGGCTGGAACTCCTGACAGGCCGATCATTCAGCAAAATTCTGTCTTCCTCAGGTACTGAGCCTGGTACAAGTCAGGGGCTCAAAATTGGATTTAGTCCGAAATACCACTGCTCCCTCTCAGGGCAGCAGGCCAAACTTAGGCCTCTCCACAGTTCTCCATGTCCGACTACACAACGGCTGCTCGACTTCTCTCTCGAGCTACTGCTTCTTCAGCTTCCAACTTAGATCTGCCTCCAGACAGAAGACAGCTCGGTGATGTCCCCACGATCCAAAAGGTTCAGTTGGCTGACTCAGCTGTCAGACACAACAAGGCTCCCCTCTAGGTGCAAAAGACGCAACTGCTCAGAACTACAATTCCCACTCATTTTACTCCACACAGCCCCTGACAGCAGGCTCCATTTTAGAGTCCCAAGGTACTGACTGGTCCAATTTGGCAGTTCGGGACCAAGATGGTGGAGACAGGCAGAACAGTCCTCACTGCAAAGAAAGCAGGTTAGAACAAACTACAATATTAATATTCCTCTAATAGATAATCAGTCAGCAAGCACATCTTCTAACCGAGCTCCCTCTCGCAATCAGCGATGGCAGAAACAGAGCGATTATCAGGCTACCGGGTGGGACTTGAGCAGGGAAACACTCAGACCCCTCCCAGTTCAAGATTAACTGCAACCAGGCAGTTCTTAAAGGGACAATAACCAGAGGCTTTACAGGCACTCAAGCATTTAACATTTAAGCGGCTAGAGCGCCGGACACCAGCCTGGCAGCGAGCATTTAGGCAAGCTCACGGAAGACTTTTCGGAACCCCATTTGTACGGGGGTTACAAACCCACTTATATGTTGGGGGTATCATCTCCCTGTCCATCTTAACTTTTGCCACATTTCTCCACTCTCCATGTCTCGTTGATATTCCCTTTCTGAGTTTTCCCATTTCTTATTATTAATTCTCTCCTGTCCTGGTTTCTTCCTCTATCTTCTGCTTCTCTTCCAGTCTCCATTTTATTTCATTTCTGCTTCTTGCCTCTAGTATTTTCTACCACCTTGTCTTTATTTTATTTTCTTCCCTGACTCTCTCCTATCAGTTTTCTTTACTCTCTCCCTCACTTTTATCTTCATCCTTTTCCCCAATGTTACATGGTACTGGGAGACAAAATGGACTTACAAAATCATTTTTTCCATCCCTCCTCTGGCACAGTTGTGACTCAGTTTTAGTATGAATATGCATCCAAGTTCATCAGCTGGAATCCCACCCATCCCACTCAATGCTATTCTCCCCAGGAATCTATATACTTCTGCTCTGAAAGCCTGAACAGTGTTAACTTCCACTACTTCACAAAGTATGCTGCTCCACGTTAGCCACCCTGAATGAAGTAATGCTTTCATACTGCCCTGACACGCCCCACACCCCAGTTCATGTGCATGTTCTGTAGTTCTGCTTGTGGCTACCAGCTCAAACATCTCTGTATACCAACCTACCCTGCCTAACTTTTACTGCTTGTAACACCAAAACCATCCCCCTAAAGGCTCCTCTTCTCTAAGCTAAATCATTTCAATATGTCCAATCTCTCCTTGTACACCCTGCTCCATAAGATGCTGACAAACTAGGTGGCTTGGTGGCTCGTGTTGGACACTCTGAATAGCAATTTTTTTACTGCAGTGATCAGAATAACAGGTACTGTAAGAAGCTACTGTTACAAGGAATTCAGAAAGGTTCATATTAGAAGTCCCATTATCTGTAGTGGTCTTGAATGTTGATTGGTGTCTGCACCTTCAGATATATATCCTTGTAAAAAGAATGTCTTATGTATTCATAAGTTAAAATAAGTCAGATTTCATGACTATACCCAAATGATTGCTGTATGTATTTTTGTTCACCAGGTAGATGCACTAGATAAATAAATGCCTATTTTCAGACACAACCCTGCAGATTACAAAGGGTCAGAGTTGACAACAGGCACATACAATACAAAGGCATTTACAAAGATAAATCAGACTAAGTATACAGCATACATGATATTGGAGATGTTGGCAAACATGTGAGCAATAAGCCCTATATAGCACTAGTCCTTCATGCTGATTTTTGTCTGTGCACATATATAATGAAACAAACTGGCAACACATGTAATTTATTTACTGCATACCAGGATAGCCTCATTTATGTGCCAGTTATCCATAGAATGGATGGAGCTAGAGAACAAGACACAGAAAGGGAAGATAACTGAGCCTTAATTTAGGGAGGAAGGAGACAGAATGGGAGAAGGCGACCCTCCAGAGATGGTAAACAGAGGTTGGAGTAGAAGGAGCAGTGGTGGGTATGGGGATGACCAAAGACCACAGAGGTGGAGGGGGGGGTCCCTATAAATTAGTACATGTTTACACAGCATACTTATTATTCCCTGCTTATGAAGCAGATCTGATAAACCTAAAGTCCCTTCTGACTAAAAATTACTATGTTAGGCCAGTTTAGGACAAAAAGTCATGAAGAAGTGGGAGTCCAGTCTGGGCAGAGAGGGTCCAATCTGTGAGAGAACCAAAATCCAGAGAAATAACTGAACGGGACAGTGTTTTGTTTTCTTTTCTAAAGCCATACATGCACAATGTGAGAGAGAGAAGCAAAATGATTTTTCCGTAAACTCTTACTGGCAACAGTTAAAGCAATTAAAAATAACAGTGATTTTGTAAAAATGTGCCCCAAAAGCATACTCAGACCTATTTGTACATTCACCACGTTGTCAAAGGTGAATGGTTTTATAACCTATTGAAATTTTAACTTAATACTTGTTTTCAAAGTCTTAAGTCAACTTGGTTTTCCTACATACCAAATATAACCATACAGAATAAACTGCTAACCACAAAGGATATGCTTGTAGCCACAAATTCTTGCATGTAGCAGAGTCACATTCATGAGGTGGTACTAGCGGAAATACAATACACTGCTACTGTGCTGTTGTCACCACTCCTTTGCCAGTCACATCAGAAAGCACACTCTATGCCAAGCACAGTAAGTATAAACTATATCAACTGAACTTGAGGGAATTGGATGAAACGCTCAAACATATCAGTTAAAACAAATACAATATTAAGCAGGCAACCTAATCCACTAAGACAGTGTTTACGATTGTGATTATTATTTGAACCTCTAAAAGCAATCTTTATGTAGCACTGCAGACTAGGAAGTGCAAAGATATTATGGAGCAGGAAGGTGGTAAACTGTAACATTCCTCTCATGTGACAATGACACGCATTGCAGCCCACATCATGCAAACATCGTAAGAACCCTAAATAACGCACAGTACAATTAAAACGCTTGTACTATTCTATTTTGTGTTGTACTTTACTTTTGTTGTCAGTGGTAGCAGCTGCTGGTGATAGGGCATTGTCAGCACTCAAGATGTTGCTATTTTTATTCTCTATTATGTCAGTTTCAGTGGCTCAGCAGGTAGCACACTCGCCTCTGAGGCCAGGAGATCAGTAGACTGTGGGTTCTATCCCACACCAGGCATTTGGGTTAATATCCCAATACTGACACTGTAGTGCTGCACTCCTGAGGTGCCGTCTTTTGGATGAGACGTTAAACCGAGGTCCCATCTGCCTGTTCTGGTGGTAGTTCAGTGGATGTTAAAGATCCCATGGCACTTCTAAAACAGCAGGGAATTTCCCCGTGCCCGCCAAATTTCATCCATTCACGAAAAATACCACTAACAGCTTAATCTGGTTCAAGGTCAGTTGGCATTCATCTGTATTCCTCCCTGGGTCGTGCCTGAAAATAGGCAGGATTTGTCTAGTGCACTTACCCAGTCAACAAAAACTAAATAAAATAAATAAAAATAAATACATTTTCTAAAAATGTCATTTTAAGACAAAGATTCAGCAAGATAAAACTGTAATCCAGAATGCCTGTGTTACAATACTAAAAATTAGTAATGGAATACAAGGTCATTATTGTTTTGTTTCTTTAATTAACAAAACAACTTTTCGAACAGAAAACATGTAATTTTCAATCTCTGTTCTATTTAACAAAGGTCTTTTAACCTAAAGAGGTTGACTGGTTCCCGATCTTGCAGCCCTAGAGGTGAGAGTGCTGCCTACTGAGCCACTGACACGGCTGTATTAGCATCCCTCTCCATATCTAAAATCTTCTGCAAGGAGAGGTTTGTGACCGTAAGGCATTAAACTTTATATATGCATTTGGGCCCAAATCAAATGAGAATTATGGATTAAACAGTAAATGATATCAGTGCACCCCGCACAAATGTACACTGGGAAAACTGACTAGGGTCAGCATGGGAAAGCACATAAGAAGCATCCAGTCAGTCTGATCATGTACTCTGTGGAGGCCAGGAAGGAGAGAGGCGACACAACAAAACTCTTCCAAGTAATATTCCAAGACTTTGGGTGGCAAAAGCTAGCAGTTTTGAAACCCAAGCTGGCTTACTTAATATAGCATGCTAGCATGCATCACTGCATACCTGAAGTGAAATTTTGATCTTAGTCCCTTTGGGAGGGAAGGGATCGTAAACTGGCTCAAGCAAGAGCTGGCAGTCTGAACTACAGTCAGGCTTGGTTCAACATGTTGCTTAACAAAGCATGGTCCAAACTCTTGAGGCTTGTATTTAACAGATTTATTTTCTTTTGGGCGTCTAGATCCCACAGATGTAGGTAGGCATTCCTCTGCCTTTCCTGCATTACAATACCATGATTTGAATGCGTAGTGCCAGCACAAGAAGGGTTTCTTCATTAAGATCGAAATTGTCCCAGCAAAAATGCATCACAATATTTCTGTCAGTGTCTATGGTTACAAGTAGGGTGCTGTCACTCTCAACAACACTATCACACACAACAGTTTCTAGCTCCAAAAGGGTTGGATAGGACACACAGTGTCCGAAGCGGTCGAAGATGCTCATGATTTCAGCGCTACCACTAATGTGTCTTGCAGTCATTCCTAGGAGATGATGTTTTGGCATTTTCCATTGATCACAACTCACTGCATAGCAAATATCTTTTTAATTTTTTTTTTTTAACTCTTTTCTCACCTGCTGCCTGGAACTCTCTCTAGCGTCCCTCACTGGCCATCACCGCACTACAGCCCGCGTGAGCTCTCCCCACTGGGATATCATGGACAGACCTCCCCACCTACCTGATCCATCGACCAGACCTCACAATCGCTGGACCAAGGCAGGACAGGGGATCGGGTGAGCCAGTGGGTTGAGTCCGACATTGGGTGTGTGGTGGCAGGGCATGGGAGGGCGAGTCGCCTATCCATGAAGCAGGAGTATTTCTGTGTTTTCTTCCCTGGAGCACGGACGTGCAGCGGCATCTGCACACAGGACATGCTGACGCCCGCCGACGCCTCCAACCCCTATGTTTGGCACCATGAGCTGCAGTGCTCCTTATCTCCACCAGGGCCACTGGTGCACAGTGCAAGCTCTCTACCCACACCGGGAGAGGAGGTGCCCTCTGACACTAATTCCTCCCTCCCCAGCCGACCCCAACAACCCAAATCCATTCCCAAGCACAGGGTTGACGGTGTGGTGCAAGGTGCGCATCCAGTGCATCAACCCTCAGCACCACCAGGCTACTAGCTGCATAGCAAATATCTTGACCACCTGAATTCACCAACCTCTCTTCTTCTTGAGGTGTTCGTAGAATTAGATTGGCCAGAAATGAGGTGGCCAGGAATTTTACCCAGCTACTGGGAGCACCTAATGGTCCACTGGGCAATGCTACGCACTCTCATGCACACTTCACAAGTTTGGGAGCAAACTCTGGAAGCTAGCTGGGCACAGCTCAGGGGTTGGGAGGTGCTGCCATGTGGAAGTAATGGCACCTGGTCCTGCTGCACAAATGACCCCTGTGGAGGACCAGGGGCTTGCCTCTTCTGCAGGGGCAAGCTAGTGTGTGCAAGGTTTGACAGGGAAAGGCCTGATGTCAAGGCATGCGGGATTAAGGACGGGAAAGAGAGAAAACACTCCACTGGCAGGGTGATGCCTCCCCACCACCACAGGACTCCCACCGCTGACTGAGTCCTGGCTCCCATCTAGACTGCGACACTGGGGTGTGGAAGATGGCCCTCCCTCTGGCTCCCCCATAGGAGAAATTTGTGGGGTTTTGGAGCCAGATCGACCCAGGAATGGTGGGTGACAGGGCTGGATGGGCTGGGGGCTGAAGGGGATGACAGAGAGAAGGCATAAACACAGGAAAAAAAAAAAAAAATACCTAGCTCCTGCTTTTTGAGCCAAGGCATTTTTCCTTTTCCTTTTGCTAATTAGAAGATTTTTCAGCAGACAGTATTACAGCAGGTGTAATGCATGGAACAGTACTTTAACTGGAGGTTGCTATATTTAGCTCTATTCATTCATATCTCATCAGCACTGAAACCTTACTGATTAGGCCATCACAACAGAAAAAGAAGTCTTCGCCTTCTGCCAAACTGCTCTCTTATAGTAATGGTATAATGAACGAAATCACCATGCTGCTGAGGTATGAAGAGGAATATCACTACATATGTCAGCTTCTAGATACAGGGCTGTCCTTTACCTCACACCTAGTACTATCCAGCAGAAAGTATACTAATTGCCAAAACAAAAATGAAAAATGCTTCTAAAGTAAACTATAACCGAGGGCTACTTCTAGAAATGTATAACATGTTCTAGAGAAAGCACAACCACTACATGACTCTGCTCTCCTGCCCAGTATTGCAGCTTGATGGCATCTCTCTCTTGCCACACAGAAGATGGGCCGATTCTCAAAAACATTATGTCTGGCATAAATTGAATTACACCAAAAAAAAAATGGCGCAGAAGTAGCAATTCGTCAGCAGTTGGACATTTGGTATTCTGCAAAGCAGCCTGCGACATGCCACAGGCTGCTTTAGCCAAAGTGGACTTACGCCACCAGTTATGCCCTAAACCCCTGGGACATGGTGCTGGAGGGTTATGGCAGCAGCTGCACCTACTCTGGAAGGGCAGCAACCAAGTCCCCAGTTTGCTATTCTCAAACAACCCCTGGAGGACATCCGCCAAAGAGACTTTACACCCTCCAGGGATTGCAAATGTGCCCCTATCCATCCCCAGTACATGTAGCCCCACTCCCAATCCCCAGTCTGTAAAGCCCGGTAGGGCTGCTCATGACCCGACACCCAATCTCTGGTTAAACCCTCCGGACTTCCTCATGCCCCCAACCCCTGATATTGTATACAGCCCCCTCCAGGCTCTGACATGTCCCCCGACCCCCAATATATGTATCCAGCCCCTCCGACTTTATGTCCCCAACCCCACCCCGATATAGTTACAAATCCCAAATTGTGTGAACAGCACCCATCCCCCAATCCCTGACGTGATCCCCAATATGTAGGCATATAAAGCAAATACTCCCCATTACCCTGGTGGTCTAGTGGCCCTCCATCCCACCACCCAGCAGTGTCAACCTCACCACTCCCACCCCGACCCCTTACAGGCCAGTGACTCGCACACCACACCTCTCACCACCACAGCCAGCCACCAACTGAACCATGAATAAGCGGTACTACAGCACTGTACATACACGCACTGCGGCATATGCAGTATAGTAATCGCTCATTCATGTTCAGTTGGCAGCTGGCCGCGGTGGTGGGAGGGGAGGTCGGGCACTGCTGGGTGGGGGCCACTAGACCACGGGTAATGGGGAATATCTGCTTTATATGCTACATATCAGGGATCGGTTCAGGAGTTGGGTGCTGTTCACATATTGCAGGGATTCGGGGCTTTGTAACTACATTGGGGATTGGGGAGACAAAGCCTAGAGGGGGTGTATTAAAATACCTGGGGGCCGGAGGGGGTACTGACAAAGCCCAGAGGGGCTGTGAGAATAAATCGTGGGGGGTCGGGGGTATGAACAGCTTGCAGGGTTTTAGCAACATGGGGAGGGGTCGGGGCATGGGGAAGCCCTATGGAGCTGTATGGACTGGGATTGGGGAATGGGGGAGCGATTGCACCCATCACAACCAGGGTTGCGAGCTCGCAAACCCTCCAGGTACACCCTTTGTTTGGCGACTGTGGGTTTGTCGCAAGTTGCAGGACTTAGCTGCTGGGACCCTGCCCCTCGACAGAATCAGGTGCAGGGTCCTTGGCATAACGGGGTTCGCGCAAGTCACTGCCAACCTTCTAGAATCAGGCCTGATGTCTTTTGGAACTGGGCTGTTGAATGTTTTTAGTTGTTGCAAAGAAGATTTATTCTACACTAAAAACACCATCACAAAACTACTGTTAGAGGCCAGCAGTCCTCATTCATGCTTCCAATGGTGGATTCCAGCTTGCACCCATGAATGAAGATTGCTTGCCTCTTGTTTTGTGATGGCTGGAACAGTTCACGAGGAAATGGGAAGACATAGACTGGGGAGTCTTCCTCTGCCCACACCTTCTATATTTTTAGGTTTCTACAAAGTAAATGCAATGCATTTCTTATGCAGGAGAATTTCATTAAACTAGAGTTCCTCAATGTATACTATTTGAACTGAAGTGAGCATGACAGAAGTGTACATTTTCATAATAACTTCAGTAACAAATTACATATCAATGCTCTTCATATTATCAAACCTTGAGAAGATCTGCATATCACACATTACTTTAAAAGTAAAACAGACAAGAATGTGCACTACTAGATTTAGGAACCAGAGATGAACTTAAAGAGCCAATACATATAGGTTGATTTTAACCTTAACGATACAATGGCAAGGATAATCCCAGCAAACTGATTGGCTGCCATGCCCTAGAGACAGTGAAGCTATCTAACAATAACATCATTGTATGTAGGACAAGCACACATGACCTGATCACATCAAGACAGCATGTTAGAGATCACTACTCACATGTCTGTTAGCACCCCTGTCCCTGTTCTTAATCAGCACATTTTCACTTCATTCCTCGGGCCTCATACAGTTCCATGGGCATCCTCACTGCCCCTAACTTCTTTTCTGCCCTTAATCCCGCATGTCTTGACATCAGACCTGCCCGTCAGACCCTGCACGCACTAGCTTGCCCTGCAGAAGATGCAAGCTCCCTGGCCTCCACAGGGGTCATTTGTGCGGCACGGCAGGTGCCATCCCTCCCATGTCTGGGAGAGCTGCCATATGGCAGCACCTCCCCAACCCTGAACCGTGCCAGCCAGCTTCCAGAGTTTGCTCCCAAACTTGTGAGAGTACGCATGGGAGTGCGTAGGTATTGCTTTAGTAGACCATCTGGTGTCCCACAATAGCTGGATTTCTTTTTTTAACAAATTATTGTAAGACCAGATATTTATTGGAAAAGGAGGAAAAACAGAAGACATTAGTTACCAATCTCTTAATCTACTTTAAGACAAACCAGTACTGGTATTTCAGACATCATAGTTACAATTTTTACTCATATGGCAGAAATCAATTTTATACTTTTTAAACACAGTTCACGTTATCCAAAATGAAGATGCAGTGAGTCATGAAAGTCGTATCCTTTTAAAAGTAGGGTCTGTAACCTAATTCTTCATTTAGGCGATCTGGTTCTAGAGTGCTTAATGTGGAGATTGAACAGGACTCCTTCACAATGGTTTTTCTTACTGCTATCTCCTCCCTTCTCCTTTGGTGCAACACGTTCAAGACCAAAGAAAAGAAAATCCAGTGTTACGGCCCACATTTATTTATTCAAACTTTTTTCTTATCACAATAACAATTCAGCACTCAATTATAAAATATCAATGAGCTGAATATTTATCAGCAAATATACTTTTCAAAACAGATGAAAGTCTTTCTACCAGATGCACAAGTTTACACTTGGAATGATGTTATTTTCCATCATAATCTTTCAACAATCTTTCTGTCTTGCCTTCCTAGAGCACATCACAAGGACATTGTGTTATACACCATAAAACTTGTGAACCAACTAATGACTTGACAGCAAGTCTTCATTTCATTTTTGATACACCAACTGCTTGCCGCTGCAAGTCGGATCACGGTGCTTACACTGGTACAAAAGGTATGAGCTATCAGCTCTTCTGTTGGCTCTTGTTTATGTATGAAAAGGTGCACATCTTTTTGAGTGTTGTTCTGCATACACGCAGCACATTTGATTTTGCTTTCTGGTTTCCTAACTTTGGAGAACATTATTCTTAGAAACATAGTATTTGATGGCAGATAAGGACCGCTGCCACCTAGTCTGTCCATTTCCCTACCTAATGCATAGGCTGCAGATCCTAGTTAACAAACAGCCTACTTCCTCCTACCCCACTAGAATTGCCTTATGTCTGTCCCATGCATTCTTGAATTCCCCACTGTTTTTGAGTCCACTACCTCCTCAGGAAGGCTGTTCCATTTATCCACAACCCTCTCCGTGAAAAAATACTTCCTCCACATTACCACTGAGCCCCCCATCTTCAAATTGTGCCCCTTGTTCATACACATCTCTTTTCTGAAAGTTGCTACCCTCTTGGACTCTGTTGATTCCCTTGATATACTTGAAAGTTTCTATCATGTCCCCTTCTCCCTCCTCTCCTCGAGTGTATACATATTAAGCTTCTTTAATCTCTCTTCATATGTCTTCTGGTGCAGACCATGCACCATTTTAGTTGCCCTCCTCTGGACAGCCTCCATCCTGTCTATGTCCTTGTGGAGATGGGGTCTCCAGAATTGGATGCAGAATTCCAGATAGGGTCTCACCGACTGTCTGTACAGAGGGATAACAACTTTCTGTTTTCTACTGGTGATGCCTCTCCTATGCATCCCAGTATCCCACCAGCCCTCCTTATTGCCTTCTCACATTGTTTGCCCACCTTAAGGTCATCTCATATGACTACCCCAAGTCCCTTTCCATTTCTGTTATTATCTCACCACCCATTGTGCACTCTTCCCTGGATTTTTTGTTTCCCAGGTGCATTACATTGCACTTCTTTGCATTGAATCTAAGCTGTCATATACAGTATTTTACCATTCCTCTAACCTTGCCAAGTCCCTTTGCATTCTCGCCACTCCACCTTCTGTCTCAACCCTGCTGCAGATCTTTGTGTCATCTGCAAAGAGACATACTTTTCCTTCCAGTCTCTCTGCAATGTCACTTATAAAGACATTAGAGAGGACCGGACCCAGTACTGAACCCTGCGGTACCCTCTTTCTTTAGAGTAAACTCTGTCTACTATTACCCTCTGTATCCTGTTGTCCAGCCAATTTTAACCCAGGCTACCGCCTTTGGGACCCACTCCAAGGCTGGCTCACTTGCATATTAATCTTTGCATGGGACTGTGTCAAATGCCTTGCTAAAGTCTAAGTAGGCCATGTCCACTGCCCCTCCCTGGTCTACTACTTTGGTCACCCAGTCAAAGACTGTCTTGTGGTGTTGTGTCAACTGTCCTTACTTTTTAGAAATGTTACCATATGTTAAAGAGTTCCTGTTGCAGCCAGCAGTCCATCTCTTTTCACAGCGATAGTTCTACTCACTGCTATGACAGGTTCTGTGATTTAGAGAACGATTTTTATGACCCGTGTCACATCCTTTATGGTTTATATTTTTGTGTTCCACCATTTCCCATTCCATATACTATAGGTTAGTTCTCACTCTTGCACAAGGATTAGTTAACTCAACCAGTGTAGAGTGATATCATGAGACTGTACAGAGTACTTAGACACAAACAATGTTAACCAAGAAGAAGCAAAAGCAATACACATACATCAGCAATAAAAAGAACAAAAACAAAACAAAAAAAAACAGCCAAAACATATTAGGGGACTGAACAGGAGACCAACTACTGGTAACACAGTAACATAACAATTTAAGGTCAGAAGGACTATAGCTCCATCTGGTCTCACCCCCACCCTGCTTAATAAGCAGAGATTTAATAAAAACAGTTCTGTGTGTAAGCCTCCCCTTACCGTATGAGGCTACAGCCCCATGGGTGTCCTTGCTTCGCCTCCTATCCACTTGGCTGCTGACTTGGGACTAAAGGGCTTTGCAGTGGCTCTGGGGGATTCGGTCCTGGTGCCCACATTGCCTCCTTGGCTACAGCTGGCGGCGGTCTCCCGCTTTGGCCCCATCCACAGATTGGGGGCCCAAGGTTTTAAGGTATTTCTGCACCTCCAGGTGCCGGAGGCAAGTCAGTACAGTCCCAAGAGTAGCAGCAAGAGGACCGAATGTAAATAAAGAATATAACTACCATGCATCTCATGCGCAGCTACGAGTGTTAAAGGAGCCTCAGCTCAATAAGTGCAATTTAGCTGTGCCACTATTAAAAATATTAAAACTATCCCCAATACTTGTAAGGGTAGGCATGGTACTTGTAAGGGGTAGCGTGGTCAACCCATATCACCGCTATTAAATCCACACAGGAAGAGCTAGTAACAGATGGGAGGTTAATTAGAGGGACTTTCCGCCAGTTCTATGCTCAGTTATATACGGCCAATGTTCAGGAAAGAAGGAATCAGTAAACAGTTTTCTAGAGGGTTTAACCCTGCCCAGCTTATACAAGAACAGCAAGAGGCTCTTGGGCCTGAAATCACTCAGGAGGAAATTAGAAAGGCAGTAGGTGGATTAAAAAGGAAATGCAAGTGGCCCAGATCGGTATGCTGCTTTATATTATAAGGCTATGGGAGACCTTCTGTTTGATCCCTTATGGAACCTAATGAAAGAACTAATGGGAGCCGGAGCATTGCCTCCCACTTGCTATAATGCGGTTATCCGTTTGCTTTAAAACCTGGTAGGGAGCAGACTGAGTGTACCTCAGACGCCTTACATCATTACTAAATTGTGATACTAAGATCATGGCTAAAGTCCTGGTGTCCCGCTTGGAGCATCTACTCCTTTCCTTGGTCCACCCGGACCAGACCGGCTTTGTGAAGGCGTATGTCCTATCACAATGTGCATAAGCTCCTTAATGTGCTGTGGTGGGCCTCTTGACGTCCAGGTCGCACCTGTTTGTTGGCCATGGATGCGAAAAGGAATTCTATCTGCATTGAATGGTAATATCTTTTTAGGTCTTGAGTCGGTTTGGCCTGGGTGAAGATTTCTGTTGGGATGGTGAGGGGCCTATGTGGCTCCAGTAGCCTGCATATTGGTCAACGGTACTCTCACAGACAGTTTCTCTCTTCACTGAGGTACAAGACAGGGCTGCCCCTCTCCCCCCTTGCTATTCGCTCTGGCTATAGAGCCTCTGTGATCTGGATCAGAAGTAATCCCAACATATGGGGCATGGTGGGACAGTCAGGCAGATCCCATGAACTTACTTTGTATGCAGATGATCTGCTATTATATGTTACAGAACCGGATCTTTCTATGCCGTGTTGTTAAAAAGTAATCACGAATTTTCTTCCTTTTCCAGTTATAAACTTAATCTATCTGAGTCTGAATTGTTCTCCCTGGGGCAGGAGGAGGGTCAGAATTCGGGAACACATGGGGTTTAAATAGGGTGGAGCTCGATTACATATCTGGGTATTTGCATGGGAGCCTCTCTGAGTACATTATACTGATTGAATTTCACACCACTTATTACAGAGATTCTAGAGGATCTCCTCCGCTGGAGGGTGCTGCCGGTCTCATGGCTTGAATGGCTCAATCTAATAAAATGAACATTTTCCCTGGTTATTACATACTATTCAGATGCTCCCAATCAGTCTTACTAAGGAGGATCTTAAGCAGTTGGTGGGGTCCTTTTCCACCTTTTTGTGGCCGGGAAGTGCCCTCATGAGCCTGCAGCGTCTAAAGACAAACACATCTGGGAGGAGCCTTAATTTCCCAGACCTTAAAAGTTTATCTTGCGACAGAGTAGGTACATATCTGACTGGGTGCACAGACCACCAGAGGCTAGCTGGTTAGATTTAGAAGGCAGGGAGCCGGCATCTATCAGCATACCTTGCAGTGCGGGGACAGCAGGCCTATTCCACACAGGACTCTTCTAATCCCTGGCAAAATGAACTTTGGAGGCATGAAACCTCCCACGGCGCCACCGTAGGGGCTGGCCTGACGAGGAGGCGCCTTCTGGTCCCTGTGCACCAGAATCCCTTCTTCCTGCCTGGGCTGGAGGACAAAGGATAAGTGCTGGGAGAGTTTGGGAATTTTGAATATTGGAGCTTTATATACCCAACAGGGTATTCGTGCCTTTACCGAAATTCAGGAAGCCACCAGGATCCCACATTCCCACTTTTTCATTATTTACAGGTGCGGCATATGGAAGGGTGTGGACAGGGGACTAACTCACCACTGGCCCCATTTGAACAACTGGTTTACGTGGTTAAGCGGGACCCCAAAAGCTTTGTTAGTAAAGTGGTAAAACAGGAACGTGACAGCTTCCCTGCCAGTACAAATAAAACTAGGCAGTTGCAGGAGAGGGATCTGGGGATCTCTACTGGAGAAGAGGATTGGGCCCTCCTGCTGAAATCACACATGGGACGCCTGGTTTGTAATAGGTTTAAGGAACCTCAGTATAAATTTCTGCACAGATTATACTGTCCTCTTATTGTGGTACACAAGTACCATCCCGAGATCTCTCCCTTGTGGGGCAGGTGCCATGTTTCTTCTGGTACAAATATGCACTACTTTTGGACATGCCCAGTGCTTCAGGTGTTCTGGAGAGAAGTATCCAGTGAGATCTCTGGCATGGCAGGGACGTGAATACCGTTAACACAGATAGCATTATTATTTGGAATGGAGGACATGGGGATCGAAGGTTGGGAGTTGCTTCCCAGATGGTTGCGAGTATTGTTGATTTAGGCAGTCAATGTATTATGAACACGTGGGTTTCCTGTGTCCCTCCCATGCTAGCACAATGGAGAATACTGGTTATACAGACCTTGGCTCTGGAGCACCTGAGCTGGATTCTAAACAGTGAGGGTTCCTCATAACATCGAATCATTCCTGAATTCCCTTTCTGTTGCAGAGGTACAGACACAGAGTAGGGGTATAGTGTAGGTCTGCCCTATGGATGTCATGGCAGAGGTGGGGTCGGGGGTCCCCTCTCCCTGGGGCTGAGATGTATAGAAGGCCTAAAGGTGGTAGGTGATGACTGGTCATGATGGTATATATGCTACCCAATAAATTCTATCTAAACATGATACGCTTTTTGTACTCAGTTCCAAATCTTTTTAGCTGGGCGATAGACTGTCTTTTTATACTATAACTGTTAATCTACTTAGGTTGGGGGTTATTAGTTATTTATTTAGGGAACTAGTTAATGTATTGCGATTAGGTTATTCTTTTGAAAATTAACTTATTTAATAGGCTTGGAGGTGCACAGTTGCAGGTTAATGTTAAAGCCTGATGTATTAAGTGTCTGGATCCGATATCCTATTATATGCTTTCCTAATTTGTACTCGTTTATGGCGCCTGTAACTGTCTGCTTGTTGCATTTATGTCTTAATAAAAAGAATGATACAAACAAAAAAAATATTCCTGGCTCCAGCACAGGCAGGGAGTCGGGATCAGTGGGAAAATGCCTCCAGGAATGGGGAATGAGGTTTTCCACCCTTGGAAAGGGCATAATATTAACTGTAAGGACTATATATATTTTGGACAGAATATAAACAGGGCAGCATCCATGGACTTGCTAACAGCAGGGGCCGCTAGGAAAAGTGTCAAAGGGCAGCCTGTGAGTCTGGGAGAAAATGCAGCCAATCAGAAGGGAGCATGGGAAAAGTTATACAACGGACTGCATAGCCCACCAAAGGGGAGATTCCTGAGAGGTTCGAGAGATCAGAGCAGTGGAGACTGCTGTGAGCTACCCAGCCCTAAAACCTATTTGCCCAGTGGCCTTTCTGGCCTCAGGACAGAACAAGCTGCAGAGCACTTGAGAAAAAGCAAGTGGCATCAGGGAAAGAACTGAACTGTGTGAATGATTTCCTAGGTGAGTTCGCCCGCAACTGTGAGTTGGTGACTTGAGAATTTGCAGTTGGAAACGGAGAGATTTGCAGCCTGAGAACAGAGTCTGTAAACCTGGAGCCTGTAGGCAGAGAGATCTGCAGCACAGAATAAAAGAGACTGAGCAAAATGTGTCCCCTCGGAGGGACAAGTAGTTGGAACTGTGGTACTGCTGCAAGCCAGAGAGACTGTTTGTACAGGGTTAGAGACTGAGCCAAAGCCTAGCATCAAGAGTGCTCTGCAAAGACTGAGTGCCAAGCAGAAAAGTCTAGGGATGCCCAACCTGCGCTATCTCCAGACCAACAGAAAGACCACACAGAGAAAAGGCTGAGAGGCCTGTCAGGTGAAGACTGTATACAAAGGCCTTATGGGCAAAGTTTGGAAAGGCCTGACAGGTGAAGCCCAGTGTTCTTCAGTCTTTCGTCCAGCTTCTGATTTTCTACACCCTGCTGTTGTGGTACACCACCTACATTGATACTGTCATGGTACAGTCTGAATCCAACCTGCTGACCCCTCCCCCACCAAGAACCTTTGAACTGTCGTACCTCCGAGCTCGACTCAGAGGAGTTTTATTTAGTTTAGCTAGCTAGTCAGGAAGGGTTAAGTCAGCCAGATTCTGCCAGCCAACTAATCCCAGGCAGGAATTTCAAAAAGCGTTCTCTTACTGTTTAAAGTTAGGGCCCCGACAACAGTGTTTCTGCCAAGTTTACAGACTGTTTAACCCCCAGCATCCCAGCCTTTTGGAACCATCACCCGTATCGTACCACCAAAACTGACTATGAACTGGTAATATTGGCTGCTTGTGGGGAAAGCAAGTGCACCCACAGGTGGGAGGTGTGGAGACATGTGGTTTACAGTCTATTGTGCTATTTTATCCCTGTTCACCTCCCTCTAATAAAGAAGGAAGTTGGTTAATGGTACAATTTAGTATTGCTGGTTATTGTGTTGTGTGCTTTTGCGGATGGGAAAGGTAATATGGGGCAGTTATTGTATTTTCCTGGGGTGTGATCACCTGGAATTTATCCACAGTACCCCATATCACTACCCGGGTGGAGGCACCACACCATCTCTTCTCCTGTCCACTAGTGAACCCAGGCCAGCCAGCCCCTCATATTTGTGTCCAGGTGAGACCTGAGGGCCCCAGAAACAGCCAAGGTGAGTCGAGGGCTGTTACATGTACAAACATGTACTAAGTTATACCAATTCCCTACCCTTTCTACTATGCCATCGAACCACTGATTACTCTGGGAACAAGAGAATTTGTACAGCTAACCTAGATAACCTGCACTGTCCTCATATCCACCGTTTCTGCTGTTAGGCTGTTCCACGGGATCATCACTCTCTGGGAGAAAAAGAATCTCCCAATGTTACCCCTGAATTTACCATCCCTGCACTTCAGGGCGCATCCACTTGTCCTACTGGTAGCCACCTTATCAAACATCTCCACAAGTTCACAATCTTGTCAATACCCTTGAGTATGCATACGACTGAGACCATGTCCCCTATCAGCCTGCTTTTCTCCAGGAGAACATGTTAAGGGCCTTCAGCATCTTCTCATACCCCTGATGATTTTGGTGGCCGTGTGCTACTTCCTTTTGACTGCTTTAATATCCCTTTTGTATGGAGAGGCTCAGAGCTGCACACAGTACTCTAGTTGGGGCCTGACCAGGACCTTGTAAATTGGCAGGATTACTCCCCTGCTCTCTGCTCACCCCCTTGATGCTCCCCAGCATTCTACTGGCCAGTTAATAGCAGATGCACACTGCTTGTCCTGTGCCAGCCTCTCGCTCTATTACGACCTTGGGTCCTTTTCCTCCACTGCAGCAAGAGAAGCCCACACCATGTGCAAGTCTAATCTCCTTTTCCTCTCCAAGCACAACACCCTGCATTTGGTGATAATGAATTCAATTAGAAGCAAGACAAATTCAATTATTTTAATATGCAGATAGTGGATCTTGTTTCCGTCACCTTCAAAATATAACGTAAAACTCATAATACTAAATGTCTATGGCATGTTTATTGACATTATAGACCATGGAGTGCTCCTAACTAAGTAGAGCAATCCTTTCCTGTGTGGAGACACTTCTCTATAAACAGCATCTCTTGCACAGCTGCCCTGGGAACAATCACCATTAGGAGACTTTTTTTTTTTTAATATTTGGAAAACATGATTGATCAAATTTGAATAATATATTAAGACAGCTGCCAAGGCCACTCTTACCTTTGTAGGAGTGGTCTCACAATCTTAGGGTAAGAGGACACAAACCTAAAATTCTGATACACTCTGGCTCTGTCCACACTACACTGGATCCACCCTCTGTAATGTTACAGGGGTCAAACCAATACTGCAATGTTTTTTTTACACCTGTAACGTTACAAGAGGTGTTTCCGTAACCGATATCAAAACCACTCTGGGGTGGTTTCAACAACAGTTATGGAACCGGATGCACCGCTGAACCGTTACCAGCTGTAGTGTGGACACGTAAGGTGGTCCCCTGCAGTGACCGTAGTGCAGCATGAGCTGCATTGTGGGATTAGGTGCCCATGCAATGGCAGTCCTTGGCTCTTGCAATGTGGACCAGTGGTACTGGTCCCATACCAGACACTCCACAGTGTGGACACACTGTCCGCTCACTCCAGCCGTAGCGGTTTGTATCGGTTACCGGGTCAGAGTGGTGTAGTGTGGACAGGGCCTATGAATGTAAGTGGAGACCACAATTACAACCACAAAATGGCCTCAGTGGCCATACTGACATAGAAAGGGATAAACTGCATGTCTGCAGCATATTTAGTCATCCCCACTTATGAAGCAGAGGTGGAGTCTGAGGCAAGGCATCTTCAGAAAATGCAGCAGCAAAGAAACAGAAGGTCTTCTAGAAGTGCAATATGTGTTTAACTGATAAACAAACATTTGTAAGCAAGTTTCAGGTTATGTCACTCACCCATGACCTGGATCCAGAGCAATAGCCGTGGCTGATCAAGATCTTGCCAAAAGGACTTTTCTATATGTTCCATCAAGATTGGCAACCTCTATTCTGTTGGTTTCAGAGTCCGTCCAGTATAGCTTTTGTCCCAGCCAATCACAAGCAAGGCCATCTGGTGAAACCAGTCCAGAATAACAACATTCTGCGCATTCCCGTTTTGTTAAAATAAGTCTGTTTGATGGCCTCTTCACTTACATCTGTCCAGTAAATTACACCCTCTAAATACAGAAAATCCACTGCAGCTGCGTCTTCCAAGCCACTAACTAGTACTGAAGACTCGACTTCACATTCCAGCATCCACCACTCGGACATCACGACGATTTGCAAAAAGCAGGTATGGGAGGCTATGGAACAAACAGAAAAGGTTTATAAATAAACACTTGTAATGATTATACATACACTACATAAATATATGTGCACATATACAAGTTACAGTATGAAGTTAACTGACTGAGTAAAGGGTGATATGAAGTTAGCAATTGTTTAAGCTAATTATACAACCGTAACAAGATCTATGCAACAGTTTATTATGTTTATATAGCACACTTGGGGCACAATAATCAACTGACTTTACAAACAAGATCTGGTGCTGAGCTAAACTGGCTACGAATACATTAATCTGATAAGGGGCTATGGATACAAACACATATCACCCAGACCCCTGCCTCCACTACCTGCTCCCCTGTCCCTACCTGTATATTCAGTAGCAGCTTGTGCCATTGAGACAATCTACTCCTGCTACCTGTCTACACATGATGCCATAAATCCTTTGTGAACCACAATCAGCTGCCGAGGAAATTATGTTGTCACAAGCAAGAGATAATGACATTACATGTAGACAAGCAGCAGAATCAGTTGAAGTGATGTCATCTCACCCTCAATGGAAACACAGCCTTGCTGTGTATGGTTCTTATAAACATTATTTTCTATATGGTGTATGGTTACCCTTGTTGTGCATGGATTTCTATCATAACTAAAAGGGTTGTACCACAATCCATTGGTCAAAGAATGCTGTTGCATCCTTCTGGGGTACAGCAGCTTTTTTTGGCTCCCCCAGCTCCGGGCCAGCCTCTCCTTCAGGCCCTCCCTATGCCGGCTGTGCCACACTGCCTCGGTACAGCCACCTCTTCACCATATATTGCAGCCCCCAGGTAACCCCGGACGTAACCCTTCACGGGTGGGTCCCCTCCTCCAAGATGGATGGAACCGGGAGGGCAGCCAGTGCCATACTTGCCCGGGTGCTGCAAGGGTGGTTCCTGCACTGCCCAAGGTCTCGCGACCGGCCATCTGGTCAGCCTCAGGGCTCTTTCCCGTTTGCTCCCCAGGGATGTGGCATGCCACTAACGTCAGACATATGCCGATGTTAACCACATCCCGCTGATTAGTAGGACCCCACGCATTGCCAACCCCAGCCTCCATCAGGGGTCAGCAATCGCAGGTCCGTCCCCATCCTCCCCCGAGAGAGGCAAGCGGTCATCTGATGCTTCAGCCTTCTCTCCCAATCAGCCCTTGAGCACCCGAGTCCGTTTCCAAACCGGGTCACTGGCGTCGCGTAGTGGAAATGCAACCACTATGCTGACAGGCTGGTCTAGCTTTTTTAATTAGAACAGAAACAGTAACTTGTTTCACTTGCCATTTTACTTTAATTTTCCCACATACAGAACACATATCTTACCCTAACACACAAACTTCTACTGTTACATAATTTTAAAACCAGAAAGCTCCCCTTAAAAAAACTGGATGCAGTTTCAGCAGCTGAGTGAGGGTGGGTTTAAAAATAAATACATTTAGTTGGAATATTTCCTGGGAAGAAAAATGTGACTTTTATTTTATTGTTTCAAACCATTTACTATGCAAAATAACACAAGGGCAGCCATACACAACTTGGCTGTGTTTCCATCACAGTGTTCTAAACTCCGCTCTTGAGGTCAGTGATGTCATGACAACACAGTCTTGGTCTGCATGGCTGCCCATGCACTGTTCTCTATATTATACTAATATTCATGTGGAGGGTTGCTTGGGATCCTGTTGTAAAGGCCACAATTCTGAAAAACAAAATCACCATCCAAATAAGACACCAGTGGGTATTGGTCATCTTGCCACTTTGGATGTACACCATCAGAAGGAAAGTAGCCATGGTGCTGCCATGCCGCAAGTGGCAACACTGCTACTTGCTATACAGGTTTGCATGGGCATTGCTTGGTGACTCTAGGGAGCAGGGTTCATCACAGGAAAAAGACACACCAGAGCATGTTGAGTCGCACACAGACTCTGGATCAAATGTGGAGAAACTCACAAAGGTGGTGCACAGGCACGGGGTATAGTCTAAACCTTAAATCCAATTAAAAAATGACAAATCCAACAGAACACAGCACTCAGCACAGCGAAGTGAGGCAGACTAATGGCCTCTAGATCTGAGAGTCCGCTCCTGAAACTGGCTTGCTTGCTCTTCTGCAGGGCCATCAGGGCAGCCCTGGTCAGCGGTTCTTTACTGGAGTGCATGGACAACAGTTTTCTGCACAAGCTGTGTCTGTTACCGTGCAGCTTTGGCCTATCTGGTGGACTCTGGGCAGCAATGTGCAAGTGAGCGGTTTGTCTGGTAGAAGTATGAAGATCGGCTCAGGCAGCAGAATATGAGTAAGTGCAGGATGGCACTCTCAAGTCTGCAGAAGGTGTGCAAGAGTGAGGCTTTTGGAGAAGTAAAAATGAATATGAATATTGTGAGAAAGTTTTGAGTAAACTGTTTAGTTGGTGCTATCTAGTGCGAATGAGGGAGGCAGTGACTATGGCAGTATGTGAGCATACTGACAGTTAGGAGCGGACCTGCAGCAGGTGAAACAATGGTAGATACTTTCAAAGTGAACCTTCTAAATAAAGCACATGGATATAATTGGTTAAGTGGCAAGGATGGGACCAGAGCATCTTTTAGGTGGTGGTATGTGTACACAAGGATAAGGAATCAGAATGCCATCCGCTAATATGCTTTCAGTATTATTTATACCATTTCTAACACACTGATAACCTACCTTCACTCAATGAGTTTCATAATATATACGCTATTGACACATTACATTTCTGCACAGAGTAAGTTGTCTGTCTTAGAATAACTCTTGAAGAAATTCAAATCCATTGTTCTTATGAATCTGAAATTCTGCATCATTACTAGCCAACCGAAGGCCCATTTCAGGCACAACCAGGAGATACAACAGTAGTCACAGGGCAATTAACAGGATTAGATACGTGTAAATACCAGGTGAAGGCAAATCATAAAAGGATAACAACTAACAATACAGTCATACAAGTAACAGTAGTCACAAAAATAGCAACCTTTCTTAATTATATTTTTAACATTTCTATAAACTCCAGGTATTTGTAGTCTTACTTTCAGTGACTATCTACCCAAGTCTTCACTATCGTCGTCTTCTGACATAGGAATGCACTAATAATAAAGCTGTAAACAGTTAGTTCCTACATTACTACAATCTCAGGCACCTACAGTGAAAATTAACTAGTAGGCACAGGTTAATAGCAACAAAGACAAATCACAAATAAAAATGTACTCTAAGGATACACATAAGGTTGTAATAGCATCTTGGAGTTCTTGCGAGACATATAAACCACTCATCGTTGCACTGGTGGTTTTAAAGCACCACAGATCCCCTAGATGCCGTTATATATAGAATAATGCACTGAGAGAGGTGAATAATGAGGAATTACATGCACACCTGAGGTGTAGGATGCTACAGAAACCCTGAGAGCAAAGCTTGAGGGTTAATCAAAGATCCTACATCGAGGTGTGCATAAATAAAATTTGCACCTCGTCATGCTTTTTTTATACAACCGCTGGGGACTTTTTTTTTTTTACCACTACTGTGTTATACTAGAAAGGAAAAGGAGTCAAAAACTGTCTCTCTTATTTTTCTTTACTTTGACAGGCAAGAATAAAACAACTACCGATGCTAGTAATGATAAGATGTTGGTAAAATGAACTATATATTTTTTAAATGAACAGCAGGTACTAACCTTGGCACTGTCTCAATAAATTGTCAAAAAACGGCAATAGACTCAGAACAGGAATCGTGTCAAAACAGGAATAGAACGAGTGAAAATTAGTACACTAACAATAGTAAACTATTTTTTGTTGGTGTTTTAAATGTTCAGAAACAAAAAATCCTGCATTTTGCTAAAGATCAGTGGAACTCCAAATTCAAGTTGCCGTAATGATATGCAGTTCAGAGGCTGCTATGGTTTTTTTTTGGGGGACACAGAGGGTTTTAGTTGGAGCATGTTAGGGAGAACTATAGTGCGTCTTTAGCTTTTGAGGTGAGTTGAGACTGAAATAATGACACTGACAGGGGTTGTGAACACATTTCTGTTTTTGTGACTGTACACGATGGCATTTTGTGGCCTGTCATGCGGCTGAGCCAGCATGAGCTGTCCATAGAAGAAGCTGGCACGTGTTCATTATAACCCAGTGTCGTAACAGCAAATTATAGCCAACTTTTCCTATGAAAAAAATGGCACCCAGTTATTATACAACCCTATTATGGACACTTGAATGTTCTTGAATCCTTATGTAATAGCACTGTAATTACATTATTAACATGCAATTACTACATAATGGCATTAACATGACATTACAATCTAACAGTGGGATCATAATGTCATCAAATACTTCAGTTTATGTAGCAACATACAGATTGCATTTTCTAAGTGTTACGGATAATACTTTTAAGGCGCATTAGTAAAACCTAATCAACATAAAATGAGGCCCTCCTTCCATTAATGCTTGAAGAGGCATGACTGGCTGAATAATGCCATCATATCATATGTCAGTGCGCTATGTCATGAAATGCCAGTGGCAGGATTTCACCCTCTCTGTCTAGAGTTGCAAAGTCCTACCCACAAACCTCCCTCCCTCTTGACCACCACGGGACAGGTATAAATTGGCAGGAGGTATCAGATGCACCCTCAACACTGGCTCAGTGGCCCGGTATGTAATATCCCAGGCTCAGGACCTGTCAGCATGGTAAACCACCCTTGCTTATTAGGCCACTGAGTGGCCTTGGGTTTTATTTATTTTTAGTTTATACCACAGCAGTTGCCAGTTAGAATAAATTTACTAGATACATTATGTTATTTTGTTGATAACATCTCTACTATCAAAGCAAGAAATGTTGATAGTAAATCACAAACAAAATAATAATATAGGAAGATATGTCATAATGATATACTTAAACAATGAAAGAACAGCTGAAACAATGCTTGATGACATCACAGTGGACCCTAGGATCAAAAACTGTTAAAAATACAATTTGTTTAGATTCCCATAAAGAAACCTATTTTAAGGCAAAATGTTGGGACATTTGAACATTTCAGTAAATCTGATCGTCCTGTTCATCAGATGCTTGCACCAACCTTAAAGCAATGTGCCCTGACAGGGTGGGCAGTGTGGAGCAATCCCGGACCGGCCAGGGCATGAGGCCTGATACTGCAGGCAGAGGGGCCTTATACCAAGCAGGTCAGTATGCCATACCGCCACCCCTGAGGGCATTACTGTGCTTAGTAAATGGGTATCTTTCTAAATGTTAATTAAGTAGTAAGAAAAAGAAGAAATTAGTTTGTAAATAACACAAAGAGTAAAATACATATTTTGATGAAACAGTCCCTCAAATTTGTGCTGTTCCATCTGCTGTTGCACCCCAGCCATTCCCTTCTAGTTATCCTCTCCCGTTTCAGTACCACATCAAGAGATGGGAGTTCGTTGTGAACTTTAATAATTTTGTTGGTTGCCATGGGCTTTTGTGCTTAGTTTGAAGAACGGCAGTTTTGTTTCCTGTAAGCTTTTTTCCCCTGGTCGGTAGCGTGGGTTGGAAGGCTGTTCGTGTTTATCACGTAACCTTACGTGACCCAAAACCAGGAAGTGGAGACTTGGAAAATGACCGACAGAGGTGAAAGCCATGGGAGTTACAGGGAGACAAAAACATTGCAGAGGAGAGCAAGGGACAGAGGATTCAAGTAAGAAACATTTTTATTATTTGAACCTCTAGACTGGCACAGCAGGTGGGGAAGGTGGTGCAAAACATCTCAGTCAGTTAGTGAGGGCAAAAATGGCGGCTCGACAGTATGCCTACCGGTTGCCCAAAGATATTTTAGGTAATGGGGCATCTCTAATTGGCACACTTTCGAGCGGGCATCTATCGTAACTTAATGTACCCCTGTTATAGCTCCCAGCCAATCAGAGAGCTGATAGTGTCTGTCCCACTTTCTAAAGTTGATTAGAGTTTGTGTGATTACCTACAGCAGAAACATTTTCTCAATTTGCAAATACCACACCTTACCACTGACAATACATTTTGCCACATAAATGGTGTTATTTTGTTGTTGACATCTTTAAAGGTAAAAACGTTTATCTTGACAGCAAATAATGTCACAAAGTAACATAGGTAGAAGCATCATGATCTTGTAATTAAACCAGTGGTAGAACAGCTGAAACAATGTTTGACAACATCACAGTGGATCTAAGCAGCATTCTACTCAGAAAAGTGAAATCAAATGTGTGTGCAATCTTCACTAGACTGAGTAGAATCCAATCTAATGCAATGAAATAATTATCTTTATATAACTGCCAAAATTAAGAACTTTTGTACTAATATAAAATACTTTATTTTGAGGATCTATACAGTCACCTACTGGGTTCTAATGGAATAAATTATTAATCTCCACTAGTGAGTGTTTAAGACCCACAACTCACGAGTGGCGAAGTGGTAAGTTTGTTAGGAAGGTTTTACCACTCATATGGGGTGATAAATGTGTAATTTCCTGCAACCCATTTTGTATTTGATATTTATACACTAATGCAGATAAAATGACAAAATAAAAGGGATATCTTACACCTAACTCACAAGATGATATACTATCTTGTGTTATGTATGTCACAGATGGTATCTTGCCCGCGCTGTGTTCCTTACAATGCATACTGAACCACATATATTTTATATATCAAAACACTTAATCTTGCTCCTGCTTTATGTTGTTGCAACTGTTTTCTGTCGGTCTGTCTCTGCCTCAGAGCCTGAGTGTTTCAGCCAGGGTCTACTAGCTGCCTCTGTTTCATTGCTATTCTCCCTACATGGCATTTTTACTATTAGTCTTTGCATGTAGGCCTTAGTGTTCTCTATTCTCATGATGCACCTCTCCTACTCTTATGCTAAAGTGCTGTGTTAATTCCTTAAATTGTATTTGTCCCTAAAATTCTTTACAAATTGCTACTGCTAAAGCGACAAATGGCCTATCTGTATATTGCTTGCATGCATGCTTTTGGGGCATTTGTACTGTTACACACTGTAGGTCATCCATAGGGTCACCGTATATGTTGAAACTACCTACCTTGTAAACTATGCTTTATCGTTATGTATAAATTGCTTGTACAATATCTCTGATGTAACTCCTTTACCCTCTCCCTAGGTCGCATCGGAGATGAGCAACTTGTTGTTCAGTGTGCCTTACCTGGTGAAACTTTTCAATAAATAAATACAACTTATCACAGAGCAGTTTTCAGGATGCTGATAACATCACAATAGTCATGTGGAGCACTGAAGCCATGAGTTGGAAATCAGAGAAATTATTTAATCTTCACACAGTCAATTTAAGAGCTATAACTAAGTGCCGATACTGTATAAATCAAATATATTGCATATCTGTTGGACTCAAAATACACAGTTCATCATCCTTCACAGGAGCTGGACTTTTATAACAAACCTGTGGCTCGGTTACTCATGAATTATGGTTCTGCTCCTTCACACGTGAAGATACATTTCATATTGTGAGCCAGCCTATTGTACATTTCCTCTATATCACACTATTGTTAACATTTTTTATTACCATTTTACCTAATATTAACTTACAACTGCCTCTTTTTCCATTGTAAACTAACTCTCTCTCGGATGCATTCTCTGTGTTCAATCACCAGCTTCTAAGTGGAAATGTTCTATGGTAACAACATGTATTCTAAGTGAAATAACATGTTCTAAGTGAAAATATTTATCTCAAAATAACACGCTTTGTTTACCCAATTTATTCTTCCAATGGTGTGTGTATGCTTGCATTATACTGTGTACATGTACTGCTGTATTTATGAAAACAAAACAATACTGAATAAACAATTACAGCTCCACAAAAGCTTATTTGAAAATGCGTGGTGTAAACCAGACAATGAATGGTCGGATACTGAAGATGCCATTAATCTTTGTTTGTGAGGGGCAGAGCTTCATAACTCCCTCAAGGCTTCACCACTGTTGCATTACAATCATGCCATCTCCCTCATGAAGACAAAATGGCATATTTTCAGTTAGGCAATTTCATGTGCCATATTTACTAGTGACTGAACACGCTTTGAGGTACAGGCCTATTTTTTCCCAGTGGCATGTATGGTGCAAACATGTACAGTGTAACAAAAACAAACGAAAACGCATTTTGTTGGTGGAGAGTTGTTTAAGCTGAACAGTCACAATTCAGTTTGAACTGGGTATTTAAAATACTAGGAAATGTGGGTTGTACTTTCTCCATTCTGATCTGCAAATGAAAAGAAGGTTAAAATCCATAACATGTTAAACAAACATTAAGAGGCCTGTGTTGCAAACTGAACCAACAAGTTACAAGATCTTGACCATATGAGCAGAAAGTTTGTGGTAAGAAGAATGAAGGTGGCTACCCAACAGTAGCGTGCTCATAAGCTGAGTTATGTCCAACCAAACAGAACAAGAAAAGCACCAGACTCTGATCACTCTGGCGAGGAAAAAATTTATGAAAAGACTATTCAGAAAAAAGCCCTGCATGATCCTAAAGCAAACACATAAATGTCAACCATTATTAACATCTTATAAAGACGTACATATATTGAACATTTTACATGTATTTTGTAAGCGTTTAATTCAACTTAAACTGCAAAGACTAGCTGCATATGCCAGATAATCAAACATTTGTTACCATTTACTTGACAATTTCATGCCCTTTACAATAAAGGAAATGCTTTAGGTACTTAATGAAAGGGATTTTCTTTCACTCCTTCAGTTGATTTTGGGTGGAATCTGTGTTTAAACAGAATCTCGTTCCTTGCCTGCATTACAAACCTTTTAAGAATATGCCATAGTTATAATATTTAAGACAGATGTTGGGTCCCTTTTTTGCAGCTTATACTTTATATGTTTACATGGATACTATGTACACAACTAGAGAAAGATAATCTTATCCTTGTCGGCATCCCAAAATATGAAATATTTTTAGCACAAGTTTATCTATGTACATTATACGGTGTGTCACACTGCCAAGTGTAACCCGTGGCAGCCTATAATGTAGTCCATTTTCAGTGCTATCTTTACTATGTTGATGGTAAGAAGACCAGTATGTTGTGACACACATGCTCACATACAAGCTGCTTTAAACCCCTTCCAGCAAAACCCAATTCAAATGAAAAGACAAAACAGCTGTCTGTTTCAACATTATGAGTTACATCAAACATTTGCAAACAAAACAAAACACAGAAAAGGGAAAGGTTCATGCCCCTACCCCAACCAGGGCTGCCAAAATTTGTACTCTGAGTGCATGAATACATTTTGCATTAATGTCGAAGTCATTTACTGTACATTTATCAGATTGAACCTACCATGCCCCTACTGAAACATTACAAGCAGCTGCCAGTCTGGGTGGTATCCCAGAATCCCCACAGCTACTGTCACAGACAGGGATCAGTCACAGAAAATTCCAAAAGCCAGTACTGGATTCCAAGATATTTACAGCTCTGTTTTGTTAGTTACTGGTCCTGCTGCCCTCCCTACACTACGTATAGGTTACACAACCAATATGTAAGTCTCAGGAGGGTGGCAGGACTGGCAACCCATCTGGCAACCAGTGTCAGTGGCTCAGCAGGTAGCACACTCGCTGAGGCCAGGAGATCAGAAGGCTGTGAGTTCTATCCCCACACCAGGAACTTGGGTTAATATCCCACATGACACTGTAGTGCAGCATGAGGGGGTGCTGCACTCCTGAGGTGCTGTCTTTCAGATGAGATGTTAAAGTGAGGTCCCATCTGCCTATTCTGGTGGTAGTTCAGGTGGATGTTAAAGATCCCAGGCACTTATCGAAAAGAGTAGGGGAATTTCCCAGTGCCCTGGCCAAATCCCCCATTCACAAAAATACCACCAACAGCTTAATCTGATTCAAGGTCAGTTGGCATTTCATCTGTATCCTCCTCCCCGGGTCGTGGCTCTGAAAATAGGCAGAATGTGTCTCGTCACTTACCGGTCAACAAAAACTAAATAAATAAATAAAATGGAGCCATAACTCAGAATTCAATACCAGATTGTTGAATCTCCCGCAACTGATTCCTGGCTGTCATAACTGTAGTGAGGTATTCAGCAATGCCATCCAGACAGGCAGCTACTTGTAATGTCAGGGATGGGGCAAGATGAACTGTATAAATGTAAGGTAAACTACAGTGCTTAAATATTAATAAAACATATATATCTATGCATTCAAAGTGCAAATCGGAGACCTAGAGGCATGGGATTTTCCCCTTGCTGATGTTACAACTGTTACAAAATCTAACTGTAACACTGTCCAGACAGCAGACAAACAGCATGCACCAAAGAAGCACTAAAAGATATTAGCGAAGCTCTAGTTTTCAGCAGGAACTTGGGATTACATCAACTGTAAAGGGTGTCTGATACCAAAACTGCTGACCCTAATGGAAAACCCCATCTCCAAGAACTGTCTATCACTCAGTGTGACAGTATGTTTCCCAGGAAGCTTGTAGCACCCTTGCCAAAGGCATAAACAGGCCCAGTGCAAGCTAAAGGAGTACAGTTACACTCACCCAGAAACTACTTTAAACTCATTCAGCTAGACCCACTTTAAAAGTGCAATAAATAAATGTCTGTCTACATTTTATAATCAAGTGTCCATGTGTGTCAGACTAAAACAAACTGTTTTATCATTTAAAAGGTGATTTAACTGTAACTATACCACATCCTTCAAATACCTGGACTCCCAAATCCCTTAACAGAAGCATACATAACAACTGACTGCTTAGGTGGGTCTCAGGCTTAAAGCCCACTACAGGGCATGGAACCAACTCTGTCACCAGACTACAGGTAATGAGACAATGGGCTCAATTTTCAAAGGCTGGAACGACACACAATGTTTGCGTTAACCATACATGACGCAAGTGGCACCCTGCACCACACTATGTGTCAATCTCGATTTTCTAATGCAGCCTGCACCAGTCAGGCATGCCTAAGCTTGCAGTGGATGCAGGACTGCACCATGGCTAATGGAAGCCGTAGCAGTGCTGCAGTATCCCCATATGTGGGATTTTCACAGCCCTCCACCGACTGCAGGTCCTGCCGGGTGTAGATCAGCCAAAGCTGGTCTAACGCCCTGCGCTGCCAACATCCCAAGCTGTTGGATGGCCAGAGAAAACGGCAAGGACTGGGAGATAAGCAGTGCCTACTAAAACAAACACTTCGGGAATGTGGTTAAGGAGTATGTGTGAGCTACAGTAATCAGTTGGGTCACTACAGTTTAGCATGTTAAGTTCAGTGATGTATTCCTGGTTATTCTGCATTGTGTAATGTGACCTATAGGTTACAGTTCATGTTGGTGTCAAATTCACCTGCATCTCCTATGACCCTGTACCCATCACCCTGCGACACATGTGGACACGAGTTGTGCAAACCGCAGCATGTCATGCATGGGCATACATCGTATGGCAAAACTTACAATGGACAAACATGTTCTAACTAACCTCCATATATCCATGCACTGCTACTCCACTTTGCGTGCATCTGCAGTATGACATCGTTGATTGTCCGGCATATGGTCCGATGACATCTTGCTGTTTATCTCATCCCATGCAAGACATAATTAGAGCACTGTTTTCTTGTGTGAAGCCCCCCAAACCAAAATACAAGCTGTTAAAGTTGCACAGGAATCCTGCACACTCTGGAGTGCTATTATGCAAATATGTGAGAATGAGAACAACGAACACCAACTGCTTTAGACTGCAAAAGGATGACACAGCAAGGTACAACAGCAGTCTTTTGAAAGGTAGTATAGTCAAGGGACATCTCCAGCAGACCTCCTTGGTAGTGTGACTGGTGGACACTAGGGTGGGTACCGTGCAACAATATTACCATACTGTAGTTTGTTCATGAAGGTCATATGTTTCGGTGTAACAACTTCATGGGGAATGACTAACCTGCAAATTGTGGAAACTGCACCATCTTCCCTGAAGTCCACTTTTGCTGCTTCTTATGATTATCACGGGGTTGTTTACCGGCGAAGTATGGGGCCAGATTATTTACATACCAGGGATTGTGGGCGCCTCAAGTTAATCCCCTCATGCACCAGCTTTTTAATGCATGGGACCACTTGCAGCATTGTTGGGGACTTTGGTGCTGGGACCCCATGTCTACCAAAATCTGGGGCAGGGTCCCTTGTGCACCAGACTCACCGAAGCAGGTGTTCAGTGCATCTGGCGTCACTCCAACAGTGCACTGAAAATCGAACCCAATTTCTACCTTCCTCTGCTGGCCAACAACGATGTGGTATCTGTTTGGCCCCTAGAGCCGCACTGCACAGGCTGGATGTCCAATGCAACAGGCTCTGCAGGTCTGCCCTGAGAGTGATTCAAGGACTTACCACTGCCTGTTCTACAACCAGGATTGCTAAGCCGTACCACCCACAGTAACTACTACCGATTCACATTTCTTCGTAACTGCATCCACTCCCCAGCCCTCACATACCTTACATCCCTTTTCATGTCTTTCTGCTTCAAAATTGACTGAGACAGCTAGCTAGATAGCATCCTAATGTTGAAAAGAAGTCAGCAAATAGGGCTGCCTCATTTTTCATTCCCAGCAAAATGGAACAGTACAGCAGCCCTCCACTTTTGACAAATCCCTAAACTTCACACTTGTTAAAGGGTGCTGTTTGAAGAACACACAGATGCAATCAGATGCTCTTCCACCTGTTAAAAAAAAAAAAAAAAAACCTCTCCCCCAACAAATGTTTACTGACTGGAATGGAAGACCATCACACCCTTCCTTACAACTTACCTTAGTGCCTCTGTGTATAAGAGGCAGCCCTCAGCATCTGTGGTCATCATCCCTTAACTGGTGTAATAGTAGTTGTCCTCTTTGTTGCCATAAACTTACTTGTACTGTAAGTAACCTGTATTTATGTATCCTCTGGGAACAAGCACTTGTGTATCGTATCATACTGCACTAGAAACTAAGCATTTGTGAAGGACCTCAGCAGTGGTGCTCAGATAATATTTAGGAGATCTGAGGTCAGATGGGTCAAATATCTGGATCTGATACTTGAATTCTTGGATCTGACCCTCAGATAGTTGTGATGCGATGGCATCTGAATATCGATTCCACCCTCAGTGCAGGTGCTGAAAATCGAGCAGACTCGAGAGACCGTCAGGCCTATTCTGCTGGCATTTTAGTATGTTAGTATGTATTCCTCAGATCCAATCACTTCCTATGGTTCTGCTCTAATCCATACATGGGATCTGAGGAGATTAGATCAATGGTTGGATGCCATCAATATCCAATTGCATCTGAAATCCGCAATAGAGGTGGTACCCAACGGTATCCAATTTCATGAGATAGAATCTGAGCACCACTGGACCTCAATGAAAATGAGATATTAGAGCCATCCTGCTACTGTATCTAAGTGAAAGAACAAGAAGAAAGTGCTGTATTAGTATATGGACTGCAAAAATAAACTAACAGGTTAAATGCTTGATGAAAATAAAGTCAGAATTGATATTTCAACTATAGAAATTGACAGGACAAGGCTAATTGTTCAATCCTGTCTGTCCTAATCCTTTCCTAATCTATGAGACTAAGCCCCTAGTGGTCTTGTCTCCTCGCCTTTCTGTCCTCTCCTGTCGTTACCCCACACTAGACCCATGTGTCTATTCCACTTATGCTTGATCCAACTAAAGATTCTGTACCAACCACCTCCTTGGACAGTCTGTTCCACCTGTCCACCATTTCTCTGCAAACCCTCCCCCAAAAACACAAAATAAAACCTACCACCTGACGTCCGTTTAAATCTTCCCTACCAGGTTCTTCATGTTTCTACTAGAATTTTTGTTTTCACTGAAGGTGAACAGTACACTGTTATCTACTTATAACAACTGGTTACCATTGTTTCCCCATAGGGAAACTGGGTTATAATTCTGTCGTTATAACCAGCCGTTATAACGACAAACACGCGCCATTTTCGCTACTGGTGCATGCACCTACCGCAAACTTCCTGTTCTCTGTGCCGTCCGTCCCTGCTCATCAGCTGGAAACTTCCCAACAGAAGTCTGTGGTAAGTTATATTTTTTAAACAAAAACACTACTGGGTACAAAAACAACTACCTAATCGGAATCAAGTTAGGAACAAAAAGAGCTGCTTTAGTTTATAAGCCAGCTGTTATGGACAGCGCTAAAACTCCAACGGTCAGCAGCTTGACTCCGTACAGAAATCCACTTATTTTGCATAACTGTTGTAGCAAAAAAATGAGCCCCTAATTATACAAAATAAAGGATGAGTAGGTGTGTAAAACTAGCATTTTACACACACCATGGTGGGATGCCTCAATAAAACCCCTGAGCTTCGATCTCGGGTTTATGTGGCATCCCCGCCTGGGTGTAAAATCCTCATTATAACTACCCATCCATCCATTATTCTCTATTTTATCATCTGAAGAAACTTGCATGTTTCTATTATGTCTCCCTTCTCCTCTTACCTTCTAACAGGTATATTTTAGGTCTGTCAGGCCTTCCTTGCAGGACCTATATCTTACTGCCCATGAATCATATTGGCAGCCCCTGTGGACCAACTTCACACTATCCCTATCTTTTTATAGGTGAGGATTCCAGAACTGCACAAAGTACACTTAATTGTGGTCTCACCAGGAATCTGTACAGGGCAGTTTCACCTCATTGCTCCCACTGCTGATCCCTCCCCCTCGCGATACATCCCAATGTTCTGCTGGCCTGGTTCTGCTGTAGTGGTGCCCAGACAGTGCCCCATACAATACAAATGTCCTTCAATGGCTAGTCCCACTATTCATCTTTTGCCTCTGACAAAATGAGGATTTTGGATCCACAGTAGGATTATTGGGTTGAATGTCTGATTCTGGGGATTGGATTTTGATCTGACCTCAGTTGTGATACCATGGGATCTGACCATAAGATCCCTCAGATCCAATCAGCTCCTACGGTTCTAAGCGGATATGTACATGGGCTCCAAGGAGATTGATCCATGGTTGGCCATCACTATCTGATGGTATCTGAAATTCAGCAATAGAGGTGATATCTGCTGGTATCTGACCTCAGTAGATATTATCTAAGCACCAAAAGCCCACTGCCTTATTACACTGAGCAGATTGTTTTAGGTAATAATATCCCCAGATCCTTATCCTCCTTCATCTACTGACCTTCACTTCACCGATCATGTAGTCTGTTTCTGGGTTCTTTGCTGCTGTGTGCATAACAGATTACCCAGTATATGTGCAGTGAAAACCCATGTGGTCAAGAAGCATGCTGTGCGGACACCCCAAAAGTGCGTGGTCAAACACCACACTAATATAAATTAACTCCAAAACCGTGCACACTGTGTGGCCTGCGTGCGGCGCTGCGGTAGCACTACTGCTCGTGATGCCACTGACCCAGGTTTGAGAATATGCCCAGGGAAATGGAGGGCCTCGGGGGAATGAGGCTCAGCACTTGACTGGTCTCTGATGGAGGCCAGAGGTACAGCAAGCACTAAGCCACACTGAAGGGAGGAGGCGTGGCGGACACCGCGAATCTGCCATGATGTCGGGGCACGGCATGCCCTCACCAGAACACTGGAAATGGCTCCCTACACACTGGGAAGATGGAGCTCCTTCTGTGTTTCCTTATACTTCCTGAATCCTATCTTTTTCTCCGTTGCCTTCCCGCCACTTCTTTTGAGAACCATAGTGTTTTTTCTTTCATTTTGATTTGTTTATTTGCTTCACACAAGCGCTTGTTGCCTCTGTGATGGCGGTTTTGATGTTTCCCCATTGTTGCTCACCCCAACTACTGGCCTGTTTGCTAGTGCTTTTCTGAGGCACTCTTCCATTTTGACAAAATCAGCCCTCCTGAAGTCCAGTACATTTCATTTTTTGCGGCTTGACTCTACAACTAAGTTTATCATGAACCACACTGTTTTGGTGGTAAACTATTCCCAGATGGCTACTCACTTCAAGACTGGAGATGCTCTCTCCATCCCCATTTGAGAGTACAAGGTCTAAGATTGCTCCCTCCGAGTGGGTTCCAAAACTAGCTGTCTGAGGCATGCCCCTGTAGGCATCGAGAATGTCCCTACTCTTGGATGTGGCTGCAGCAAAAGTGCTCCAGTTAACATCTGGCATATTCAGATCCCCATCGGCAATATCTCCCATTTCTCTGCCATCCCAAGGATGCCTTCTATCATTTCCTTGTCCATTTCCTCCCCTGAGGCACGGGGTCTGTATACAACCCTGTGAGGTGTGGTGCCATTTCCAGTCTCCAGGGTGACCCACAGTGCCTCTTCTCCTCCCTGTTTACCCTTTAGTTCTGTTGCTTTGATCCCTTCCCTTACATAGGTAGCTTCTCCTCCTCCTCCTCCTCCTCCTCTTTCCTCCCTGTCCCTCCTGTAGTTTATGTACCTGGTATGTTGACATCCCAGTCATGGTTCTCTGTGTACCATGTTTCTGTGACTGCCACGATATCCAGGCAACCCTCTTCCACCAAGGCCATCATTTCAGGGCTTTTTACCTAGACTACGGACATTGGTACTCATTGCCCTCCATTTTTTTGGCTTTATTTCTTTTGCCCCATCCCTGTCCTTACTGCCTTTGTCTTTTCTCCATTTACCCTGCCCTTCTCCTATCGACTGCTCTATCTTGGTGTTTACCTGCTAACTACCCTGATTTTTTGTGGGAGGCTAGGTTTCTCTTCTCCTTTTCAGTGCCTCCCCTTGGCTAGATTTAAATGCTTCATTGGCAAGCATTTAAACTATCACCTAGGATCCTGGTTCCCCCTGGATAGATGCAGACCATTGTGCCTGTACAGGCCTGCATCCCTCAGGTGGAGCCCCAGTCCCCAGTGAAGCCAAATCCCTGAGCTCTGCATCAGTTTTTAACCAGTCATTGAATCCCATGGTGCGGGTACCTAGCCCCATCCATGCCATAGACAGGTAGCATTTCCAAGAAAGTTACCGTCGTGCTACTTGTCTAAGGATCCTTCCCAACTCCACAAACTCCTGTTGCATTGTTCTCATCCCATTCTCAGTCAGGTCATTTGTCCCTAGGTGGAAAATGACATCAGCTCCTCCCCTTGCTGCTGCTCCATGATCCTGAGGATTAGTTTCCTGTCCTCAAGCCATGGAGCCGTGCAGGCACCCACCTCTCCCCCCTCCCCAGTTCTACCCACCTAACAAATGAGTCCCCTACCAGGAGTTGTTTCCTTCCCTCTGGGGTCCTGTGCATCTCCATTATGGAGATGCCCAGCATCCTCCTTGGTCTCCACTGTGGATACCTCCATGGTGGAACCATGCTCCCCAGAGTGGCGAATGAATTGTGGAAGGCACAACTGTGGGGATGCGCCTCTGTTCCACCACCTTCACCGTGGTCCAACCACTCCTCTTTCTTGGCAACCTCTGAGGTAGTGGCAGTGGCTGGGTGGGGAGCAGGTTTCCCAGATCCTTACCAGGTCAGTATGGGCAGACAACCTCCTCCCTCAGACCAGAGAGTGCCTGGAAATAGGGAGCAACACAGTCTCCAGAATGTCTCCAAGAAGACTGCTGCTCCACAGCCAGTGCATTGCACCACTCCCCACATGTCTTAGAGATGCTTTTTTTTGTTATTGTTTTACTGTGTGCAAGCTTATGAGTGTCTCAACCCCTATTCAGTGTGATGTGCCTTTAAGGATATGAACAGGTGTATGTTGTTAGCAGTTTGGGAAGTGATGTCAAGCCCTGCTATAAAGGAAGTTGTGCGTTTGGGCCAGGACGGTGGGAGTAAACCAGCGCCTCCAGAAACAATCAACTACAACTCTGACCCTCCACCCTGGGAGTGCTTCCTTCCTTTTAGACACCTATTTCACAGAGGTTAAGTAACAGGTCTAGTCACAAAGGACTGCAAATATCTCCCAGCTACAGTTCCTCTGTGCAAATTAAAGTTAAACTAAGAAAAGTGAACCCCAAAACAGAATCAATACTAGTTACTTACACAGGTCCAAAAGTAATAATTCAATTCACTGTAGTCTAGAAAATAACCTCCTTGATTTAAGGAAGCTTTAGCTGCTTTCTCTCTCTGTGTGTCAGAAGAGAGACCATACACACGCACTTTGGAAGGAAATGCCAGAGCACCACAAGCCATGTGGCAGCTGCCACCCACAGTATTTGGATGGTCATACTGCGTACTGGCTTTCCCTGCAGGGAGAGAAACCAGAAGGGTCTGCCTGAACAGGCTAGAAATAGAATAAGGACTTGGGAAAAGGCGGCAGAAGCCTTCAATTGACAACAACAGTTCCATCACAGTACACCAGGAGACAACTGTCATTCATCTGAATATAAACCATTCTGTAGGAGACATCACCCACTGCCAAAGGGAAATGAGATACTGAAGTCAAATTGGGAGTTAGGAAGAAGGATCAGGAAAGACAAAAGTGTCCAAAGACACTTGTGCTAAGTTTATAGGGTTGCCACAGGCAGCTGTGCAATGAAAACAAATGTATTTGTGCCAGTGTAACAACAGGGACAGTTCTGAGTGTTTGGACCCCAAAGGACTGGAGTACACTAACAGGAAGCCACGTATACACATGAATATGATTGGTAGTACAGTTATTCAGGCTTTACTACAGACTGTGAGCACTATGCTAGGTTTAACAAAACAAAGATATTTTCATAAGGACAACTGCGCTGAACCTGCAAGTCATTTTCCCAATAGAAGTGGTTTTCTAAGTAGTACTTACAATTATGTTATTGTTCCATCTACACAGGCCTTTTAGTAACCTCAGAGGATGTTTGTGCTACACAACCTAGTGGTAAGTACCACTTTAGAATTGTATGATGTAATTTATGTCCCAACAATCTCAGAGTTCTATAGTAGAACATACATGCATTGTGTTAACAACAGAAGCATAGAAAAGGGACATAAACTACATCACACAAGTCTAAAATGGTTCTTACCAGCAGAAAGTAAATCAAAACACACACCAGGATAACTGAAAAGCCTGGATAGCTACAACAATAACAGAATTGGAAAAATACTAAAAACATCTCTACTGGAAAAACGGAACTACAGATTCAGCGCAGTTCTCCTTTAAGTGTCACTTCATCAGATAGAAGCAGCACAATTTATTTAAAGCAGACATCTGTGTCAAATGTCTCCTTTCTTCAGTAAAAAGATGGCTAGGGATCCAGGTTCAAAAGCAACCCAGCTACAGGTCCACAAAGGAAAATGAATACAGCTTCAGTTAAACTGGAACAGTCAGCACTAATAGCCCCACCAATATATATATATTTTTTTTACGGTTTACTTCAGTACAATAACTAATGAGCATTTGTTTCAATGAGCTCAGCCAGTTATTATTTCCCGTAATAACCATCTGTTATTATGGGAGACTGTGCTGCCTCAGACACTGTAGCCGCAGGCCATGTTCTCTCAGCTGCACAGCTGCTGTCAGTTTCACTTCCTCTGTGGCTGTGAGAACCATCATGTTCGGTATTTCAAAACAGGGCAACACTACTCTTTCTAAAAATGTTACACCAGTTTTTGGGGACTTTTAACATAAAATAGAAAATGCTGGCTATAATAGAAAGAGGCTGGGAAGGCAGTCAGAATAGCAAAGGCCCAAACCGAGAAGGTTAGCCAATTCTGTTAAGAAGGGGATAAGACCTTTATAGGTACATTAGGAGCGAAGAAAGACCAAAGGAGGGATACTGAAGCTTAATAAAGAGGAGGGAATGTGGGTAGAGGTGACAGTGAAAAGCAGGGATACTGAATGAATATTTCTGCTCAGTATTCACAAAGGAAGAGGAGGGGAGTTACCTAAACCAAATAAGAGAAACACTCTTGAAGCGGAGTGATACCAGTCCATTTACAGAAGGAAGGGTTCTGAAAGAACTGATAAATTGAAGGTGGACAAAGCAATGGGGTCTGATGGGATTCACCCAAGAATTCTAAAAGAACTAAGGGTAGAACTAGGGCCCACCGCTGACTACTCTCTTTAACAAATCATGGGAGGATGGGGTGGTACCAGAGGACTGGAGGAGGGCAGATGTGATTCCTCTTCACAAAAGTGGGAGCAGGACAGAGGCAGGAAACTACAGACCAGTTAGTTTGACCTCAGTGGTAGGAAAATGATGGAATCATTTCTGAAGGAAAGAATTGTTGAGTACCTAGAGGCCAGTGGGGCTGGGACCCAAGGCAGCATGGATTCACGATGGGAAGGTCGTGTCAGGCAGATCTAATAGATTTCTTTGACTGGGTGACCAAAGTAGTAGACCGGGGGCTGTGGACATGGCCTACCTAGATTTTAGCAAGGCATTTGATATAGTCCCACAAAAGATTAATTCACAAGATAGCCAGCCTTGAGTGGGTCCCAAGATGGTAGCCTGGATAAAAATTGGCTAGACAACAGGACGCAAAGGGTAGTAGTAAATGGAATACACAGTAAAGAAAGGAGGGTTACTAGTAGGGTACCGCAGGGTTCAGTACTGGGACCGGTCTTTTTAATGTCTTTATAAGTGATATTGCAGAGGAACTGGAAGGAAAAGTATGTTTCTTTGCAGATGACACAAAGATCTGCAACAGGGTTAATACACAAGATGGAGTGGAAAGGATGAGAAGGGACTTGGCAAGGTTGGAGGAATGGTCAAATGTATGGCAGCTCAGATTCAATGCAAAGAGTGCAAGGTAATGCACATGGAAACAAAACCCAGGAAGTGTACACAATGGGGGTGAGATACTGACAACAGTAAAAATAGAAAGGGACCTGGGGTAATTATATCCGATGACCTAAAGGTGGGCAAGCAATGTGAGAAGGCAGTAAGGAAGGCAGGGGATACTGGGATGCACAGGAAGAGGCATCAATAGTAGAAAACAGGAAGTTGTTATCCCTCTGTACAGACGGTGAGACCCCATCTGAGTACTGTGTGCAGTTCTGGAGACCCCATCTCCATAAAGACATAGACAGGCGGAAGCTGTACAGAGGAGGAACCAAAATGGTGCAGGGTCTGCACCAGAAGACATCAAAGAAAGACTAAAGGAGCTTAATATGTATACCCTAGAGGAAAGGAGGAGAGGGGACATGATAGAAACTTTCAAGTACTTCAAGGGAATTAAAGTCCAAGAGGTAGCATCTTCCAGAAAAGAGATGTGCAAGAACAAGGGGCACAATTTGAAGATAGAGGGCAGCTCAGAGGTAATGTGAGGAAGTATTTTTCACTGAGAGGGTTGTGGATGCATGGAACCTCCCTGAGGAGGCTGTGGAGTCAAGAACAGTGGGGACTTCAAGAATGCATGGGACAGGCATAAGGCAGTCCTAGTGGGGGTAGGAGGAAGTAAGCTGTTGGTTAACTAGGATTTGCAGCTTATCTGTTGAGGTAGGAAAATGGGCAGACTAGGTGGGCCATGTGGTCTTATCTGCGTCAGATTCTATGTTTCTATGTAATGTTGTAGCACTGTGCCAAAAACAGTGCAGTCTGCTCACTGAGCTATGAGTTAAAAAAAAAAAGTAGTCATTTTCAGCAGCTCATCTTGAATCTTGATTGCCGTTTTGCTGATTAAATACATTCATGATTCATATATTCTGACTTTTGTTTTTAACTCTATGTTTATTGAGATTATAATAAAACATACAGAATTATCTCTGGATGAGATACACAAGGATAATGTTTGCACCACTGAGGGTGCCACCCCTCTTAATACATGCAGTACAACTATTACGTACCTTATCAATATGACACATAATTGGAGGGTATCTCTATGGGCTATTATTGCCAACAATTCGAGTTCAACATTTAAGTAGCTGTGATATTGAGCCCATGAGCTGCATGAATATAAAGAAATACAGAAGAAAAAAAAAACAGTCCATGATGGGTAATATATACACAGTCTCATCTTCCTGCCTGAGGAAGGAGGAATCATGCATTTTCCTATTTTTCGGTACCCTGTAGGTAAACTTTCAGAATGAACTCTCACCCTGCATCACAGAATGTTTTGAAAAGTATAACTTGCTGTAACTGTAAGTCAAGATTATCTCTCAACAAAAGTACTTGGCTCAGTAAGTGCAATTCAGATACAAATAACTAAACCAGGAACCAAAATCAGATCCCTAAAAGGGCTATAAAGTTTACTCCAGTATTTAGAAAACAGGAACAGCACTGTACTTTAGAACATAATATGAGTGGTAATCTTTATACGGCAGAAGGTCCAAAATGTGAAGGACAAAACCTTAGCAAACCTGGACAACCATTCATCAGAAGGAGCTCAAGTATTCCCTCGTCGTCTCCCTCATCCTTGGACTAGGAGTGCTGATCATCACAGCACTGAGTTGCAACATTTAGCTGACACCATTTAGAGCTTCCTGAGGATCGGAGAAGATGTAAACCTTTCCTTGGTGCGCTATATGCATGCGAGCTGGAAAGAGGGATTTCATGTGCTACCTCGCCTCCTGTAGTAAGGCACATGTTCCATCAAATTTTTCTTCCTCTGCAGGTATCATAACTCAGATATGGATATAGTCTAACCCTGTCCATCCTGCAGTAGCGTTTTCTTCTGCTGAGCCATCGCCAGAACATAGTCCCTCATACCTACACCATCTAGGACTGTAACAATGGCCCTGGGAGCCTCAGGGTTCACTTGACTCCCCTCGCAGCCACTTGATGAGACTGGTGGGATTGTGGAACTGGAGTCTAGCTCGCACATCTGAGGAGAAGGCGCTGATAGCAGGGGCTATCTGTTTGTTCATTTTTATTAGGCATGCTGCCATAGTGCCTTTGAAAGTAGCCTTACCAGTTCATCTTTTGTGGCTCTGAGTCTGTGCGCCTTTCTCCTTGCTTTTCTTGTCTCGGCAGGTTGGAGGAGTGGGAAAAGAATCGGCATCTGCTGGTGGCTACAGAAGCAGAAGTCTTTTGAGAACACAGGATTCTGAGTTTCTGAATTTCTTCCAATTATATTCCTGCTATTTCCTGCTATGATCTGCTGCAGAATAAAACAGGGATAAGAGGCCAGTCGGATGGCTTAGAAGCAAGGAGTTGACAGGAGGCTGCATGAAATTGATAATATTTATTTTTTTTCCACTTCACTTCCACTTATTTTATTAAATGAGATTACAGTTTGTGGACAGTGATCCAGAATGCTGAGTTGAGGGGAAAGGTATTGTTACTACTGTCTGGATTCTTATTTGGATCACAGATGAGTTCAAAGACAGTAAGGCCTGAGATATATTATTATCGTTACCCCAACTGATACTACTCGATATTATTTTGCTTGTCTGGTCTACTGATTAGCTCGTTTTGAAGTATTAATTAGGGTTATAGATTGAAATTATTATTTTAAACTTCCTGTATTTCTGAAATTAAGTGCAAAGGAGATTTTGTGGTCTCGTGACCACATATACTTAATCTTATGTCTGTGAGATTTTAGCAAAGATTCACACTTAGTCTTGGCGTTGGTAGCTGCAGGCCCACTGTAGGGCTGCTAGCACGTTTACAAAGTTTTGTAATTGTAAGACGCTGAGAATTGAACTATTAAACGCTATTGGAACGCACGAATATAATGCAAGTGGGTGAGACACTGATTTTGCATTAAAATTTTTGGCTTTATAGTGGCTATCTCTTAAAACATATGTAAAATGAATATATAGGCAGTGGGAGTTTAGTACTAGCTCTCTGATAAGATTATTTTCAATGCGTAGTAAAGCCAAAACTTAGATGCCTACTTAGTGGTGGAAGCTGTGAAGCGTGGTGAGACCTACAAACAGAGTATCATAGTATCATAGTAGTTTTATTTATTTTTATTTATTTATTTTTGTTTACGGGTAAGTACACTAGACAAATATTATGCCTATTTTCAGAGCGACCGGGAGAGTACAAAAGGTACAACAGGTACAACAATACAGCAATTGTTCAGGCGAATACATTAGATACAGAAACAAGAGAAAAGACAATTTTACAGTTTTTACAATTTCGTAGAAAGTACACCCAGATACAATGTTTTACAAGCTCAGGAGGCAATGCCTTTATATGAGTTCACTACCCAAAGGTGGAATTATTTCTATAAGTGTTCAAATTTTGAATTGCCCATGTGCTGATCTAATCTATGTTTAAAGGTTTCCATATTATTACTCTGAAGGATTTCTCCAGGAAGGGCGTTCCATTTGTTAATTACACGCTGAGTATATCAGTTAATTCTCTTTTTGTTTTACAATAAGTACCTTTTAATCTAAGGTTATGAGATCTAGTCTGAGTTATAGTGAAATTTGTCTCTAGACCTAGAGATTCAGTAATTACAGGATCTTTTAAAGCTTTGTATGTTAAGAAAGGTCTCCACATGTTTGGTGGTAGTTCATGGAGTATAGATTTAATTCTTGTAATCTTTCAGCATAAGTTTTGTTAGACATCCCTGATATTCCTTTTGTAATTTTCCTTTGTATTCCCTCTATTAATTTTTTCCTCTGTTTGTATGTGGAACACAGAAAGGTGCACAGTAATCCATGTGTGTTCTGACCAGTGTCTTATATAATGGTAAAATAACTTCAGGTTGTCTACTCTTTATATGTTTAAATATACATGCCATTATTTGTTGACATTTCTTAACCTTAGTGATGGTATTATTATTAAAATCTAATTTATTATCTATAACCACTCCCAAATCCTTTTCATTTCTGTCTCTTGCAATAAAGTTTGATTTAAAAAGTATTTATTTTGTTATTATGACCTAAGTGCATTACTTTGCATTTCTGTACATTGAATTTCATTTTATTTTGCATGCCCATAACTCTAGTGCTGATATCTCCCTCTGTAGTCCTGCAGCGCCTCCAAGGAGTTTACAATGCAGCCAATTTTACAATCATCTGCATATTTCGACATCCAGCTGTTACTGGATGACTGCATTGATGAAATTAAGATACTGAATAAAACAGAGCCCAGGACCGAGCCCTGAGGTACTCCACTGGTGACCTCTGCCCAAATAGACATATACCCTTTAACAGAAGTACATTGTCTACGAATGGATAACCATGATTCGATCCAGTTTATTAGATAGAGGAAATTCCATCTTATTCATGTGCTGTAATAGAATATCATGTGAGACTTTATCAACGCCTTTTCAAAGTCAAGAAAAACAAATCTATGGGAAGACCAGCATCAAGTGTCGAATTAACATTTTGAAGAACTACAGATGATTAGTTAGACAAGATTTACCTCTAGAAAAACCATGCTGTGTGATATCATGAAGTGCGCTTTTATCTCCGACTGGGCTTCAGATTGCACTGGCCTGGACTGGCCTGTAATCTCAAGTACAGGAGTAAGTAAGAAATATTGTAGACCAGAAATATTTAAACTATTACGTTTGCTGCCTAGTAGTTATTAACAGTAGATTACTAATTTGTAACAGTTGCACATTTTATTAAGCAGTTTACTGAAAGTTTGCATATTATTCTTACGCGGTGCAGCACAGTGTTGAGCGAGAAAAGGCCCTTTGTTGTGGTGTTAAGGAGGCGCTTCAGCCATTAGTCGGGACTGGCATTTGGAGAACCAGAAAACCTGAGGAACAGTGAAATTACAAAGAATTTTAAGGGTGAAAAGTAAAGGAAGCTTTGATTGCTTTAGTATCCTGTTCTCTACAAAGAACATTTCTGGCCTGAATCTGGTCCAAGGTTTAAGGATCAAAGTTGCTGTCAAGGCTGCTACTGGAATCATCAGGACATTGCTATTATTGTTACTATTCTGGCTTTGTATTCTTTGAGCTGATACTGTAAAGGTTTTAGAGGTGTCTTTAAGGTACATTGAAAATACATTTAGTGTTCGGACCTGGAGATCTTTTAAGGATTTTTATTTATGTGTATAAATTGTAATCCATTACAGGTTGTTTTGTACTAGATTAGCACTTGTCCAGTACTAGTTAACAGCATTTAGGCTAATTAATAATCAATTACTGAGTTTCTGTTTGATTAAGAACCAATTAAGACAAATGATTAATACAAAGAGTGGATTGTCAGCCAAGATGGAAAAGTAAAACTGAAAAAAAAAAAAAGTAAGGAATAGGATGAAGGAAGGGCATGAGAATGTGCCAGCTAGAGGTAAAGATAAAGGTAGAAATCAAATTAATAACACATTTCAACAATCAGTGACAATAGTTGATGAACCTAATGAGAACAGTGGGAGAAAGCAGCTGAAAATAACTTCCTTTTCAAAAACCCTCAGAGCCGGGCCTCAGTAAAAAGCCAATTAGAACATAAGTTAGTGGCATTGCAGTAATAAGCCCACAGAAAGTGAGCGCGGATCCAAGTATAACTCTTGAGTACTATGGAAGTAGTTAAAGTTGGTGATAATACTGACAATAAATTATCCTTAGCTGACAGCTACAACACAAGTAGCTGGTCAGAGAGATCGAATAGAGGAGGAAGCACTAAGAATAGATGATGACTCATTTTGTGACTCACTTTATGACCTAGCCCCCTTTCCGTCTCAGAATCAGTAAATAAATGTTGAAAGTTATAAACTGAACACGAGAACAAAAATGGAAGATCGATTGATACTTCAAGTTTACTCAAAGAAAATAAAGAAGGGTATGATTAATGATAATTTTGAAATTTCAATGGTTTTATGAATCCTAGATTCCTAAAGAAAAGAGGAAATTTGTCCTATATTTTAAAGATTTAGATCAAACTCTCAAGATCTAAAACAACTGATTTCAAGCCAGGAAGAAATAGACTCAGTGTGTTCATTAGATTCATTAGAAAAGTCCCCAGAATTGGGATTTTGCCTGTCTCCTCTATATCAGAACAGGATAGGACAGATAAGGGTCAACTAGGAAACAAAGTTAAATATGATAAAGAATATTTTTCAGACAAAGGAGAATTTATCTCAAGCTCTACACTTTCACCTCAAATACTGGAAATTGTTAAAAACCAGTATTATGCCAATGTATTAATTATTGAAAATATTGGGCCTTAAACAAGAAATGGAAAATCTTAGGGGTGATGTAGCAAATAATAGAGCAATTCTGGAATCAATGGGTAGTAGAAAGGAACTGGAACCAGGGTAACCCTTAATGAAGAAAATATGAAACAGCATTTTAAAGGAGAGAAAGTGCAGAAAGAAATTCAGGTAACTTTACCACCATTTTTTCAAAAGAAAGAATTTCCTGAGCTAAGTTTAACAAAAGTGGAATTAGTAAAGAAAGGGAGTTAATAAAAATAAAAGAAAACAAAAGTAAAACCAAGCAAAGATATAGTCCAATCAGGAAAGGGCGCTCGAATGGAGGAAAATTAAAACAAAATTTAAAAGAACCCAGGACACCCAAGAATTAAGGAGTGTGGCTGAACCAACCCAGGCTAAAAGAACATATGCAGATGCTATTATTACTGGAAAAGTTAGGAATAGGATAGAAAATGAAGCAGTTGATGGTCGGATGCCATATGAAATGAATGCAAATGAGAAACTCATACCAGAGGATCAGATCGGAGGGGAGACCAAGGAGGACCATCAAAGGTCCCAAATTCTGGAGCCTGGAATATCAAATCCAAAAGAAAATCCTAGGTGGAGATCTCAATTGCCAACTCAGCCCTTCCTTAGACATGTCTGCAACCGCCCATCCCCTCAATCTTCAGGGCAAAAAACACAGCAAATGCGTTTACTACAGCGATGTCAGTCTAGTGGATGCATGGGCAGCTTCATCCATCTCAATGGAAGTTTACGTATTATTCCAATGCCTTTAAACACTACTCTAGGTTGGACTACTTCCGTGTCGATAAAGAATACAATGACTTAGTCCAGGTGGCAGATATCCTTAATAAATGTCTATCTGATCATGCCCCATCACTTTAGAACATAATATCAGAAAGGAAAAGAAAAATGTACAATGGGTTTAACCCATCCCTATTACGGGATAAAAATTCAGAGACCTCCTAGAGGCCCAAATTCCTGAAATTATTAGAGATAATGCTTCTCCTCAGGTCTACCCTCAGATTCTTTGTGATACACTCAAAATAGTGCTCAGAGGCCAAATTATAGCTTATGCCTCTCATGAAAAAACAGGCTGAGGCCGCTTGCAGGCACTACAAGACAAGCTTCAATTTCTCCAAGAAGCCCACATGCAGGGACTCGGATCTCCTCCCTTTAATCTCTCAGACACAGGCTGAGATCCAACGATGCTGAGAGCTAAGACTGAGCAAGCCTTGGCCCGACTTAGACAGCATTATTATGAGGGTGGGGCTCATGCCTCTAAACTTTTAGCTTACGCCTTAGACATCAAATACAGCAGTGTAATATCACTGAAATTAAGGACCCTGTATCCGGGCAGACTCAGAACTCCACGCATATTCTGAAGTGTTTGAAATTATTATAAATCTTCATATTCTTCCCCAATAGAACCTGACCCAGAGAAATAATCTCTTTTCTCTCTAACTTCATACTAACATACTAAAATGCCAGCAGAGAATAAGGCCCTGGTCTTTCGCGTCTGCTTTCGTTGGTCAGCCCCACCCTGGGAGCTGACCTTGCTGCCTCGCCTCTGGCTTCTCCCTTCCCAGTTCTGGATATTCTCGCTGCATTGGATTTTGCTGCCAGAACCCTTCCCTGTACCTGTCCACCCCTCTTGAACCCCTCCACCGTCTCTGCCTCCACCAGCCCCTAGGCAGCATTCCATGGCTCACTATCCTCTCAGTGAGTAGCACCTCCTCCTTTCTTCCCTAGATCTTCCCCTCCAGCTTCCACCATGCCCTCTAGTGGCCCCTCCTCCTTCCTTGAAGCACCCTGACTGCTCTTCCTCCTATTTTTCCCGCTTCATGTACCGAAGACCTCTATCATGTCCCCCGGTCCCATCTCTCTACCAATGTGTACATATTTAGCTCTTGAGCCTCTCCTCATGGGTCCTGTCCCCAAGCCCCAAATCATTTTGGTTGCCCTCCTCTGGACCCTCTCCAGGAGTTTAATGTCCCTTTTAAGTGTGGCCTCCAAAACTGCACGCAGTACTCAAGTGCGGTCTCCTGAAATAGTTATACAGAGGAGTATCACTTCCCTCCTTCTGGAGAGTGATCCCCTAGCGATGCATCCCAGCGTCCTGTTGGCCTTGGCTGCTGCCGTCCCACAAGTCTCTGAGTTGTTCATCTTGACATCCACCACCACCACCCTCAGGTCCCTCTCGGCCATCGAGACTTGTAGCACTCTGCCCCCCAGGGTGTACACTTGGCCAGGTTTCTGGCCCCAGGTGCAGTACCTTGCATTTCCCTGCATTGAACCTCAGCTTCCACTTTCTAGACCATCTTTCCAGAGCCTCCAGGTCCCTCTGTAGGGCCTCCCTCCCCCTCCTCCCCATCACCACCGCCCCAGTTTGAGTCATCCACAAAGAGACTCATCTCACTCCTGATACCTGTACTTATGTCAGAGACATAGGCGTTGAACAGGAGGGCCCAGGACTGATCCCTGTGGGACCCCATTAATGACCCTCCTTGAGGATGAGACTATCCCGCCAACTCGACCCTCTGGGTCGGTCCTGGAAGCCAACTGCCTATCCATCTGATCATTTGGTTCCCCACCCCATTTCTCCCAGCTTATCCAACAAGCCCTTGTGAGGAACAGAGTCAAATGCCTTTCTGAAGTCTAGAAGAGGGCGTCCACTGGTCTACCAGGTCCAAGGCACTCGTCACCCAGTCACAGAACTCCAGAAGGTTTGTCTGACACGATTTCCCGGGACGAATCCATGCTGTCTATCATCCAGGCACCCTGACTTTTCCAGGTCCCCCAGCCTCTCCTTGACAATGCCTCCATCACCTTGCCCACCACTGATGTCAGGCTGACAGGCCTGTAGTTCCTACCACCTCCTTTGCTCCCACCTTGTGGATAGGCACTATGTCGCCACCTTCCAGTCCTGGGCACCCACCTGTCCTCAGAGAGATGGTGAAAAGCTCCCGCCAGAGGTTTCACCAGGACATCCATAAGTTCCTTCAGCACACTGTGATGTAATTTATCCGGCCCAGTGCTTTCTCTGTCTTAAGGGACCTGAGGGCTCCCTCACTCTCTCTGCTGTGTTTCTACTTCTCTACCTCTTCTCCTGCTTAGCCTTCCCCCTCCTGCCAGTGATGCCTCCCCTCTCCCTAGACCCACCGATCAGTGAGGTCCCCCCTCCTCAATATCACTGTCTCCTCCATGTATGATGCAGCACCCCGTTTTCCTTGGTGAAAACTGAGGTGGAAATACTCATTTAGTACCTCAGCCTGCTCCCTCGGGTCTTGTGCCCATCTCTCCCTGTTTTAATCCTGCTAATCTGCCCTTCACCTTTGTTTTCCCCAATGTATCTAAAGAACCCTTGTTCCCTCTCCTAATTTCCCTGGCCAGGTTCTGCTCCTTTCTTGCCTTGGCCGCCCTCACCACCCTAGTGGCACTTCTAGCCATCAGCTCGTACTCCCCTCGATCCCTTTCACTCCTTGAGCACCTGAATTGCCTATAGGCTGCCTTCCATTCCCGCACACCTCCTGGACCTCCTGGTCCACCAGCAGGGATTTTTGGACCCTACCCTAATTTTGTCTTACTCTTGCACAGGTGCTGGCAGCATTCTGCACCCCTCTCCTGATGATTTCCACCTACTATCAGCGTCCATGTCTGCCCAATCCCATCCAAATGCTCCATAAGGATCCTTCCCATTTCCTTAAAATCCACCCTCTGAAGTCAGTTACCTCCGTCTTTGTGCAGCCTTCTACCCTCCTAGGTCAGGCAGAACCAGACCGTGGCATGATCACTCCTGCCATAGGTCCCTTACCTCAGACCCCAATCTGGTCATTGTCTGCCAGGACCACATCCAGTACCAGCGCCTCCTGGTCGGTTCCCCCTCCTGCTGAGTTAGGAATGCATCTTGAAAGACATCAACAACCTCTGTTCCCTGGCCACCGAGGATGTCATAGTCTCCCAGTCTGTTCCTGGCATGTTTAAGTCCCCAACACCACCACCCTTCCCTGCCCAGTCTGCAGTGTCTTCCAACATCTGCCACCAGACTCTCCTCCAGCTCCTCCGCCAGTGTAGGGGGTCTATACACCACTCCTATTTTACTCTCTTGCCCCCTTGTTATCAAGGTGACCCAAATCGCTTCCCAGTTCCTCCACCTCCCTACTCCCCTATGCCAATGCAGTTTTGACTATCATTGCTACCCTCTTCCCTTCCCTCCCCTGTCCTTCCTGAACATAGTGTAACCCTCCAGGTTCAAGTCCCAGTCATGTCCTGCGGTGGCCCAGGTCTCAGTGACCGCTGCCACATCCACCGCTCCTCAGTTAGCATCGCCTGGGCTCAGCCATTTTATTGCCCAAGCTCCTGGCATTTACAGGACTACCTTCCACCTTTCCCTATACTTCCATTTCCCTGCTCGTGTTCCCATGGAGTTCCGTTTCCCTGGTCTGCACTTTACAGTCGGCCTTTTCGCATTCCTCCAGCTCCCCAGGGAGTGGAGACAAGTCCCTCCTTTATCGCCCCCCTCAACAGCCTTTTCTCCCATCCCTCCCCTTCACAAGTTTAAACCCCACTTTTCACCAATGAACCCCTCTATTTTCAACAAGATTCCCCTCCTCCAAATTGAGATGAAGCCTATCACTAGCATACAGCTCCTTATCCTCCCAGGTCTCCCCCAATCTCCCATCAACCCATACCCTCTGGCCTCACACCACTCCTGGCCTCACACCACTCCCTGAGCCACTGGTTTATCTCCTAATCTTCTTTTGTGTTCCCCACTAGCCCTTGGCACGGCAGGATTTCGAGAAGAAACTGTGCATCCTATGTCATGACAGACCCTGGCAAGCTCCTGAACCTTACCTGTATCTCTAGCTAGCTATTCCCTCAGTGTCATTTGTACCCAGGTGGACCAGTATGTCGGAAACCCCCACAATCCTTTGCCAGCTGATATACCTCGTGCTTGGCCCTGTCGCTGTTAGTCCAGGAAGCATTTTGTTCTAACTTGCCAGACTTCTCCTCCCTATCCCATTTGATACCCCTGATCATAGAATCCCCAACAGAGCACTCTGACCTCCTTTTCCTCCATTTCCCCCTTCCATGTCCCTCATCCTTTCTACTGGCCCCTCCACCCAGCCAGCTCCTTGTTCTTCTCCCCCTATCTGGGTGCCATGCTGCCCCCTCCTTATTTACCCTGGCCACCCCTCCCCTCCGATCCTATGCCTCTCCTCCTCCTGAGTATCCTTCTGTACCTCGCTCTCCCCCCCCTCACTGCTCGCGACAGGTCCTTCTCCCCCATCCGCTAAACTAGCCTGGCTCGTCCTCCTTCCTTCCTGTCTCCATTTAGTCCCTCCTTGCTGTCGTGCTCCCTGGCCTAAACCCTCAGCTCCTTTACTGTATCCTCCTTGTACTTGGTCCTTCTGTTTGCCCTTTCCTCCCAACTGGTCCTTCTCCTTCGCTTTCCTCCCTTCCCCTGCCCCTCCTGCTCTGATTCCTGCTCCCCATTTTCCTGCATTCCAGAGTTCCCCCCGTTCCTCCTGCTATCCGGACCCCACCTCTGCCCCACTCCCTTTCCTTCTCTAACCACCCCTGTCATGGCTACATCACCCCCTCATCCTCAAGCAGAAGAAAGAACTGAGGCGGTTACTGGCGTAAGGTCCAATCCACCTCCCGCCTTGCTTCCTTCTGTCCAGCCCCAGCCATCTGCCTACTTCCCTAGAATGTTGTCCCTCTGGCCCCTTTGTGAGGGTCCCCAGTTACCTGCCTGCTTCCTTGGTAATGTCCTCCTTTGGGCCCCCTCTGCCAGGGTCCCTATGTGACCCTAGTGTTCTCCTGCACTCCTTTCACTGTGCCCCGCTCCTAGTGCTTGGTGCAACTCCGTGGGAGATCCTGCCCTCTTCCCCAACCATACCTCCCCCTTCCCCAGCTGTCTCCTAAACCCCACAATCTCCTCCTAAACTGTGCCAGCTGGTAGCACACTGGGCAACCACTGAACTTCCAAGCCCAGTCCAGTATCATGGCTGCTCCACACCTGTGCACCCACCCTCCCAAAGATGCGGCCCTAATGCGTGTGGTTCCCATAGTGGGGAATCTTGGGTGAGCCACCAGGTTCCCCACTGTCAAGATACACCCTACTGCCTAATCAGGTCACCCACTAATCCTAGATACAGTCCCACAGTAAACCGGTAACCATGTTACTAGGTGTAGTACAACACAGTAAACTTATAAGGGAAGTGAACAACTCCTAATTTCCTCTCTCCCAGCCTTTAAATCCAACCCCAGTGGCTAGAACTACATAAGCAGCACCTGCAGCCTTCTCAATTGCAGGGCAGGTGTTCCCCTATAATAAGCAGAGCTCTGGGAGGGAGGGTGGGGAGGTGGGATTGTGCCTACACCCGACTCGAGAGAGAGTGTATCAGCCCTGTGTCTGCCCGCCAAGCCCTGCAGCCAAGAACCAGCCCCAAGCAAATCCCAAATAGGTTTTAAATCAGAAAATAGGCCTCCACCAGTGCAGCCTGTTACACAGTGAAACATCCTACAAATGAGCCCACTTACAGCCACCAAATCAGTTTTCAAACTTCCAACAGCTCCAAAAACAATACCCTGCTAGCTTCTTACAAGTAAGAAAAAAGAAATAACCTTCTACCAAGTAAAATCCACAAGAAACCCTGTAAAACAAAAAGAAGCAGCTCCTGTCCTGGAACACAACTGATCCTGTCCCTTCTAGTTCCTTCACTTCAACTACCTACTCTTTCGACCTCTCAACAGGCACAAATCTCAGCTCTGATTTCTGAACTAGAACTTCAAAATATTAAAAAAAAAATCAAAATGGAAAATCCCAGGCCCTGACAGATTTGGAACAGAATTCTATAAAGGCACATGGAAATTAGTGCAAGCTCTCCTCTAAAAGGCACTACAAAATGCCCATGCCGTCCTCATTCCCTATCTCATGGAGACAGGCAACAATTTCTGTTATCTTGAAACCCAAGACCCCAATTATGTCGATTTATACTGCCCTATATCTGTACTCAATGACGATTACAAGATTTACACGAGTATACTGGCACATAGGCTAGATGATATTCTCCTTTCATTAATACACGGATCAGTCGGGATTCATTAAAGGCAGACAGACAACAGACAATATCAAACACACTTTATACCTTATGATCATGTCTCTTCAACCAATCACCTCTTTTAATACTCAGTCGCGACACCCAAAAGTGTTTGATATGGTTTCCTGAGAGATTCTCCAGGCTTCCTTACAAAAATGTAAATTTCCCAAACCTTTTTGGATGCTATCAGGGAATATACACTGACCCGAAGCAGTTGTGAGACTAAATGGTTCACATTCTGATTGATTTCCTTTATTTAGGAACACTTCGTCAGGGTTGTCCCTTTCTCCATATTTGTTTGCCCTCTTCATCGAGCCCACTTGGCCCAATAACTTGACACACTCCTAGCTTACATGGTTATGATGTTTCTGAGACCTCTCATCACAAAATCGCTTCAGCAATTACTTTCTTCTCTACATCACCTACCCTGAGGAATCACTACAAACCCTGACCTCCCTACTACAAAATACAAACTCTCACAGGTTATACAATTAATCAATCTAAATCAAAGCTTTGCTCATACAATCCCCAATGTCTAGGAACTTATCTTAAAATACCCCCACAAGTGGGATAAACCCACATAACTTATCTAGGTATTAAAATACCCCAGAATTTTTCAAACCTATATGTCTTGAACTTTTCCTCAACTCTATCAAAATATACTCAAACTTGGCTAGATGGACACCACTCCCTCTTTCACTATTGGCTAGAGTTCAGTCTATCCAGATGAACTCCACACAAGATCCTATATGTAATGCAAAATATCCCTTTACCTCTTGCAATGAAGGATATCCGGAAGTGGGACACCTCTATTAGTCAGTTTCTCTGAGCGAACAAAGACCCAGGCTCACACTTAATAAGCTTCAATGCCCCAAGGAGGGAGGTGGATTGGCACTCCCTAATATTGTTAACTACTGGTTTGCCACTTTGCTTACACACATCACTACCTGGATTTCACCTCAAAGCCTAGCCCCACCCTGGCTCCAAGTGGAGCAGATTATAGCTGATAATTCCTTAAATTATTCCCAAGTCTTTCAGATGCATAACAAAGTTCGGATTACAAGTGGATCCACATTTACTAAAGGAATGCTCCAGTCCTGGATGAAATTTTTATCTCGTCCAGCTAACAGGTTTTATCAGATTGGATGGGAATTCCACCAAGGACCCATCCTGGACCCGGCTAGATTATACCACCTTTAAGACTTGGGCCCAACAAGGCCTATGACATTCATACCAATTTTATGATAACTTCGGTTTTCAAGTCTTTTGAGCAACTTCTAGCAGAATTCCTTTTAAATAAAACTGATTTTTTCAGGTACCTGCAGATCCGTCACCTTATGGATGAGAGGACTGGACTGGATATTACTGCCCAGATTATGCCCCTTATTCCCCCTGCTGTCCCAGTTGGCAGGAGGTGGTGACCACAACCACTTAGTCTCCCAATTTTATAAGGTCCTGCAGGGGACACCAGCATGAGGTTTAATGGGCAGACTAGGTGGGCCATAAACCCTTATCTGCAGACACTGTCCATGTATCTATGTATCTATGTAGGTTATGCATGTAGTACAATTCCACTGGGAGGCTGAACTCTCCCAGGAGGACTGGCTCCGCATTTGGAGAGACAACATAACTTTTAGCTCACATACATGGAGAGATTCTCCTGGAAAGTGGTGTCTAGATTCTTTCGTACCCCTTAAATTACGGCTAAATACTCAGCTGGAGGGACTCCTCTTGTTGGAGACAGTGCGGTTGTGAGGTTGCTACACACACACACACACACACACACACACACACACACACCGTCCTCTGGTCCTGCTCAGTATTAACAACATGTTAGTCATTGATAAAGGATAGAGTGATGGATCTTTCCGAATCTAGGTACTTTCTTCCCGCTGTTGGGATCCTTCTTCATTATCCCGTCACTTTAAAGACCCATACCAAACATATCTTCTCAATATCTTACTTGGAGACCAAAAATTTATTATGAGGTTATGGCTTCATTCAGACCTCCTACAATCTCAGCCTGGGAGGATACAGTTTATGAGATATAAAACTAGAACACATGACGGCTCATCTACAAAATAAAATATCTAAATTAATGAATCGATGGAATGTCTGGTTTCTTAATATTTCTCAGTTTAGATTGAACTAACCACCTTAATGGCTAGCAGTGACTGTGGCAAGCCCTTTTTACCTTGTGACTGAGGCCTGGCCAGCCCTTTACCTTCCTTTTTTCTGGGAACTTTTCATAGCCTTGATAGATGGGATTCTCTCCTATTAAAATTTAAAATTTATCTTCCCTCCTTCTTATTTTATCCTGGTTGGCGGTCCCCGGGCTCCCTGTGCCCCCCATCATACTTTTTATGGCTGGGAATTGCTGATCTGACCCATTCATTTGTACTTGATTGAAATTTATATGATGGCTATAATGTTATAATTTTAATTAGGGTACAGAATTGTAATTTATTATGTAACTATGATATTTAACAAAGCATTGATTAATTCTCACCCTTGCATTTATGTATACCTATATGTTCCTTGTATGCATTCCCATTTATGTGCGATTATCTCCTGTAAACCTGCTCTGTGGTACCATCTAAGTAAAAGCTAAAACAAAAAACAGTTAAAAAAAAAAAAAGAAAAGTGGTGTCTTCATACAAATAAACAATGGATTGATAGAGAACCACTCAGAAATTAATTTCTAATTGAAATTTATGAGCTATATAGATCAAATGGAGAATGCCCATTAAATTAGATAATTGGATAAGAAAACTGTTCTGTATACCAGATTCAGTTATAAAGATACATATAACAAGACCTCCAAATTTAGAAATTAGAGTTGTGTACTGATATAGTGCACATTCAGACTGGGCTCAGAGGATTTGGGACATAGAAACAAATGTATGTAAAAGAGTATATGTTTTACCCCTCAATTGGTTCCATTGCAAAATAGTAGAGATGCTGAAAACCCTGAGATAGAGAGGCAAAACCTCAGGACAAAAGAGGTGTCAAAAGTAATTAATGAGTACAATGCCACAAAAGAAAGAATGGGAAAGTACAACACTGTCCTTTTTGGCCCATCGGTGCAGTGGTGGGATTTCCGCTTGTGACACAGCTGACCGGGTTGAAGGCAGTTCGGATCGATGGAGGAGCTGGCAGGGAAGGATGGAGGCGTCCGATGGGCAGCTGTCCTTCTCTGGGGAGGTGTGGGCAACGTCGGACACTGAGGACTCCCTGGCGGAGGCAGGGAGACCTCCAGCGCTGCCCGGCGTTCAGCAAAGGGGGGAGGAAGGTGGGGCAGGCGCCGGCATCATTACTGCGTCCCGCCTCTCTGGGGAGAAAAAACAGGAAAAATGGAAGGCAGGCCAGTCCACCGACAGTATAACCCTCCCGGAGGTCCTCAATTCACCGCCCGCCGCTGCAGGGACCCCGACTAGTCACAGTTCCGTGGCCACAAGGTGGCAGCATTACTCTCGGGGGTTAAGCGGGGGTGACCGAGATCATAAGCAGCAATAGTGGTGGTGGAGAATCTCGGGCCGCACTGTTCAGAAGTAGTGGTGGTCCCACCAAGAAAAAGAATTAAAAAAAAAAAAAAACACTGTCACTTTTGGCTGGGAGTTACCCAAGACCTGTACAATAAGGAAGTTGAAACAAGAAATTGATATCTTTCTTTCATGTGCACTCAGAATGGATATTAATAAGAGTGTGATCAGATACATCCATCTTCATCCAGATCACCTCAGACTGATATAACATTTCAATCAAGTAAGATAGCGGATAAGGTGTTAGAAAAATCTGAAGCTTTGGACCCTCAATCAATTTATAAGATTAATGCAGAAACCCTGACGGGGTGTAAGAATAATCATATTAATAGAGGAACAGAAACTGAACCCCAGACAAATGGGAAAAACATTTAGCTCACCCTTGTGATAGCTGACTGGAGTTGAATAGGATCCAAATAGGAGGTTTGGGAACCTCAGAAATAGCCATGGTCTCATGGAACATAGAAGGTCTATTGAGAAAATTGGCAGATGGAGATTTTGTGCATTTATAAAAGAGATGGACATAATATATTTCAGGAAGCCTGGTTAATAGATGAAAGGTTGCCACTATTCCTGGATGCCCCAGTTTTATATTACCAGCAATTAAACTGAGAAAGAATGGTAGACCCATGTCAGGATTGGCAATATTTGTTAAAACATCATTAAACATTAATATTACTCCAATAAAGATGGAAAAGGGTAATTGGCAAATCCTGAAATTGGACAAAGATAAATTAAACATAATCCTGGTTAATATATATTTAGCACCGTTAAATAAAAAATTAAAGGAAGATTATTGGAATAATTTTAGTAAATCAGTGGATAACCTTCTGGATAATTACTAATCATCAATGATAACTATAAAGGGTGATTTTAATGCCAGATTCTTGAATCAAAAGTTACAGATGATGATCTGATAAGTGGGATTAATATTATAAATGTGCGATGTAAATCAGAGATAAAGTCAACAATGCAAATGGGAAAACATTACAAGATATAATGCCAAGAGCAGGGTTTTGCCTAATTAATGGTTGAATTAAGGTAGATGAGGAAGAATTTCATGTATTTAGGACCATTGGGATCCTCAGTAATTGATCCGGTTTGGGGAAATTTAGAAGCTTTAAAACAGAGTGCAAAAGCGTAGAGATATTATCAAGGCCAGAATCTTCACATTTGCCAGTCTGTACAAAATGGTGACTGGATGACTTGGGTGAAATAGAACAACAGCAATATCTAGAAATTATTAACTCCAAAAGAGTCAGATGGCAAAATACAATGATACCCCAAAATTTTGAAATATTACGTGCAGGACACAGACTAATTAAGTGATGAAATAATAAAAATGGAGTTAAATGTAGACCGGTAATATCTTGGGAAAGACTTGCCTTTATATCAGACCTTTATTCATAAAAACATCAACAAAGAGCAACAGTACTAACATGGTTTAATATTACATGCAAAAGGCAAAGGGAACTAAATAAACATTTGGAAACAAAGATAATAAGTGTAGTAATAAATAGAATTTAAATCAAGCTAGGAGAGAATACAGAGTATTAGAGAAGAAAGATGGCAATTTCAGAAAGAAATGTGGAAACATTAAGAGTGTCAATATTAGAAAGAAAGTTAAACAGTTTCGGACTTTAATAAGCAAAGGATACGATAAGTATTCAAATATTATTGAGCGGCAATAGCATCTACAATGGGAACAACATTTTGAAAATGTATATTTTCCAAATTGAATATGACCGTGAGGAATCTTCAGATATAGTCCAAAACAAATTTGTTCCCAGTCAGTGATTATTACACAAGAGGATATTAGGATGGCTATAGAAATATATCACCTAATAAGGCTCCAGGCCCAGATGCAATTCTGGCAGATATATTTAAGGCTTTGGTTGTCTGGTGGAATATTGTTACTTTATAAGTTATTTAACTATTGTATACAGTGGCAAAATATCCCAAAACTTGGAAGGAAGTCTGATCTATCAATTTTTAAAAAGGCGATACACTGGATCCTTCTATGTACCGCCCGTATAAATTTATTAGATTCCTCCCAGAACATTTTCTGTCAAATTTTACTTAACAGATTACAAATATGGGTAGAACAGAATAATATACTTCAGGAATGTCAAAATGGATTCAGAACTAACATTCAACAACACAGCATTGTTTTGTATTACAGCATATTATTTGGAAATATGTTACAGTAAAAATCAAAGCTTTATTGCTGTTTTATAGATCTAAAACAGCTTTTGATTCAATTAGTAGGAAAATACTCTGGGAGAAATTAAATAATTATAAAATGGATTCATACATTTGGGAAACTAATGTATTTATATGAGGCTTAAAATAAAATATGATCAGCGAGGTAACTTGACAAAGGATATACAAAGCAACCTAGAATGCGTCAAGGTTGCCTATTAGCACTCTTTATTGTTTAACTTATATATAAATTCTATTTTAAAATAACTGAACAAACCAGACTTCCATTCACCAGATGTTCTGTCATAAAAATCTCCTGTCTTGCTTATGCAGATGACATTGTACTCATTTCCACCTCTTCTTTGGGTTTGCAGAGGAAGTTAAAATGCTTTGGGAACTTTGCAAAGAGATCAACTGAAAATAAACCTGCAGAAAACCAAGTAGGTTATTTTGGTAAAACAAGGAACAACATGGATAGACTGTATCTGGATAAGGATAGGACTGAAAATACATTGCATTATGATTATTTGGGATTGAGATTCTCAAAGGGTATTAAATGGATTCAACATACAAAAATTATGCATAAAAAATAATTGGAACATTTAATGCATTTAAGAGGTTTCATAGGAAAATGGGGCAATCCACAATAAAAGGATTAACTGAGGTAATAAACACAAAAACAAAACAAGCATATTGTATGGAGTAGAAATATGATCCCCCTTCAAATATAAAAGTTTAGAAACAGAAATCAATAAGATTTATCATTACATATTGAGAGTACAACAGTCAGTACCAGCAGAGATACTGAGCAGAGAACTTGGGCAATTATCATTAGTAATTAAGGTTTTGGAAAAATGATCATTTTGTTTTGAATCTTTTCCTTTTACAGATATCCATGAATATGTTTAGAACAAATCCAATATCACTAAAGAAATTTTACATAAAGCTATATTAAGCTAATCAAAGAGAATACATTTCCAATAGGATTGGATATTTATTATATGGAATTTAATATTTATCCTATTAATGATATAGCTCTGAAGTTAAAAAAGGGTAAGATCAATAGCAATTTCACAATAAGAAGAAGAATAAAACGTTTGTGCCATTTCAGATGGTGTAAAATAATTAAACAAAACTATGAAATGGAAGCATATTTGAAAGTCCTGTCAGACCGGAACAGAGAATAATAATAACAAGGTTCATACTAGAACTCTATAAGCGAATTATATCTTATTCGATCAAAAAGGGTCTTGAAACCAAAATGTGAATGTATTCATGGGTGTGAAGATGATCTAAAGCATGTTGTTTTGCACTGCCCACAATATGAAGCCAGCAGAAAGAAATGGCTGGCTCCGATCTTGGCCTCCTTGGTCTCCCTCGAAAAATTTATCATTTATTTGTTCAGCTCATAGCAGCCAGGAGTTTTATACTCATTGTATAGATTTTAAAGGATACAAATCTGTGAAATTGTGTTTTGCTGTGCAAAATGGACTGTGTATAAATGTGCAATAATTTGAGGAAACTTATGCAAATTATAAGAAATCTATGTGTTTTAAATTTCAGCTTATTGTTATGTATGTTTAATGTTTATTTTGTAATGACTTTTAAGTCAAACAATAAACCTACTTACCACTAGATAAACTTTCCTGAACAGTTATGTGGCAGTCTACAAATGGCTGCCCCAACTGCTATTCCAGCCAGACGAAGAGTCCAAAATGATCCCTTCCCAGCGTTCAGGCATCCCCACTATTGAGCTTGGCAGCTCATGCTTGATTCTTCAAGGATTCTCACATACAGCTGCAGGTGGGTGTTTCTTTTATCAAGGTTAGCAGTGGCACCCAATGCTGCTTCAGCTCGTTTAGGATTCAGCGGTTCATTCTTGTGAAGGTGATGTTGGCTTTGAGGTTACAACTCTATTTGTTAGAAAGCCAAATCTATTAGCTAAACCCTCGACTGATGTGATCAATTGGTTGATTTTTGGCCCAAACTATGCAGTTTCCTCCCGGGTTTGCAGTCTCAAGTGTACGAGGTCTTGTGTAGACCTCATGGCTGGTGATCCGGGAGCATTGTTGGTTCTAGGCTCCTCCTAAGAAGCTTTATCCTTCTTTGGATTGCCCATTTTACTGAGTAGACCTTCCGACGTACAGTTACACAGTTTAAAGATATCAGTTCATTCAATTAAGATGTTAAAGAACTTACATATTCGTGACTGATGGGCAAAGCATTAGTCCACTGTGGCCATTTTGCTGGCCCACAGCCAGCCTAACATGCTTGACTTAAGGTATCTGAGATGTTCTACTTAAGGTATTTAAATAAATTTTTGAAAATCATAACTCTGACACAGTCTAATATTTGCTACCATCTATATTACCGTCAGCATTCCTTAAATACATATATATCTATAAATATCTGTATATCTGTATCTATAGATAGATATCTATATATATCCCTTTGTCATGTGTGTGTGTGTGTGTGTGTGTGTATATATATATATATATATATATATATATATCACACACACCTATATATACACAGACACACACACACACACACATTTATTAATGCACCATTAGGGCTCTAGAGACAAAAGTTGGGAAATGAGATCTTAGAGTTCCCAAACCTAAGACACCACCCCACCCTCGGCTTCCAACCCTAAGACCCCCACCCCTCACCCTGCATGCAGGAACAGGTGTGAGGTGTGCCTTAGGGTGTGGTGCTAATACTCACCCCATTCCAAAAGCAAGTAAGCTAAGATGGATACAGAATAACAGAATGGGGGGGCAATTGGTTACACCAACCCAAGGCACACCCCTCACATCTGTTCTTGCATGCAGGGTGGGGAACCGAAGATCTCATTTCCCAACTTTTGTTGCTAGAACCCTAATGGTGCATTAACAGTTTTTGCAGAGAATTTCCTTACTTTTTGTGAAAGTATCACCATAGTCGTGGTTATTTATGAGGTGCACAGGCCCATCTATCCACAAGTGTACAGACTGTAATTAACCCTCATCTCCTGTGAGGTGCTACCATCAGTCCATAATGCTATCCATCCCTCATTTATATATGGGGTACAGAGCCCTCAGGCCTGTGCTCCCATCAGTTCATAATGGTATCCATCCTTCATTCCAACCTGGATAGTGTCCTCCCATCCGACTTCTTCAATGCCCCCTCTGGTAGTAACCCTCCTGGCACTGCTTCTCTCCTACACCCTGCCACAATTCTACTTCAAGGAGATCCCAGTGCATGTAGCCAGAACCTATATTGAAGGCCATCAGCAACACAGGCTACAGCGGCAACTCCCTTGACCTGAGCTGTTGGCCCTTGCCCTTGAAGAAATCCTTGCACCCCTGACAAAGATCCTCAACCTATCACTAAGAATGTCCCAGTCCCCATCTTGCTGGAAGCAGGCGACCATCACACTGTACACAAAAGTGGAGACAAGTCACTACACCCAACTACAGACCTATCTCCATCCTCCTCCATTGTCTAAGGTCCTGGGCGCATTGCCTCAGAACAGCTAGTCGAGTACCTGGAAAAATATGACATCCAGTGTCCCGAGCAACATGGTTTTCAAAAAGGACACAGTACCACCACTGCACTATTAGAATTCACAGGCTTCATCCATACCACTCTCGATCAAGGAAACTGTGTGAGGGCAGTATTCATCGACCTTACGAAGCCTTTGATATTGTCGACCATCACTCCTACTCAAGCAATTATCAAACACTGGGCTCTCAAAGAAGCGCTGCTCTGGTTTTCAAGTTACTCTGTGGAGAGGTCCAGCGGGTTAGGATCGCTGGTGTCACCTCGAAGAAAGACCGGTCCTTTCAAGGGTCCCACAGAGGTCCATCCTGGGACCACTACTCTTCAGCCTCTCAATGACCTTCCCAGTGTCTGCCATCAGAAATTACTGCTCTATGCCAATGATGCAGTCATGTTCACCAACCACCAAGATGCAGAGCTCCTTGAGAAACAATTACAGCTTGAATTCAAGCATTGAAGAATGGTTCAAGACACACAAACTGGTCATGAACTACAGCAAAACACAGGTAATGACTTTCTACAACACTAGGGTAAGTACAAATCCTGTGACCTCACCATCAAAAACCAAACAGGGACCATACTTGAACACATTCCTGAATTTAAATACCTAGGTGTTACATGGACAGCTCCACTCCTACACGCTCATTGATTCTATACGCCAATGCCACCAATATCGGTATAGGCCTGCTCTACAGGCACAAACACTGCAGGACTTCTGACACTGTCGGTTGGCTATCAACAGCTCTGTCACCTCCATTATTGATTACAGGCTAGCAATCCAAGGCTTTGCCTCTGCCCTCCACAGAATGACAGTCGCTTTCAACCAAGCATGCAGGCTTCTCACGGGGGCTGACTGACTTACAAACACTTGTGACCTATGCGCTTAGGCAGGATGGCTTCCTCTCATCATCTGGATCCAGTATCAAACCTGCTTCTTAGCCAAAAAGTCCTCCTCGGGGTCATGCCCCCAGGAGTTGAAAAACTCCTCATTGACCACCACAGCACCCAGCAAACTAAAGCTCACAACAAACCTTCCTTGTATCCAGATGCCAGACTACTATGGGCCAGAGGGCTTTTGCCCACAGAGCTCTACAGTGGTACAATACTCTCAACAAAGAAACTCTTACTGCTGGTGCTCTTGGCCTTTTAAGAGCATAGAAACATAGACTTTGACAGCAGATAAGGACCACTTAGCCCCACCCAGTCTGCCATTTCCTACCTACTGGATAAGCTGCAGATTCTAGTTAACCAACAGCTTACTTCCACCATCCCCACTACAACTGCCGTATGTCTGTCCCATGCATGTTTGAATTCCCCACTGTTTTAGAGCCAACAACCTTCCAGGAAAGGCGGTTCCATGCATCCACCACTCTCTCCATGAAAAAAAAAATTCCTCACATTACCCTGAGCCGTCCCCCTCTATCTTTAAATTGTGCCCCTTGTTCTTACATATCTCTTTTTCTGAAAAGATGCTACCTTCCGACTTTGTTGACTCCCTTCAGGTACTTGAACGCTTCTATCATGTCCCCCTGTCCCTCCTTTCATCAAGGGTATACATATTAAGCTCTCTCAGTCTCTTCATATGGTTTCTGATGCAGATCCTGCACCATTTAGTTGCCCTCCTCTGGACTGCTTCCATCCTGTCTATGTCCTTGCATAGATGAGGTCTCCAAAACTGCACACAGTACTCCAGATGGGGTCTCACCAACTGTCTGTACAGAGGATAACCACTTCCTTTTTCTACTTTAATGCCCCTTCCCTATGCATCCCAGTATCCTGGCTCTCCTTACTGACTTCTCACATTGCTTACCAACCTTTAGATAATCTGATATGACTATCCCGGGTCCCTTTCCATTTTTGTTATTAGTACCTCCCCTGCCTGATTGTGCAACTCCAACTTCATTTCAGTTCAGTTCAACTAGTCGTCGTGACTGCTTCGCCTAATCTGGGGACCCACGCTCCTGCCCTCTTCTTTAGACAGGACAGCTACCCCTCCCGCCATGCCTCCTCCTTCCTCTCCCTGCCTCCCCTCCGCCTCCCTTTCCTCCACCCCTCTCCCAGGCGCCTGCTGTATCCCTCCCTCCCTCCCTCGAGTGCTCTTACCTCACCCTTTACCCTCTGACAATGGCCTTCCTGCCTGCACGTACCCCCCACCCTCTCACCAGCAGCGCTTTATTTCCTAAAGTTGCCCTTGGATGGTATGTCATTCTGCTTAACATTGGCACATTTTGAGGCACTGTAATTACCTAAGCCTCAGTCTCTTGCTAAGTTTTACTGTGTAACTATGTATAATTATGTCGACCTTTGTATGTATGCTTACCCTACATTTACTTGACATGGAACCTTTGTAAATGAGCAGTTCCTGCTCAAAGGTATTTGTAATCCTAGATTTCAATAAAATAAAATAAAACAATTTACGTGGGGCGCTCTCATCAGTCCATAATGGCACAGTATCAGAGTCCCTTAGCCCCATTCATAAATATTTCCTCCCCAGGTGTAAACAAGGCCTGGAAACATGCATAACAGCTCAGCATAGGCGGCGGACCCAGTGGGACAGGCGACACCTCACTTTGTAGCTGAAGGGTCAGACATTGAATTAAACAGTTTCCCGATTTGGGTGTTCTATGCAATTTTGACCCCAAAATTTTAGTACAGTGCTCAACCGCTGCAGCTTAGTACACCTTAAGGTGTGTGCCAGGCTGCGAGTTGATATTTTGAAGCATTTTTGAGAGATAGCTGCCGAAAGGTACCTCGACCATTGCAATGTATTATCCTATAGGAAATCACTAAACTTCAAAATCTTCTAAGTATGAAACAGATGAACACTTTCAGAACAAACCAGCAAAAAGCACATCTATGGGGCAAGCCCTCTGTACCCTGTAAATTTTAGCTCCTTAAAGCAAACCATTTGTTTACAAGGAAATTACAAAAAACGGGTATTTTTTAAGTAGTGTGGTGTGGCAATACGTTGTTTTGTGAAACAGTGCCATAATCTCGATAGTTTGCAAACAACCCACAAGAGACAGGGCTTATCCTAGATCTAGTACTGACCAACAGGGAAAGGATCACAGATCTCCAGGAGGAAGGCCACCTGGGGCCAGTGACCATCACATGGTATGGTTCAATTTGGCCACTATAACTAAATCATCCCATTCCAAGGCAAAATATGGGACTTCAGGAGGAGCTGACTTTGATGAGATGGCCAGAGTTAAGCTAGCCCTGAAAAAGAAATACAGGTAAAGGGGGTACAGGCAAAGTGGGTAAGCATTAAGGATGCAATACTTGAAGCAACATCCCACTGTGTTAGAGAGAAAAGGAAGTGCAAAGAAGAAGGAAACCACTTTGGTTCTCAAAAACAGTAGCAGAAAGGTCAGAGCCAAAGGCTGGCCTTCAGGAAATATAAAGAACACAGTGGCATGAAGACAGGGAGGCATATCAAACTTCCCTAAGGGAAGCAGGGAAGGCAGTAAGGCAGGCAAGGCCCAAACCGAGGAAACACTAGCACAAACAGTAAAGAAGGGACAAGACTTTCTATAGATACATTAGTGAAAGAAGAAAGTCCAGAGGTGGTATTGCTAAGATCAAAGGAGATAAGGGGTGTGTGAGGAGGATGACCATGTAAAAGCATCTATCCTAAATAGATACTTCTGCTCAGTATTTACTGAAGAGAAGGTAGGGCAGGCCCACAGCTCAGCACCATGGACACAGAGGGAGGAGGTGAGCACTAGTCCCGTCACAAAGAAAGGGTCCCTACGAGCTCGATAAGCTCAGGATGAACAAGGCAATGGGACCTGATGGCATACATCTCAGAGTACTAAAGGAGCTAAGGGTGGAACTAGCAGAGCCATTATCAGAACTGTTTAGTGAGTCTCTGAGCACAGGAGAGGTCCCAGAAGACTGGAGAAGGGCTCATGTGATCCCGCTCCAGTGGTAGCAGGGAGGAGGCAAGGAACTAAGACGGTCAGTCTTACCTCAGTAGTGGGCAAGATTATGGAGCACTCCTTAAGGAAGGTTAGATCAACACCTGGAATCCATAGGAGCACAAGATCCAAGACAGCATGGGTTTACAAAGGAAGGTCCTGTCAAAATAATCTCATAGATGTCTTTGACTGGGTAACACAGTGGTGGACCAGGGGCAACTGATGTCGCCTCTCCAGACTTCAGCAAAGCTTTCGATACTGTTCCATATAGAAGATTGATTAATAAGCTGGGTAGGCTCGGGGTGGGTCAGAGTTGGTCAACTGGGTGGCAAAATGGTTGCGGACAGAAAACAGAGAGTGGTGGTAAGCGGTATACAGTCAAAAGAGATGCAAGTCACAAGTGGGGTACCTCAGGGATCAGTCCTGGGGCCAGTCCTCTTCAATATCTTCATCAGTGACATCGCAGATATACTGGAGGGTAAGGTTTGCCTGTTTGCAGATGACACCAAGATATGTAACAGAGTAGATGATCCAGATAGGGTGGGCAGAATGAGAAGAGATCTGGATAAGCGAACAAAATGGTCGGAAGAGTGGCAACTGGGGTTTAATGCAAAGAAGTACAAGATCTTGCACATAGGGAAGAAATCCTGAAGCCACCTATAGGCTGGGAGGGAGTTGCTGGCAGTCACAAGGGAAGAAAAGACTTGGGCATCATCACCACCACCGATGACCTGAAATCATCAAGCAGACCACTAAAGCAGTAGGTAAGGCTAGGGGATGTTAGGGTGTATTAGTAGGGTTATCACAAGTCGGAAGAGGAGGTAATAATCCTCTTTACAAGACACTAGTTAGCCCATCTGGGGTACTTGTGCAGTACTGAGGCCACACCTTCACAAGGACATTAACTAAATTGAGGCAGTCCAGAGAAGGGCAACCAAAATGGTGCAGGGACTGCATCAGAAAACATATGAGGATAGATTAACGGAGCTCAATATGTATACCCTACAGCAAAGGAGGGAGAAAGGTGATATGACTGAAACATTCAAACACCTTAAGGGCATTAACAAGGTGAAAGAGTCTAACATGTTTCAATATAGGAAAAATAGCAGGACACAAGGACACAGCATGAGATTAGAAGGAGGCTGATTAAGGGGTAAATGTGAGGAAGTTCTTTTTCACAGATAAGGTGGTGGATGCATGGAATGGCCTACCTCAGGAAGTGGTGGATATAAATACAGTGCAGGGCTTCAGACAGGCATGGGATAGGCATAAAGGAGCAATACAAATGAGTATGAATAGATAGGCCATTGACAGAGCAAGGCCGATGGCACATTTTCAAGGTAGAAAAAGAAATGGTCAGACTGGATGGACCTTGCGGTCCTTATCTGCCTCAACTATGTTTTCTATGTTACTTTGTAATTCTGACAGTAGTGCACATAATTTACAAAGCAAACAGGCCAGGTAAAATAAACACATTTCTGGTCACTTCTGGGTGAAAGCAATCACAGAATCTGATTTCTTGGGCCTGATTAGGTAAACACAAGTGTTTTGTGTTTACCAAAGGGCAGTATCTTTTCCGCTTTTTAAGTTTTTCTGCATTACCAACGGAAAACAAGATGGCGCAATCTGGACACTACATTCTGCATTTGCTTAAGTAAAACCCGCTTTCACGCAGCAAAACAGTACTTCGCATGGCACATCTAATTTTCCCATAAAATAACTGGAAACTTTAAACTTTAATAACTTTTGAGCGGATTAATATTTTTTCACCAAACCTTCAAAGCGTTGAACCATAATATAGGAGCACTACATTGCCCTATAATATATATATATATATATATATATATTTTTTTATTGAGATGAGTGGAATTTAGTTACAGGCCTGTATTGATATACTGTAATATAGAAATAGTCCTCTTTTGAATGGTAAAATCCATGCTTTTCAGGGTTTTAGGATAAAAATGTATAAGAATGTCTTCCTTTTGTAAGTGTTTGGGGAGAGGGAGATAATAAATCCTATGCATGCTTTTGTGATTTATTGCCAAACTCTTCAGGGCCTTCATGATTTAACAATAATTTTTCTTTGAAAATAAATGATTAGTTCCACTGGGGTTTGACATAATCTGAGTCTGTGGTTGTGCTGCGGGATCTGAGTATACTGCTTCATTTTTTGATTCAGTTTTGAGATGATGTACCAGTATAATGAAGTTTTTTTTTTTTTTTTACTTTTTATTTATATTTTATACTATACAGTACAGTCATTACATTCGAACAAAAGCATACAACATTTTCCAATAAAAGTTGATGTAATGAATGTGAGTCATTGTTACCTTTGATACAAGATGGAGGATATAAAACTTTTTGCCAGAATATACTAAAATGCTATATGCTCAGTGGCTCTACACCCAGGGCCCACCAGAACACGTGCTCGATAAAAAATGCTGTGCCCAGTTGGTGCCCATATGGTGCAGAACCTCCCCATAGTAATAATATATCAGTGCCCTGGCTGCCATCGGTTGTGCCCCAGCTGTGCCCTCGGTAACCATTTGTGGCTAGAGCAGCTACTGTATATGCTGCTAATGCCTTAAACTACATTTACTACATAGTAATTTTTACAGTAAAAATAATGGTCATTAGCCTTAATTTATACAGCCCTTGCAAAATATAAAGAAAAATTCCCTCTCCATAGCTCCCTTAGCCTATTCAGTAATAACAAAATTAAACAGGTTTAATCTAATAACTGTTCATATCTCTGTTATTATTCATTAATGTTTTAATCGTTTATTATATTTATTTTAAAACAATAGTCAAAGGTTTCATTTACTAAAGAACATGTTTATTCCCGACATTAGGTTGAGCAGCCTGATCGCTTCTTTAACCATATGCGACATCGCGAAAAGAACTAGATGTCTACTATTTAATAGAATATTCAGGAAGGCTTCTCACTTAGAACTAAAACAAAACAAGTAGCGACTTTATTTAATTTAACTAAAGAACTATAACTTATTAATCTAAAAGTCCAGATAGCTCAATGTTTGTCCGTATTCATAGAAGCCCCTTTTACCACATTTATCTTAAGGTCCCAACTTTAATTTTCAACTAGTGGGACTATTACCTGGAAGAGCGCTTTAAAATAGACTGGAAGTTCTAATGTGGAGCCCTGATTAGGCTCTTCTTCTCTCCCGACTCTTGAGGAATTCTCACCCTCTTGGGCCGCTTTCCACCCTGAGCTTTTGGCCATCTTTCCTGCCTTCTTGGGGTCAGTATATATGTAGATCTTCCTCCCGATACTGCCAGAGCAGTCTAACCAGCATCAACATACTTGTCGGAAACTCAGATCGGAATGTACGCCTTACAGCATCGAAGCCTTTTCTACATGTTGTATATGAGAGGTCAGGGAACAACATCACTCGGAACCCCTCCACATGTATATTCCTTTGGATCTAGCAGCTTGTAGGATACGGTCCTGAATCACTGAGGACACCGTAACGATTAATATAGTTCGGGGTTCCACTTTCTGGCCACTAGCTCTCCACGGTGTTATTCTGTAGGCATGAAGGATGACATCCTGAAGGTTTAACCCATAAGTCTGATTCAACCATGTTATCATGAAGGCACAAATCATCTCCTTCATTATTTCAGGCATTCAATTACCGAACATCGAGGCTCTCACACTGTGTTTTCTAGCTATTCCATTTGGCTAGACATAAGTGCATGTTCTCTCACACGCTTAGCTGCTGTGGCCAATGCTTTATTTGAGTTCTTTTGGCTCCTGCCGCTGCCTCCACCAGGCCGTCCATCCGTTGCTCCATGGCTATCATCGATCATGATATATGTCCATTTTTTATTGATATGCTGCACGTTTTGGTGAGGTGGAGAGGCCTTCTGGAGTGAATCGAGAGATGCCAGGCGAGTCCTCTTTATGGGGTTCCTCAACTCTTGCTCCGGTGGTGGTTGGTGCTTTGCAGCCCGCCACGAGGCGCAAAGAAATTGCCTCTGCTCTCTAAATTCTTCCGCCCATGATTGAAAAATCTGCCTTCAGCAGTACTTTCAGGAATAATATATCTATAATTCTGTATCACCAAATAGGTCCTTAGTTTGTTTTATTCTTATTTAAAGAAAGATTGTTGGGAGCTCTCAGAAAGAGCATCTTGACGGCTGAGCAGCTAGCCACGCCCCCAGAGCCATAATGAAGTTTTTTAAACAACACTGCTTTTATTTAACATAGTAAACTGGATTCGCATTGCTTGTAAAATTGCAAACAAACCAGATAGTGCTCTAATCTATTTATTCACCATTTCACACTTTTGTGTTTCACATGCTCAATGTTTACATGCTTTGTAATTTAAATATCTTATGCATATGTATTTATTCTTGACTACATAAACATGAAACCCTATACCACCCCTGATGAAGCCTTGTGAGGGGCAAATGCGCATGATGCTAGTTCACCTTGTCTGATTCTCAAATACATTTTACTAGCTACCTCAGCTGTAACAGCATCCGTCTCCTTTTCTTCTTGAGGCAGTTGTAAGACCTGGAGGAATCTTTGTTGCAAACCTATGGCCACTTGTCTTGCCACTGGGGAGTCAAAGGCTGAAGCCTGTGTATATAACTGGGGGAGAATATGGAGCACTTTGTCTCCAGCGTGTGCTCTATGTAGCTCACCCTTCTGTTATAGGCTCAGGACTAGCTGCTTCTATCCACAAACAAAAACTTTCCAGCTCACCTCTTTTTAAAGAATGACTCATTCACTGGGTGCATCCATTTCTGGAAAGGAAATTTCTTAATTCCAATGTGGCCCAGATAACAGCCAGGTGTACAAATCTGCTGGTTTCTACACCTAGCTATTAGGTGTGCTGCTTCTATGTTAAGGGAGCTGTTAATCTACTTTGCAGGAGTGTGAGGCCCAGACAGTAGAGATAAGCCCGGGGGACCCGGCTGTCTGTGTACTTGCCTTGTCTGTCACTTCTGCTATGGACCCAGCCAGGGTCTGTACTACTGCATTCTGCTCCCTCCCTAGTTTGTGGCAGTGAGCTGCAGGCGTCCAGTATAGCCCCCCTCCTCTAGGCCTGAATGGCCATCTCCCAGCTGCTATACCTTTTGACCCATCAGACTGGAGGCACCCTTCAGTTCACTTTAACTGAGGATGTGACAACACTTTGACCAATCTGTACTACAGGGTGTTACACATCACTGCTACCAGCTGGGTCAGATGCTTGACATGCTGATCCATTCCTCCATGTTTGCTTGCTCTGCTACCTACATGTGTAACCTGATCGAGATCGACTGCACAGAGCCAATTATAGCAACCTCTTTTTCACATTCAGACTGCAAGAGACGAGGGAGCAAATGGGGCAGCAATAGCCTATGGCTCATCACCAACATGTCCAGGAAAATTACATCATTATAAGTATCTAAATCCCCCAATCTCGAGTTCTAGCCTTACAGTAACTTTTTATTTGAAGTGTGTTTGGGTTGGTTTCTAGAGTAACTGAATATCGTGAAGAACAGCATCAGGAACCAATTCTGGACTTCTTTGCTGCTGCTTTAATCTCTGCATCATTTACTGCCTTAATGTGACCTTTGCAGCACAGATTTAGATAAGTGTCTTTCTATTCCACTGAGTCAGTCTGTTTGTATATCTTACAATTTGTACTGTCACATGATATTCCACTTTGAATTTAACATTTGTTGTTTTTACCTAAAGAGGTAGGTTACTGATAATCATAAAATGGCAACATGTCTTCTCTAGGGCTTATTCGCTCCTTGTACCCCCACCACCACCACCACCACCACCATGACACGGCCAGAGAGGAAGGGCTCCCTCAGGTACACACATCCAGATCCGGAGCATGCCAAGTCAGTGGTATGAGGGTCTGCGATGGCCATTAGAGACTCCCAGGATCATCAGTGCAATGACGCACCATACATGCGTCTTAGCCCGTCGATATCATGTCAGCTGTCGAGATCAGCCTTTACCCTACTAGACAGTCCCTATGCGTTGCTTCCCACTTGGTCTCCACCAGGTGGCAGCCACTGAACAGGATGCCAGAACTTAACTCCCAGAGAGAGAGAGTTGCCTTGGACGCCCAGTCCTCTCACCCCAGCCAATCCGCCTAAAGCGCATAGATGAGATCAACACACAACTAGTTGCTGATTTTGGAAGACTTCAGTCCTAGCTAACACAAAACAGCCTCATCCTAAATGCCAGCAAAACCCAGGCTCTGCTATTTGGGTCCTTGCCTAAGCTAAAATCCTGCAGCAACGGCCTCACCATCCAATGCTCAGATGGCTCTCTACTCTCCACCATCAACTCATTCAGATAACCTGGTGTTACTCTGGACCCTGCCCTCGACTTCAAACTGCACATCACAAATGTCTGCAGATCTGTCAACTCCAAACTTGGACTGGCCTACAAAATGAAATATTCTCTGACTCCTGCTGCCAGACTTGCAGCAGCTAGACCATCCTTCTTCCTAGCCTCATGTATGATCTTAACCCATACTACATAAACCAGTGCTTCAAACTTAAGACAAATGGAACATGTCATACAACAACGATGCCATTTGCTCTCTACTCACAGAATGACCCACCACTGCTCTCTCTATACCAAGCCAGGTTGGCTATCCCCACCTTCTTCTTGCCGCCTACTTCCACTCGGCTCCATGAATGACAACATCATGGTCCTCCAAACCAGCAGCCTTGCAACCTTGTTGACCCCCAGGAACAATCTTACTATCTGCGCTCCTCAATCCAATCTCTCCTGGCGGTCCCCAGATGCTCCACCAAGATGGGTCAACAGGCCTTTGCCTCCTTTCCTCCAAGAATCTGGAATGCTCTTGCATCACATCTCAGAGTTATGCAGTCCACTTCTGTTTCAAACTAGCATTTCACAGGTTCTAAGCAACTCAGATGCCTGCTCCTGCAAACTGACCCCCAAATTCTGTCTCTCTCTTCACATATTTTCAAACTCCTTCCTATCAAGTGTCCCTCCCCCAATCTTCTACTGTGAGTAATTTATACTCACCTTCTCCTGCTGTAGGAATCTGATAATGTTCTCTCTGTCTTAGCACAAAGTGTCATGTTCTGTACCTACTTCCTCCTGAACTGTATTGCTCAATAACAATGCTTATGTTTTACTATATGTCATATTTTGTACCAACGTCCTCCTGAACTGTATTGCTCCATAATAATGCTTATAACACAGGGTAACACACAGAGGCTAGTTGATTGGTGGATAGGGGTCGGAGTGACAGTGCATTAAAGCGCAGCTTATCCGCGAGTTAGGGTGAAAGGCGTCAGAGAGATCCCTGGGCAGACCTGCACTTGTTCTGTAAGGAAAGTAATTTTGCAAAGCCAGCCATTTGCAATGCTCTCTCAACTGCGCATACTATAACTGCACAAAACACAGGTACCCTTGCAAGTTACTATTCTCTACAGAAAAAGTGCAGGTGTGGTGGAATCTCAGGCGGGGCATCTGTCTTGCTGTTCTGTGACACCTGTCTGTGCCAGTACTGGCTCCCTTAGCCATAAGCTACATTGCTCCTGCCCCCCTCCCCGGCAGATCTCCACTCCGGTGTGTCACAGTAGCCACACATGTACTGCACGACATGGGAGAGAGAGAGACCTATTCCCAATCCTGATGTCTCCCTCAGCATAGATCGGTAGAGAGGCAGCATGACAGGGTTGTTTGTTGTCAATCGCTGACCGACCTCTTCTGCCTGCCATCCCCACCCACCCTCACTATCTGTCTCCAATTGCAGAAGAGGCGAGAGAGGCGGGGAGATAATGAGGCAGGACAGTAGAAGAAGATAGCGTGTCTGTCTCAGAAGTGTGGCCGCAGTTTGCTTTCTGTTTCGGCACTTGTCAGTGTGCAGTGGCAGTGCACTTTGTGTCCCATACCGGACATCCATGTGAACAGCGCCAGGGTGTGAGAGAGAGAGAGAGAGAGAGAGAGATCGATAGGCGTACTGGCACCAGCGTGACCGATGTCCCCTCCTCGTTCTGTTGCTGACTGATTTGGGAGCTTCTTGGGCGAGAACCAGGCGTGTGCTACCAGTTCCTTCAGTGTTCCGTGGCCAGTGCGAGGAGGGAGGAGGAGAGAGAAGGCAGATTCCCCATTTCTGAGAGTGCACTGAGTGACATCAGGGTGCCAGTGATTTTTCCCGAACAGGCTACTGCTGTAGGTGTTGTGCCAGTGAATGGGCTTCTGTCACTGAGAGAGAGTGGCCACCTCTGTCAGTAAAACCCGGTCCAGTACATGCAGCATTGGTCAGCAGTCACACAGAGAGGGAGAGACAGAACTACGATCGTTCATGTGGAGTGGCCCAGAGTTGTAGCAGACAGTGACTGACTGAGGAGAGAAGCATAACATCATCTGTGATATGCCAAGTTGTAGCAGAGAGTGACTGAGTGAGAGAGAGAATAAGATCGTCCATAATATCCAGAAGAAAATTCTTTATGTGTCTCTGTCTCTTCTCTCTCCCTCTGTGATCGACAACTGTTTGACTGTGGGTCATGTATCCAGACGTGACAGAGAGACAAGCGAGAAAGGGAGACAGAGTACAGTGCAGTGGCAAGCTGTCAGCTCATGAGACCTGCAGTGTTGTGTGTCTGTTGGGGGCCATAGAGTAATGGTGCTAAAGTACGTTGGAGATAATAGTATGCGAATAATTTCACAGAGCATATCAATGGTGTCTCTGTGAAATGTCTATATGCATACCATTACTGCAAATGCATTATTTGTTAGGGACTATTTTGCAGGTGGCAGGATACACTACCTTTTTGCTGTTTAAACGGCAAAAAAAAAAAAAAAACACCTTTTGATTTTTTGTTGTTTAAACATGGCCATGTTATAAGTTCAATAACCCACTTCAAGGCGTGCTATTACGAGTTAATACATCCTGGTGCTGTGAGGACACTCTGCCTGTGGCCTCATGCCTCCTAGCGCACCCGGTGTGCATTAATCCCTGTAACAGCATTAACCTGTCGCGGTTATTGCTTAGCTATGTCTGCTGCATATGTCATGTTTGTACCTACTTCTTCCACCTGAAATGTATTGCTCAATAATAATGCTTATGTTTATTGCATTGGTTTACCTCTGCCTGATTGTTCTGCTGTTGTATCATTGTTCTGTAGCCTCCCAGGTCGTGCCTGAAAATAGGCAGTGTTTGTCTAGTGCATTTACTTGGTCAACAAAAACTAACTAAATAAATAAAAATAAATAATGCAATGGTTTAGCATGGAAAAGTGTGGCAGGAGGGACAGACTGTGCAGCACAAAAGACTGGAGGGAGACTCTTTATCCGTGGAGAGGTTCAGTTTCTGCCTGTCTTTGCTTATCTGCCACAAGATGTCCTTTTGTTGGTTCTGGAATGTGCCTCTAAATCTCTTCCCATCTTACCAACACAAAAGCCACGTTTAGGAGGGAAAGGAGGGCTCACCATGCTATGTCTGGTTTAATTTGAGTGGATCACAGAATGAACTTAAAATGAGTAATTATGATTCTTTGGATACTGAAGTAATAAGATGTTAATTTATTTTCCCTAACATGACTGCTACATGTAATGTATTTGATATTAATAAGTGATGTATTGCTGCATTTATAAATTAAATGAAAAGACTAAATAAGAAAAAAAAAAAAACGCATTTACACACAGCAACACTCCAGAATTTGTGGTGCTGCACTGCGCCATGATGTTGGTGGCGGCTCAAGCTGTGTCCACACAGCTAGTTGCTGGAGCCGTTCTTCTCCCCTCACATGGTGACAGTGGTGATTGGCTGACACTGAAGCCCAGAATGCTCATTTTCCGTTGCACACCGAGGTTCGGCAAACAGCATTTTCATCAGCAGAAGAATGCTGAACTTGAAAGAAGATGCTTGAAAAATGTAAAATGAGGCTAAAAGATCTATAAATTGGGGTCATAAACTGGTACACCAATAATGGCATGTGCTAAGGCATATGCATATCCTCTGGGTCCAGAAGATATGCATATATATTAGCGCATGCCCAGTACTGCTGTCTCAGTTTACGCCCTAATTTATAATATTTTAGCCCCTGTTTTACATTTTCACGTACCTTTCCCAGAGTTCAGCATTCTTCTGCTGCTAAAAATACTTTTGATGAACTTGACTTGCTAAGGAGTGTATTCACAATTTAGCAGGCAAGCATTGGAGAAATTAATGGGGCCAGGAGGATACTGGGAGAAGAGACGTTCATCGGAAGCGAGCACTGCAGAGTGTCTTCACTGCAGGTGAGCGCTGTAAAGTAGCTTGCCCAGTACACAACCCCTCTCCCAGGTCGGATCAGAAACCCGATGCAGCGCTGTTAAGGCGCTCTAGAAAGTGTCCACACTGATGACTCTGAAGCACATCAACCCATGTGTAAACAGGGTTAAAGATAAAGAAATCTACTGCCTGCCAAACTGGAATAGCAACAAGTAGGTAAAGATTCATAGTAGTGTGGTACAATATTTGTGCTGTGGACCGGTCTAGATTACAGATGACCATGAATGGGAATGACTTGGGGGACTTAGCGAAACTTGAAGTGCTCTTTCTGTGTGCTTGTCTGTATATGTAGAGCTAAAGTATGTAGCTTCTCTGGGTGTGTGCATGCGTGCAAGTGTGCAGCTGTCTGTGACAGTGCTGTTGTGCACACACCTGTCTTTGTGTGCATTTATGCCTAGAAATAGTTCAGATGCATATGTAAGTGAACATGCATGTACATCTGTACAAGTTGTACACTCTGTGTTAATCTGTGAATGTTTGTGTAGGTAGTGCAGTCTGTGTGTGTCTTTGTCTGTAATGCTATCTTGTGTGCGAGTCTGTATATCTGTGTGCCTGCATCAGCGCATGTAGTACTGCCTGCATGTGGCAGTCTAGACAGGATGCTTCCTTATTTGCATCCCCTTACTCCTTATGAGTACACAGTGGTCAGCTGCATTTTTGATTACTGTATATACTCAAAGTCAAGTTTTCAGTACCAAAACTGGCACTGAAGAAGGGACTAAACTTATATGGGAGGTTGACTTGCAATTTTATTGTAGCGTCCCAACTGTAGTACAAATCACAGCTGTACCATTCACACTAACCCATCACTTAACTTTACTTCTTTCCAGCAGATACCCCACATGGACTCTTAGCCCAAAATAATGAATTTAGACAGTTTCTTCTTTTGTTTTGCATACCCACAGCTCTCAAACTCTCTCCCAACTTTCACCTGACTCTCTAATAGTACTTTCTCAACTGTTCTCGGAAGTCGCTCAATGCCATTAGCATCCCCATCCAGCACTATCAGGGTTATCTTTCCAGCAGTGGTGGCTGAGGTAGATATACTCTGCACACAAGTTTTGTAATGTCAACTAACACCGCTGTTGGAAGCAGGGAGTTACTGCTCACACATCAAGCTGCGAGTGCTTCTTCAGAGATGGGGTGTAAATGGCACATTCAACACCAGTGGAGTATTGCTTGGAGGTAGCAGGTGGGAGGAGCTGTGAATTACTGTAACATATAGATTTATGACTGAAAAGCTGCTGTGTGAAGGGAGAAGGCTTAAACAGTGCTGAGAGGATTAGAGGTGGGGATTAGTGTTTTAAAAGAGGGAATGATAACCTGGCAGTAGAAGCTTTGCAGGACCAGGTAAAAAATAACAGCTGGTGTTCAGTTAGTCCAGGGTGGGGTCAACCTACACGTGATGTATGAGAGTGCAGCATGCAGAATCAAGACCTTGAATATTGTAAGTAAACAGTGGGTTAAATAATACTACATATAAATGGATCATTACAGAAACATGGTGGGAGGATAAGGACAGCTGGGACAAGGCTATTCTAGGTTATAACCTATATTTTAAATCAAGGATGCATAGGAAAGGGGTGGAGTGGCCATGTATATACGAGTCAATAAAAGCGCAGATTATGGTAACAACATAGATGGGCTGGAGACATTTTGGGTTAAGCTGCTACCCCAGAATGGTGCCAAAATTATTGTGGGTTTAATTTACAGACCTCCTAGTATCTTGTTAGATGCGGATATAGCACTACAGAAACAAATAGCTGATTTTGATCCAGCTGATAGAATATTAATTCTTGGAGATTTAAACTTGCCCTGTATAAACTGGAAACAAGCAACAGCTGAGGACAAAATAGACATAGGTCATTTGGACATTTTTATAATTTAGGATTACAACAAAAGGTATTGGATGCTACAAGGGACATTAATATTCTTGATGTTGTCTTAACAAATATGGGCAGTGTAATAAATAATGTTAGGACAGATTGCCCACTTAGTAATAGTGATCATAATACAGTCCACTTTGAGATTAAGGAACGGTGGTTCTGAAGTAGGAAGGATCCACAATCAAATTAAATTTTAGAAGGGCTGATTTTGATTATTTTCGTGAAGAAATTTCCAGATGGGAGTGGGGCCAAGAATTATAAGATAAATCAGTGAATGATATGTGGAGCCATTTGTTGAAAAAATTGAGTGACTTGCCTCCGACTTATATTTTTCAATCTTCAATTGATAAGGGGAAGTTCCGAGGGACTGGAAGGATGCTACAGTGGTTCCATTATTCAGAAGGGACTAGGAAAGAACCTTCTAACTTTAGACCTGTGAGTCTGACTTCAATCATAGGGAAGTTATTTGAAGGTATCTTAAAAGAAAAAACATTAGATTCCTTAAGTGAACAAGGCTTTGTGATCAGTTTCAGCATGGATTTACAAAGGCAAGATCATATCAAACAAATCTTCTGTTCTTTTAAGACAAGGTTAATCGAGAAGTGGATATAGGGAATCGGTGGATATGGCCTTCATGGATTTCGGAGGCATTTGACAAATTGCCTCATTTAGAGTTATTGAATTTACTAAGGAAATCAAGATACACAGCAATATAATTCACTGGATTTTGGATTGGCTGAAAGATAGAAGACATAGGGTAACTATAAAGGCAGCTTTCAGATTGGGCATCTATTACTAATGGGGTGCCACAGGGATCAGGTTCTGGGGCCATGTTTATTTATCATCATATCTCTATTCCAAAACTGCAAAATTCTAAGATATAGTTATACAAGTTGCAGACGACTGTAGGATTGGAACAGTGGTGAATAATGTTACAGATGGGACTGAGTTGCAGGGGGCTTTGAATGATATTGTGGAGCGGACCAAGGTAAATAAATTTGAATTGAATGATTCTAAGTGTAAGATAATGCATCTGGAAAACATAATATGGAAATAAAATATAAATTAGGCACAGATCCGTTATGAGACACATATGGAAGTGACTTGGGAGTTAAAATTACAAATCAACTAAAATTACGATACACACTGTAGATCAGATTAGAAAAGCAAACCAAATTATTAACTGCATATTGAGACATATCTCTAGTAGAGATAGTAGGGTGTTGATGCCACTATAGTGCTTTAGTTAGACCTCACTTGGAATATTGTGTCCAGGTGTGGTCTCCTTATAAAAGAGAACATATAAACAGAATGGAGGTGTCCAGAGACAAGCCACAAAAGCTATTACCTCACTGAAAGCTAAGTCTTATAATGACAAATTGGAAGCATTGCAATTATATTTCTTGAGTTATAGGAGATTAAGAGAGATCTGTGCATGCTTTTAGAGCTATGGGTGACCCAAAATTATTACTGGATTTGGGTTTTGTTCCCAATCTAAACAAGTGCAGCAGCAGAAGGCATGACGACAGCCAATTATTCGCACCTAGGTGGAATCGAAATTTAAGAAAATTTGGTACAGTCGGAGGGTGATTCAATTTGGTATGAGCTCCTGATACAGTAGTGAGGGATCCAATTATGGATGCTTTTAAGTCTAATTTGGATGTCTATTATAAGGCTATAATCACTAAATTTTAAACCTATTAAATTGGTGTAAGCTATGTGGACTTTTTGTCTGTTGCTGTGAAATTTTCTATGATTCTATGATATTGCAGGGTGGGCAATTAGCAGTATTAATTAAAAACAAAACAAAAATAAAAAAAAAAACCAGAAGAGCCTAAAGTGTCATATTATTAAAATATATCTTTAGACTAATACATGCTGCAATTAGTTCTTTATTCTTAACACAAATATGCATTAATGCAGGGTGCACAGATTAACTTTAATAGATGAAAAGGATTATATTCAGTTTCATTATATGTTACATATTGAAAGATGATTCCCATTCTGTTTAAATTACTAATACTTAAATTTAGTGTAATAGGACCTAACAAATAGTCACAACTTAGGTAGAATGTGGGTAACAACCAATCAATCAATCAATCAATCAAAATCTTTATTTATTCAGGAGAACATCATTGAGCAAAGCTCATTTACAAGATGGACCTGAGTGGTCATACAAATGAGGATACAAGTATTATTACATAGACAAGAATAGAATAAATAGCAATACAATGGCATGAAATGATTATATACAACAATTTACATATATACAAGTAACAATAGAACCATTTAGCCTGTAGGAAAAAAAGAGGACAAAGGGTATAGCAGTCCTAAAATATAAGTTATATAGGTCTAAACTAGTTTTAAGTGAATATAATAGGTGATTCGGAAGAAAGAAATTGAGTTAATATAATGGATAGAAAAAGGGAGGTTTAGTTGGGTCAGATAGGTGGGGATTATGCTTTATAAAAGCAATTGCAGAGCTCTGGAAAAGAGGCGGAGAACAATCTTTTGAAGGATGCCAGAGGTAGTAGGCTATCTAGCTTCATGGATTTTGGAGAGAGTTCCATGCAGCTGCTAAGGAATAGCTGAAAGCAGCCCTCCCATACGGGTGCAGGCATTGGGGACCTTTAATGTGATGAGTTTACTGATCCTTAAGGTGTATGGCCTGGTTGTAATTTGGTAAAGCAATCAGTGATATAGGTCGTAGTTTGCCTGTTAACGCTTTGAGTATCCAGATAACAGCATTCCTATTTCTTCTGTGTTGCAATGATGTCCAGTTGACTGCCATATAAAGGGAGCAATGATGGGTGTTGGAGGGAAGGTCAGTAATAAATCTTATGGACCTGTGATACAGGGTGTCCAGCTTATGTAAGAGATGACTTGAACAATGGCAGTAGAAAAATCAGCATAATCAATGAGGATAGGAATGAGGCCTGAATTAACCTTTTTTGGAATCACTGTTTAGGTAATGTTTTATTCTAAAAATAGTCAGAGCCTCTGTCTTAGCTTTTTAAGTAACTCTTCAATATGGACAGAATAGTCAAGCCTGTTATCTATCAGACTCAAGGTATTTGAAGTTATCAACAAATTCAAGTTTCTCTCAAGTAAGGTGGATATATGTAGGGTGTTGGATGCTGGGGTAGTGGTAGTACAACTCTTTGTGAAGAACATAGCTTTTTGTTTTTGCATTTAGAAGTAGTTTTTTGTCAAGTAGATTGTGCTGCAGAATGGAGAATTCGGATTGTAGAAGTTCACAGGCTTTGGAAGGTGAGGATTGCTGACATACAATACAGTATCATCAGCAAACAGATGAATGTTAGATTGAGTGAGGTTGGCATCAATATTGTTTATATAAATAGCAAAGAGGATAGGGCAAGAATAGAGCCTTGTGGTACACCTTAGCAGAGGTTTTGAGGTGGAAGGTAATTTCCATTTCTAACCAGTTGCGACCTATCTGAAAGGTAATCCTTAAACCAGTTGGTGATAGGAATCCAGGCCTAATGAGTTAAGGGAGGTGAGTAATAAGTCATGATCCACTGTGTCAAGGCTTTACTCAAATCCAGAAACACAGCACAGGTAAAATTTTTGTCCAAATTAGTCTGCCAATCGTTGGTTACTTGGCTAAGGCAGTAATGGTGCTATGCTTTGATCTAAATCCAGATTGTGCAGAATTTAGAAGGTTATTGTTATCCAGATAGTCCCTTAACTGAGAGTTTACTAGTTTTTCGAGCATCTTAGATAGTACTGGTAGGATGGAGATAGGTCTGTAATTGTTGAGATCCCTAGTATCACCAGATTTGAGTAATGGAACTACTTGAGCTGTTTTCCAAGTAGATGGAATGGATCCAGTAGTTAGGAAAGATTGAAGAGATGAGTAAGGGGCAGATAAGACATGTGAAGCAATTTTCAGGAAATAGGGATCCAGGAGTCTGCACCTGCACTTTTAGTTGTGTCTAAATTAGAGAGGAGATCTTCCACTTCTTTCACGGATATTGGGATGAAGGAAAAGTTGAAGTGGCCATTTGTCCCACAGTAGTTTGCAGGTTCAAGGAAGATCTCAGGATATTTGCAGGTGATGAGTCAAATGCTAGGCCAGCAGTGGTGAAGTGAACATTGAAGGTATTTAAGATTTCTTGTTTACCTGTAATTTCTGTGTCATTTAGTAGCAATTTGGTGGTTAAGGCAGGAGTAGAATTCTGGCCAGAAGTCCTTTATTGTACCCCAAGTCTGGATGGGTTATTGTGAGGCATCCAATTCAGCTGTATAGTAGGCAGTTTGGCAGTTCTTATTTTTTGTGCATGAATTCCTTGCTTTTCTGAAATTTAGCCAATCACTGGTGTCCTTTGTTTTCTTGCCTTTTCCACAGCTTGTCTCTGGTTCTCAAGGCTGCTTTAAGCTCAGAGGTGAACCAAGGCAGGATTTTACCTGTTCTGATACTGGTGATAGGTGCATGAATATTGAGAACATTGGTGATAATATCCTTTAAAGTCTGGAGTGCTGTTTCAACAGAGGTTGTAAGATAGAAATCTTGCCAATATATTGTAGTACTCAGGTCATGGAGGTAACCTGAGATATTGAAATTCTTTTGACCTTTGAGGATAAATTCTGCAGGATTTGGTGGTTTGAGTGTGGATCTTATGCCAGCTATAGGGTAATGGTCACTCACATCACTTGGCAGTACTCCTGCATGTGAGTATAAGTGAGGCTTGTTTACCAACATAATATCCAGGAGTGAGCTGTTGCTGGAATTTCTTGATTAATCCTAGTTGGGTCTTTAATCAGCTGTGTGAATCCATAGGTGTCACAAAGGTTATCAAAGGTGCAGATACATTAGACAACCAGTTTAAATTCAAATCATCAAGGATGACCGGTATCTTCAGGGCCTTGGTTGAAATTGACCCTAGGTGAGAAAGCAGTTTAAGGCCTACAGAGGGGGCCTATAGCATCAATCAGTTTAAATGGGCAATTAGGAAGGCAAATTTTGATTGATAAACATTCAAATTCATTTGGCTCAGATGTGTTGATGAGGCAGGTTGCAGAGAGATGGTGTCCTTAATGTATATGGCCACCACCACCCCTGGAAGGGGCGATCTGCTCTGAAGAGCTGGTAATTGGGAAGGTTTACAACACTGTCTTTGTTGTAGGCCTGAGCCAAGATTCAGAGATGACCAGGAAGTCTGGAAGAGTATGTGCCACCCAAGCCTGTATTAAGATGAACTTTTAGGAGGCTGCAAGCATTGAAGTGTATGAAGCTTAGTCCTTTTATGGTAGTCAGCTCAGAAGGGAAGATAAATTGACAATGGGGCCAGGATTAATCTCAATGGTGCCAATGCATAAAAGGAGGTAGAAGATTAATTTGACTAGGGCTCCAAGGGATAGGGATAGAGAGTGATCAGAGCATTTCCTCTTAATCCTAGATGCACACTGTGTGTGGGAGATGGTGCTGTTATATAGGTGTGTCTTTTATCATAACATAGGGAGTCTGATGGACAGGCATAGAGGGTTTTATAGATCCAGGATACATGTAAAGGGCTAGGAGAGCTGGATTGTTAGAGAGGCTTTATGGGGATACCCAGGGTTGCAGTGTAATAGTGGTTCAAAGTGAATAGGAATAGATGGTTGTACATTGTGGATGGCAGTGGAAGCAGAACATACTCATTAACTTATTCGTCATGACAGGGGTATAATATGATTATCATAATGGAATGGGGAGATGAGAGGCTAAGGAGCAAAGAAACAAGTTAGCATTGTGCGGGGTAGGTATGGGTTAACAGAGAGAATTAGATGTGGGCGTGGATGAGAGAAATGGAGGAAAAGAGTGTATAATACAATTAACCAAGAGGGGAGGGGGCGGGCAAAATTTTGCGGCTTTGCCCGTACGCTACACTGCTTCTCCCAGCCTCTGGAACTCTTGGTCGGCTGGAGTCACCGCCGGCCCGCTGGCTCGGAGCCTTCTGCGGCTGGAGCTGGAGGCAATGCGGCTGCAAGTCAGGGGACAGAGGAGAAGGCAGTGAAGGCAATTTTATTGCAGGCAATCTGCAATGGGTGCAAGAAACAAGAATCTGCACAACAAAAGACTGGGAGGGTTTGGGGGGTTAGGCGCCTAAGCGTCTAGCCCACACATCCCCAGAAAAGGCTGAATCACTAGCAAACATCACATCAAAACATGTTTAAATTACCCACAATTTTAAGTAAAAACAGCTCTTTAAGGAAATTAACACAAGTTACAGCTAATCAGAAAAATCCATCCAGAAAAGTGTTGCAGAGTCCAGCTAAAGTCAATGGAAAAGGCGCACCAATCGGAAGCAGCAGAGACAGCGGTCGCTCCTCGATTGGCCGCGGCGCTTTGCTCATTTCACACTGCTTCTCCCGGCCTCCTGGAACTCTTGGTCGGGTTGGAGGTCACCGCCGCCTGGCTGATGCTCGAGCCCTCTCTGCGGCTGGAGCTGGAGGGCAATGTCAGGCAAGTCAGGGACAGAGGAGAAGGCAGGTGAAGGCAATTTTATTGCAGGCAATCTGCAATTGGGTGCAAGAAACAAGAATCTGACAACAAAAGACTGGGAGGGTTTGGGGGTTAGGCGCTAGCGTCTAGCCCACACAGATCCCCAGAAAAGGCTGAATCACTAGCAAACATCACATCAAAACATGTTAAATTACCCACAATTTTAAGTAAAACAGCTCTTTTAAGGAAATTAACACAAGTTACAGCTAATCAGAAAAATCCCATCCAGAAAAGTGTTGCAGAGTCCAGCTAAAGTCAATGGAAAGGCGCACCAATGGAAGCAAGGCAGAGACAGCGGTCGCTTCCCGATTGGTTGCGGCTTGCCGTACGCTCACACTGCTTCTCCCGCCTCCTGGAACTCTTGGTCGGCTGGAGGTCACCGCCCGCCATGCTCGGAGCCCTTCTGCTGCTGGAGCTGGAGGCAATGCCGCTGCAAGTCAGGGACAGAGGAGAAGGCAGTGAGAAGGCAATTTTATTGCAGGCAATCTGCAATTAGTGCAAGAAACAAGAATCTGCACAACAAAAGACTGGGAGGGTTTGGGGGGTGTAGGCCGCCCAGCGCCTAGCCACACAGATCCCCAGAAAAGGCTGAATCACTAGCAAACATCACATCAAAACATGTTTAAATTAATCCACAATTTTAAGTAAAAAACAGCTCTTTAAGGAAATTAACACAAGTTACAGCTAATCAGAAAATCCCATCCAGAAAAGTGTTGCAGAGTCCAGCTAAAGTCAATGGAAGGCGCACTAATCGGAAGCAAGGCAGAGATAGCGGTCGCTTCCCGATTGGTTGGCGGTTTTGTTGCACTTTTCACACTGCTTCTCCCGCCTCCTGGAACTCTTGGTCGGCTGGAGGTCACCGTCGCCCGGCTATGCCTCGAGCCTTCTGCGGCTGGAGCTGGAGGGCAATGCCGCTGCAAAGTCAGGGGACAGAGAGAAGGCAGTGAGAAGGCACCTTATTGCAGGCAATCTGCAATTAGGGTGCAAGAAACAAGAATCTGCACAACAAAAGACTGGGAGGGTTTGGGGGGTTAGGCGCCTAAGCGTCCTAGCCCACACAGATCCCCAGAAAAGGCTGAATCACTAGCAAACATCACATCAAAACATGTTTAAATTACCCACAATTTAAGTAAAACAGCTCTTTAAGGAAATTAACACAAGTAACAGCTAATCAGAAAAATCCATCCAGAAAAGTGTTGCAGAGTCCAGCTAAAGTCAATGGAAAGGCGCATCAATCGGAAGCAAGGCAGAGACAGCGGTCGCTTCCCGATTGATTCGGCTTTGCCATGCTGCTTCACACTGCTTATCCGGCCTCCTGGAACTCTTGGTGGCTGGAGGTCGCCCGCCCGCTGGCGCTCGGAGCCCCTTCTGCGGCTGGAGCTGGAGGGCAATGCCGGCTGCAAGTCAGGGACAGAGGAGAAGGCAGTGAGAGGCAATTTTATTGCAGGCAATCTGCAATTAGGTGCAAGAAACAAGAATCTGCACAACAAAAGACTGGAGGGTTTGGGGGTAGCGCCTGGCGCCTAGCCCACACAGATCCCCAGAAAGGCTGAATCACTAGCAAACATCACATCAAAACATGTTTAAATTACCCACAATTTTAAGTAAAACAGCTCTTTAAGGAAATTAAACAAGTTACAGCTAATCAGAAAAATCCCATCCAGAAAAGTGTTGCAGAGTCCAGCTAAAGTCAATGGAAAGGCGCATCAATCGAAGCAAGGCAGAGACAGCGGTCGCTTCCCGTGGCTGCGCTTTGCCTGCATTTTCACACTGGCGTCCCCGCCTCCTGGAACTTTGGTCGGCTGGAGGTCACCGCCGCCCGCCATGCTCGGAGCCCCTTCTGCAGCTGGAGCTGGAGGCAATGCCGGCTTTCACACTGCTTCTCCCGGCCTCCTGGAACTCTTGGTCGGCTGGAGGTCACCCGGCCGCTGGCGGCCTGGAGTCCCTTCTGCGGCTGGAGCTGGAGGGCAATGCCGACTTTCACTGCTCTCCCGGCCTCCTGGAACTCTTGGTCGCTGGAGGTCACCGCCTGCCCGCTGGCGGCCCGGATTCTCCCTCTGCGGGGCTGGAGCTGGAGGGCAATGCGCCGCTCACACTGCTTCTCCTGCCTCCTGAACTTTGGTCGGCTGGAGGTCACCGCCGCCCGCTGGCGGCTCCGGAGCCTTCTCGGCTGGAGCTGGAGGCAATGCCGCTTTCACACTGCTTCTCCCGGCCTCCTGGAACTCTTGGTCGGCTGGAGGTCACCGCCCGCCGCTGGCTCGGAGCCCTTGACGGCTGGAGCTGGAGGGCAATGCCGGCTCACACTGCTTCTCCCGCCTCCTGGAACTCTTGGTCGGCTGGAGGTCACCGCTGCCCGCTGGCGGCTCGGAGCCCCTTCTGCGGCTGGAGCTGAGGGCAATGCTGCTGCAAGTCAGGGGACAGGGGGACTATGTGGATGGGCCCAACGCTCCCCATGTAAAGTTCGCTAGTTCAATCAGTTTATTGTGAATGGATGAAATCCATTGAGCAAGCTCATTTGCAAGGAGGTCCCTGCACAACACACTCATCAAAAACAAAATACACAGTAGTAAAATATCACACAACAGCAAAACAGTGCAAAGAAGCTCATAGATTAAAAGATGAAAAGAATACGTCATTAAAATAATAGCAAATACTTTTGAAATACACAGTTAACAGTGAGTTACACAAAATAAGACAGATCAGTGCAGCCAGATATGAAACAAGCAGTGAGAATAAGTGCAAATTGTTGAAAAGTTAATCCGGCGAGGGATGAGAAAGAAAAGCAAGGTGGTGTATGGGGCTTGAGGAGGGTTTAGAAACAGTGGCAGGGTTTGGGAATAGTTTCATTAATGATCCTACTGAATGTACTTAGTGGGATTAAAGGCTGAAGGTTTAGTAAGCACTGGTGAGTAGAACAGGGTGGTCAGGTTTAAAGTGTAAAATGCAGGATCAGACAAAAGTAGGAACAGGTAAAACTTAAGGGTTACAAAAAAACAAAGGAAAGCAGGAGACACCCAAATATAGGGTAAAAGTGAAAACAAAGGAAACAAAAGGGTGAGGTAGAAGTACCACGGGAGTAGAGAGGAGGTAGAGGGGTAATCGAACTTTCATAGACACTTAGAAGAAGTAAGGATCATGGGAGTGGTGCAATGCAATAGGTTGTGATGCAGCAGTCTTTCGGGAGACTTCTGGAACTGGTGCTGCCCCTGATGTACTCATCTCTCCAGGTTGCAGGCACAGGTTGCTGGACTCTGGGCTGAACTGGCAAGGGTACAGCAGACCTTCTGCCCCACCCAGGGCCACAAGTCTGCTGCTTCTCCCCAAGAGGATGCCCTTGACAAAGGCAGAGCAGATGAACCATAGTGGGCTCCAGGAGGGTGGGAGGTGAAGGGTACATACTCCTCCACCCATACCACTGCAGAACACCCTTTGTCTTACTGGTGATAAGGGCAGCCAAGAGGAGGTACCTATTGCAATGGGAAGGAAGGAGGTAGGGTCCTCAGAAGTGGAGGCCCCAAGGAGGGAGGGAGAAGCATTTAGTCAAAGAGGAAGCAGGTACTGGTGGGGAGTCAACTGTGAGAGTGATAGACTGGAATACGCGGGGCGGGTAACTAGGAGTTAAAGTGCTTTAGGGTGCCACAGCTGGGAGAGACGGTGAGCGGGATCCTGTGGATGGCTAGGGCAGCAGGAGCAGGGAGGGAGCAGGATATTGTACATACTGGAACAAAATTATATAGTACGGGAGAAGGTAGGAGTGGTGAAGGGAAACTTCAGGAAGCTGGGAGAGGCCTCCAAGCAGGTAGCAGGCACAGTGGCTTTTTCAAGAAGCTACCAGTGTACAGCCAGGAAAGGCAAGGAACTCCACAACAGGGCATTTAATGAATCATTGAAGACATTGGATAACCACCTATCTGTACTGGGTAGGGTACGGACCTCCAGTGCAGGGCAAACAGATGGATAAGGCACTTGGAGAAGCCATCATCAGAAAGGCAAGGAAGGAGGAGGGTGCTGCTAGTTGGTGACTTCTATTTCTCAGTTGTGGACTGGAGCTTTCCAACAGCAGCACTGGCAAGGAGCAGGGCCATCCTCAATGCCCTACAAGGGTTTTTTTCAGACAGATAGTCCAAGAACCCACCAGAGATAGGGCAGTGCTAGATCTGATGCTTACAAATAAGGGCAGTGCTGAAGACATCACAGTGGGCAATCGTCTCCTGTGTACCAGTGATCACTGTAGTGTGGTTCAGCATAAAGACAGGAGCACAGGCAAACCACACAACGATAGGGTTCTGGACTTTAAGAGGGCCAGTTTTAAAGAAATGGGAGACTGTCTCAGGAACTGGCTAATGAGGGTGGGAGGGATGTCAGACAAGGGTAAAGGCACAATTGGGAAAATAAGGGAGGGCATAACTAAAGCAACCAACCTATACATGCAGGAAGTGAGCAAAACATGAAGGAAAGGAGACAAATAGCAGTTACATAAGAACTTAGCATAACAGTAGCTCTTGAGAGAGTTCCCTGCAGTAGGTCTTCACAAGTAGGACTGCACCCCTGGCATCAGGACCACATGGCAAACTTATAGCTAGCAATCACCAGTGGTACTGCCCCGATGTCAGGTGATGGGACGTCAATGTGGCTATAAATAGAGGTCCCCCACCCGCTTCAGTTCTCCCACCAGAGACCCCGGAAGAGGAAGCAGGAGAGGAGTGAAAACTCCTGATACCCTGAGTCCTACATAAAACAAAGTCCTGGGAAGGAGGAGAAGAAAACACAGGAGCTAGGGAAGGTGGGTGGGAAATTGAAGATCTACTGTTACGGTAAGTTCTTACATAGCTGCTATATCTTACTTCAAGAGGGTTCTCAGTAGGTCTTCACAAGTAGGACTAAATATCATGCAGTCAACTAAATAGAAGGAGTTGGAGACTAGGTTCGGGAGGAGAAATGTCTGCCAACATAGTCTTGTATGATAGAAGTCCTTGCAGGACTGTAAACCAGCCCATGCATCTAGAAGCAATGTCCAGGCTGTAATGTTTCACAAGGTGTGGAATAGGACTAGGTGGCCACTGCAAATGTCTGCGGTGGACACATTTCTAAGAAAGGCAGTGGAAGTGGCCACCCCTAGTCGAATGGCTCTGACTGCCCTCGAAGGGGCTTCTTGTACTACTGGTAAATGTATATGAATACAGTTAGCCAGTTTGACAAGGTCTGTTTGGAAACAGCCTTGCCCTGGCACTTACAAGCAAAGGTGATGAAGAGTTGATCCACTTTCAACCTCCTTAGTCCTTGAGACGTAATATCTCAACATATCCTGTGCACATCAAGGGTGTGCAGGAGATACCCCCTACTAGAGTACTCTGGGTAATACACGGCAGTTCGACATTCTGATTTAGAATAAATTCCAAAACAACCTTCGGAAGAAATTAAGATTAGTCCACAGAGCCACCTGATCTCTGTGGAAATTAAATAGGGCTCTTACAAACTAGAGCCTGAAGCTCTGAAACTCTTCGAGCTGAAGTAATCGCAACTAAAAAGAGCATTTTCTATGATAGGTAATGCATATCACTACTTGCTGCCGGCTCAAAAGGAGGCAAAGTAAGTTTTCTAAAATAAAATTAAGATCCCTGGGGTGAACGGATACCAGACCAGAGGTTTGAGATGAAGGATCCCCTTCAGGAAAGTTCTAAAAACTCTAGTTGGCTAGGGTTTTGCCCTCCACCAGAAGGTGATAGGCTGAAACCACGAGAGATGGACTTTCAAAGAATAACTGAGGTCCAAATCTGGCAGGTGCAAGAGGTACTCGAGGATCTGGGAAGCTGAGCAGGAAAAAGGGTTTAGGCCTTTGGCTGTGGCCCAAATCGAAATCTCTTCCACTTCATAGTATACATGGATCTAGTGGAGGGTTTCTGGCCTCCACTAGGACTGGGCGACTCTGGAAGAGATGCCATGCATGAAGGTGGAGTGATCTGAGGCTCAGGTGTAGCAGGGTGCCCTGCTCCTGGGTCAGAAGGTCGTGAGAGAGAGAGGTAGAGGTAGTGGGGTTCCATCACTAGCTGTTGCAGCAGAGGGAACCATATCTGCCAAGGCCACAGAGGGGCAATGGGGATCATGTGTGTCCCTCTGCGATAACCTAATAGTCTTCAGGTGAAGCTACCTCTGGCTGGAAGCTGCAACACTGGACTTAAGATTTGCAAGAAAGTGAGTTGTGCTCACAACAGAGGAGGTGAACCTTACAATTTACAATTGTCTTTGGTTTGAAGCAGATTCCTTAGGAAAGTTAATATTCTTCAGGTGGAGGATACTTCTAACTGAAGGGTGAAATAAGGAACTTAGAATTATCAGAAAAGGCAGTCTTTCAATCAACAGAGGGAGGTGGAGCTACTTTACTTTTGTTACAATTGTTAAGATTTTACTGTTTTCTGTGTTTCTGCCCTTCTGCACAGCTGACTTGATTGGAGTTAGTGATTGACTGTTTGCATTGCAATATTTGTAATACTGTGAGTATTCACTGGGCTAAGAATTTGTCATAAGCCCTGAATTGAGGGCAGGTTACAGGCTGTGTATTGGACCCAGACAGTGCCTAGGGGTGGAAACTGTTTTTCTTTTGTTTATCTCTGTGTGCCTTAAAAGGCCAGGCCAGACTGTCAGGAAGTGCTTACATCACAGCTACTTAACAGTCAATAGCTCTGGAAGAATCTTACAGACCTTGATAAAAGTACTAATTTTAGCAGGCTCATCAGATAACCTAATAGTCTTCAGGTGAAGCTACCTCTGGCTGGAAGCTGCAACACTGGACTTAAGATTTGCAAGAAAGCGAGTTGTGCTCACAACAGAGGGAAGTGAACCTTACAATTTACAATTGTCTTTGGTTTGAAGCAGATTCCTTAGGAAAGTTAATATTCTTCAGGGTGGAGGAGACTTCTAACTGAAGGGTGAAATAAGGAACTTAGATTTATCAGAAAAGGCAGTCTTTCAATCAACAGAGGAGGTGAAGCTTGCTTTACTTTTGTTACAATTGTTAGGATTTTCAGTGCAGGAAGAGTTTAAACCCACAGAGGCTGAATACTGTTTTCTGTGTCTGCCCTTCTGCACATCTGACGGTGTTTGGGGCTGACTGTTTTCAGAGCACAAGTCACCAGGCTGTTTGGGGCTGGGGAGGTTTACCTGTGTCTGACCTGGATGTTTGATTTTCTCTGTTTGATTAGCAGGGTATTTTCTCTGTCAAATTGTCGTGCATGGCATCTTGCTGACAGGAAGGCACTCATCCAGCGGTAGCTCAGAGCTTTAGCTGATTGTCGCGGAGGGCACAGTTTAGGCCCAAACCCTTTCCCACCCCTCACCCCACCCAACCCTGAAATAGTTCATTTATACCTGGGGTTCTGACATGATTTCTCAAGAGGGCAAGGTGCATATCACGTCATATCCTCTCTAGCACACTGCACTGACAATATAAGCATACACATTATATAAATAAATATATTTCTATATAAACAGACCAATCACACACACACACAAAGAAAAACAACTAAACAAGGTGAGACAGTTATGTGGGGGTAGTACAATATAATGGCTGTGGGCAGCAGTCTTCCAGGAGTCTTTCTGGAGGCTGAGATGCTGCCTGTTTGCAGACAACTATCTGCCCTGAGGAGAGCTGCCCATCTTCAGGCCGCACTGGACAGTAGCAAGGGAACCTCCCCCATCCAGGGAGCACCAGAGCCACCACCATTACCCCAGAGGATGCCAAGAAAGCATAGCAGTTGGACCACAGTGGGCCTCAGGGAGGGTAAGGGTGGTGGAACAGAGGAACACCCAGTCAGTTGTTCCACCCACAATCCATACACCATTCTGGGGAGCATAGTTCCCCACGGATGCACCCTCAGAGGAGACTAAGGAGGTGCAGACAACTGTCACAAGGGAGGCCCTCAGGAAGGAGGCAGAGGGCACCACAGGGAAAGGAAGCAGCTCCTGGTGGGGGCTCAATTATTAGGGGATAGAACTCAAGGGAGCAGGGAAAACCGCGGCGGCAGGCCTGCCTGCTGCCATGGCTTGAGGGACAGGAAGCGATCCCTAGGGATCACGAGAACAGTTGCACGGAGTCTGAGCTGACCATTGTCCACCTAGGGACAAATGACTTAGCTCATCATGAGATTAGAGCAGTGCAGAAGGACTTTGTAGAGTTGGGGAGGGGCTTAAGACAAGTAGCACAACAGTATCCTTCTCAGAGGTGCTGCCTGTCAATGGTATGGGTGAGGCGAGGTACTTTTGCACCATGCAGTTTAACGAATGGTTGAAAAAATGGTGTGGAGTGCAGGGTTTGGCTTCATGGGGACTGGAGTTCCACCTAGAGGAACACCAGCCTATACTGGCAGGATGGTCTGCATCTGTTCAGAGAAAACAAGTCTTTTGGGCAATTGGTTTAAATGCTTCATTGAAAGCTTTTTAAACTAGTCAAGGGGAGGCACTGATATGCAGCAGGAAAATCCCAGCCTCCCTACAAAACAAGGTACTAAAATGAGAAAAAGACCAAGGTAGAAAGGTCAGTGGGGAATGCTGCTACAGAAGGTAAAGCCATCAAAAATGGAAGCAATGAGTACCAATGCCCATAGTCTGGGTAACAAGCTTCCTGAATCAGTGGCCTTGATGGAGGAGGAACATCTGGATATCGTGGCAGTCACAGAAACATGGTACACACAGAACCATGACTGGGACGTAAACATACCAGGATACACCATCTACAGGAGGGACAGGGAGGGTAAAAGAAGAGGAGGAGTTGCTCTCTACATAAGAGAAGGAATCAAAGCAACAGAACAAAAAGGTAAACAGGGAGGAGAAGAAGCACTGTGGGTCAATTTGGAGGCAGGCAATGGCACCACAATCCGCTGGGGGTTGTATAAAGAGCTCTCTCAGGGGAGGAAATGGACAAGGAAATGATAGAAAGTATACTTAGAATGGCAGATAAAGGGAGATATTGCTGATGGGTGATCTGAATGTGCAGATGTTAGCTGGAGTGCAGTTGCAGTAGCCACTTCTAAGAGTGGGGTTATTCTAGATATTCCCTACAGAGGCATGCCCAGACAACTAGTATTAAAACCCACCTCGAGAGGGAGCAATCTTAGACCTGGTCCTCTCAAATGGAGATGGAGAGAGGATCACAGATGTAGAAGTGGGTAGCCATCCTGGGAACTAGCGACCATCGAACAGTATGGTTCACAATAAACACAGCAACAGAAGTCAAGCCATACAAAGGCAAAGTACCGACTTCAGGAGGGCTGACTTTGCTAAAATGGGTGAGTGCCTAAGGAATGCACTAGCAAATGGGCAGGAAGGAGGGTGGAAGAACAATGGGGAATAATAAAACTGCCATCACAGAGGTAACAAGCCTTTGTGTGAAGCAAATAAACAAAACAAACGATGTAAGAAACCACTATGGTTCTCAAAGGTGGCAGTGAAGGTTCAAGAGAAAAGCATTCAGAAAGTACAAGGAATCACAGAAGGAGCAGGACAGAGAATTGTATCAGTTAAAGCAAAAGGAAGCTGGAAGGCAGTCAGAACAGCAAAGGTCTAACTGAGGAAAAGACAGTCAACTCAGTTAAGAAGTGGATAAAACCTTTTTAGGTACATAAGGGAGCGAAAGAAGACTAAGAGGGATAGTAAGGCTTAATAAAGGGGGGGCAGAGGGTGACTATGAAAAGGCAGAGACACTAAACAAATATTTTCTCAGCATTTACAAATGAAGAGGGGAGTGTACCTAAAACACAAACAATAGAAACAATCTGATACGGAAGTTGATACCAGCCCATTTACAGAAGAAAGGGTTCTGAAAGAACTCTTAAAACTGAAAGTAGACGAGCAATGGGGCCTGATGGGATTCATCCCAGAATTCTAAAAGAACTAAGGGTAGAACTAGTGACACCACTGACTACCTCTTTAACAAATCATGGGAGGATGGGGTGGTACCTGAGGACTGAAGGAGGGCAGATGTGATTCCCTTCACAAAAGTGGGAGCAGGGCAGGCGGGAACTACAGACCAGTTAGTTTAACCTCAGTGATAGGGAAAATGATGGAATCACTTCTGAAGGAAAGAACAGTCAGTATCTAGAGGCCAGAGGGCACAGGGCCCAAGGCAGCATGGATTCACAAGCAGGAAGGTCATGCCAGATGAATCTAATAGATTTCTTTGACTGGATGACCAAGTAGTAGATCAGGAGGGGCTGTGGACATGGCCTACCTACACTTTAGCAAGGCATTTGACTCAGTCCCACACAAAAGATTAATATACAAGTTAGCCAGCCTGGGAGTGGGTCCCAAGATGACAGCCTGGGTAAAGAACTGGCTGGAGAATAGGGCACAGAGGGTAATAGTGAATGGAGTCACTCTGAAGAAAGGGGTTACTAGTAGGGTGCCGCAGGGTTCAGTAGTAGGACCTGTCCTCTTCAATGTCTTTAGTGCGACATTGCAGAGGGACTGGAAGGAAAAGCATCACAAATGACACAAAGATCTGCAACAGAGTTGATGCACAAGGTGGGGTGGAAAGGATAAGAAGGGACTTGGCAAGGTTAGAAGGAATGGTCCAATGTATGGCAGCTTAGATTTAATGCTAAGAAGTGCAAGGTAATGTACCTGGAAACAAAACCCAGGGAAGAGTACACAATAGGGGTGAGATACTAACAACAACAAAATGGAAGGGACCGAGGGTAGTCATATCAGATGACCTAAAGGTGGGCAAGCAATGTGACAGGGCAGTAAGGAGGAGCTGGTAGGATACTGGGAAGCATAGGGAGAGGCATCACCAGTAGAAAACAGGAAGTTGTTATCCTCTGTACAGACAGCTGGTGAGACCCATCTGGAGTACTGTGTGCAGTTCTGGAGACCCATCTCCACAAGGACATAGACAAGATGGAAGCTGTCCAGAGGAGGGCATCAAAATGGTGCAGGGTCTGCACCGAAGACTATGAGAGAGACTAAAGGAGCTAATATGTATAGCCTCGAGGAAAGGAGGGAGAGGGGACATGACAGAAACGCTCAAGTACCTCAAGAGGAATCAAAAGTCCAAGAGGGTAGCATCTTTCAAAAAACAAAGAGGTGTGCAAGAACAAGGCAGACAATTTGAAGATGGGGGAGGCTCAGAGGAAGAAGGAAGTATTTTTCACAGAGAGGGTTGTGGATGCATGGACACCTTCGAGGAGGTTGTGGAGTCAAAAACAGTGACTGAATTCAAGCATGCATGGGACAGCCATAAAGGCAATTCTAGGGGTGAGGGTAGAAAGAAGTGCTGCTGGTTAACTAGGGATCTGCAGCTATCCATTAGGTAGGGAAATGGGAAGACTGGGTGGGCCAAGCGTCCCTATCTGCCATCAAATTCTATGTTTCTATGCCTGTAGCTTCAGCAGAACTTTCTGTAGAATAGGAAAGGGAGGAAAGAATACAGAAATCTCCCTGTCCAAGACAGAGACAGCATGTCTGCCAAAAACACCACGCCCAGGAAGCAGCAAGCAAAAGCTGGGTAGTTTTATGCTGGATGGGGAGGCTAAGGTTCATTTCTGGCCAACCCCACTGGAAGAAAAAAATCTTCCACTACCTCCTGCTTTAGTTCCCACTCGGAGTCCGGAAATCGAGTCGAACTGAAACTCACCACCAGGATGTTGTGAACACCTGGAACATGGACTACTGTCAAGGATAGGCTGTGCTGAATAGCCCAGTACCATGCCCGCATCAGTTCCCTGCAAAGGGGTATGAAACAGATGCCTTCCTGTGTGTTGAGGTACCAGACCGCTGCCATGTTGTCGGTCTGGATGAGAAGTGTTCCTGAACTAAGAGGGATTGGAAGGCTTGGAGAATATAGAGCACTGCTCTGTCTCCAGGATGTTGATGTGAAGATTCTCCTCCATGGAAGACCATGTCCCTTGTGTTCAATGGTCTCCCAGGTGGGCCCCCACTCAAGGTGCAAGGCATCTGTGAAGAGTCATGAGAGAGGGATGGGAGTGGAAGGGACCCCACCAAGAGGTTGGATGGGTCCTGCCACCAGAGGAGATCCTCTTCAGGCTGTTGGAGACTAGAACCTTCTAGTCCATGTCATCCAAGCGTTGATCCCATTGGACCCTGAGGGACTATTAGGTCACCCTCATGTGCAGTCTGGCCAATGGGACTGTGGGTATGGCAGCCACCATCAGACCCAACAGTCAGAGGATGGAGTGGCTGTGGTCCAGCAAGAGGAAGCCCCCAGTGCTGCTTGTAGGGTAAGGGTCTCCACCCTGTTCTGCGGAAGGAAGACCTGCCCTGACCTGTCCAGCACCGCCCCCTATGAACAGGAGGCACTGGGGGTGAAAGCTGAGACTTGGGATAATTGACCGTGATGCCAAGTCTGAAGAAAAGGTCCAGAGTAAAGAAAAGGAACTTCAGACTGTCCTGGGATGGAGCTGAAATCAGCCAATCATCCAGATACGAGAACATGTAAATGCCCTTGCGATGCAAGGTTGCCGCTACCGCCAGGTACTTGGTGGAAACTCAAAGTGCAGAGGAAAGGCCAAAGGGAAGGGCCTTGAACTGAAAATGCTCCTCCTGGAAGGAGAATCTCGAAAGCGGCGGGGTCTAGCAGGATTGAATATGAGTAAGCATCCTGCATATCCAGGGAACACAGCAATTATTTAGTTGGAGCAGGGACAAGAGTCCCTGGAGGGTTAACATGTGGAACCTCTTGTATTCCACCAAGAGGCTGAGCATGCTGAGATCCAGGGCACCAGGAAGAAGTGGGAGTAAAATTTCTTATTTGCTCTGGTGGAACCCGCTCTATGGCTGATTTTTGCAACAGACCTTGGATTTCCTGTAGATTGAGATTGTGGTGTCCTGGCGGATAATGAGACCGCCCAGTGGATTGCCGGGGTCTGTCCAGAAACTCTATGGAGTGACCTCTTGCAACCAGTTGCAGAATCACGCATCTCTGGTTACAGCCTTCCAGGTGGAGCCAAATCTTCCCTCCTGGTTCCTCCATGGGAGGGAGGAGTGGGGAGCCTCTGTTAGGATGCTGAGGGAGGTGTACCTGGCCCCCTGGCAGTCTTCGGAAGTTGGTCTGGGCACAGGAACCAGTAACACAACGTTTATTTTGTCATCTGCCCTGGTTCTGTTTGTTCCATTTTCATTGAGGGTGCTGAAAATTATGCTTGAGTTTCTGACCCGAGCAGACCCTGTTCTCTTGCAGTCGGTGATTATGTCTTTTGCATCACCACTGAACAGAACAGGCGCCCTGAAGGAGCGCCCAGAAGGGTGCTCTGTACATCTTGTGCCAGCCTCACGAGACAAAGCCAGGCAAGGCATCTTAAACAGATACCCGTAGCTGTGCAACATGCCACTGAATCAACAGAGTCGTATGTGGCTCGCAAAGCATGGTGGCATGACGACTTATTTAGTGTGATTTTGTCAAGAAGCTTGTTCCTGAGCTGTTCATCCGAATTTCTTGAATATCTTTTTCCAGGTCGGGCAAGATGACTCTGGAAGGCCACCATGTGTGCTACGTAGTTAGGTGAACGTATGGCACAGGTAGAAGGTATAGACCTTGCGGACATATTGGTCCATCTGTTTAGACTCCTTGTTGGGAGGAGGCACTAAGATGTTTAGGCTGGGTTGACCTGTAATGAGTGGCTGTGATGGCGGACAGAGTCAGCCTTAGGTTGTGCCGTTAGGTGGAAAACCCCTTCTGGGGGTGGTAAGTCCTGTCGGCTTTCTTAGAAACCACAAGAATAGATGACGGCTGTTGCCAAATCATGGATGTCAGCTCTTCATGTGGCCGTCCAGGAGAGAATAGGGAGGGGTCTGCATTAACGAGATCCAGATGTTCTGCTAGTCTTCTGCATTTAGGGTCCAATTCCTGGGAGCCCAACTGCAGGCCTGTTGGATGGCCCGAGGAGTTCCTAAAAGGCAGATCCTCCAGTGGTGATTTTGGTGACTACTTTGGCTGAGGTTCTACAGGGAGTGGGGTACTCAATGATTCCCAAATCAGTTTCCTTTGAATCGGAAGACTCTGGCCTACTTGGTAAAGATGACATCTGGAACTGCTTCCGTGCCTCTTGCTCCTAGAGGTATCCCTGCGGGAGACCATTTGTGTCTCTACTGGATGCTCTGCTAGAAGGGCAGGGCTTCCTGATGGCACCCTATGGGTCGGGTAGCCCTGATGACCAACTGGTGCTGTCCCAATTCTTGTAGGAGTTGGGACTTGGCATCTTTCAACCAAGCCAGGATAGATTCTGAGGCTCTGGCTGTGGGGGTGGAGGAGGTGGGTATCCTGGGTACCCCATGGAATATGAGGGTAGCTAGGTGGTTGGTACCAGTAAGGACACTGGTGATAACCCTAAGGATGGGCCTGACCTGGCATCAGGTATCCTGGCATCAGAGGTGGGTAACCTGGCCAAGGTAATGGGTGAACTGCGCTGCATGTAGCTGTAGTAGTATCCCATGGGGCCCAATGCAGGAGGGGGGAAAAGGCTCAGAGGGTCGCTGCACCGAGGGACCACTGGGGTTGGGGTCTGTTGGCAGGCCAGGGTCAGAGGTGGAACCCCAGAATGGCCTGGAAGATCCTGGTCCATGTTCTCCAGAAAGTGATCCAGTGAAAGACCCAGCATTGGGGGCTTGAAGGTGCCAAGGCGGGACTGAGACTGGCGAGAGAGGTATGTCTGGGAGAACCCCGCTGACAGGTCTGCCGGTGCAGCAGGTGTCTCAGTGAGGAGGCCAGACATGAGAGGCTCTCCTCTTGATCAGCCCAACTCAAAGCCTGGGAAACCGGGAGACTGAGGCATCAGGCTGTGTCTGTGGGTCCCAGGAGGAGAGCCTACGTGGGACTTGGGAGAACCTGTGAGCTCACTCTGCAGGACATTGGGGACCATAAGGGAGTCTGATGGGAGAGCAGCCACCATGCAGTCATCAGGAACTGGCAATGAGCTTAGTGGCGATGGTCTGGCCCCTGGAGGAGCAGACGTCAGACTTACAGATGGTGGTCGGGCTGACAGAAGCCAGGAGGCTAGAGTCAGGCTGATCGACCTGGGCCGAGCACTCAGCAGAGGCCGGGCGACTTAGTGGCCGAGCTGGCGACAGGCTCCAGATGACTTCCTCTGAAGAAGAACTCCCGACTGCCCACTGACATTGGCAGGGAGAATGGGAAGGCATCTGATCTGCTGGAGCAGAAAGGCCCAGGAGGTGGTGTACTCACTGGGGTAGAGATCCCAACCAATGTGATGTCAGCTGTCAGGCAACTTTTCCTCGCGGGAGAGTGGCTCGCTCGGCGCTTCTCCTTCTCCTTTTTTCTTTTCTCCATGGCAGGTGAGACAATGGTTCCCACAGCTCCTGGAGCTCTTTTCTCATCGATGGCAGTCGTTTTAATAAGTGGGCTTTGAGGGTCCTCTGGTGATGGGTGCACATGGCCTGGTTGAAGGCATGACAGATTTAGCAATCTGCGACCTTGTGCTTAGGGCCCAGGCAGAGGACACAGGCGGGAATGGCCATCCCCATGTGGTATCTGCAGCTGCATGGAGCACTTTTTCTTTGGCCGGCGTGAAGACATGCAACTGTAAGGATCAGAAGAAACAAAGCAGATGGTAAGACAGAGTATAAAATGATGGCACTGAAGCTGTTTCACCGAGGTCCAACGATTCAGGTCGTAGCGGGGAAGAGAACTGAGGCAGGGCGGAGACTGCCCCTAATTATAGCCACGCTGATGTCCCAGTCACCTGATGCCAGGGGCAGTACCCACCGAGGACTGCTAGTCATAAGTTGCCATGCGGTCCCAATGCCAGGGCACAGTCCTACTTGTGAAGACCTATTGCAGGAACCCTCTCAAAGTAAGATCTATGGTTATTCAAGGTAGTGGCAAGGGCAGTAAAAGAAAAAAAAGGTTATATTCAAGAAGTATCGAAACACAGAGGGAGGAATATGTGGAGGTATACCTAGAAAAGCAGAATGAAGCTAGGGCAAAGTAGCAAGGGGCAGTAAAGTAGAGACAGAAGAAAAGATTTGCAACAGATCCCTACAGGTGGATTAGATTTTCTTCAGATACATAGTGAGAACAGGAAGCAAAGGGTGGCGAGGTAAGAATAAGAAGGATGGAAGGAGGGGACTGTGCAGAAGGGGACCAAGAAAATTCACATCTAAACAGGTACTTCTGCTCAGTCTTCACAGTAGAGGATGGAGGGATGGACCACCAGGAGAAGCTAGAATAGGGTCGAGGGGAGGACACAGGTCCATTTTCAGAAGAAAGAGTACTGAAAGGACTTGCAGCCCTGAAGACAAACAAGTGCTATGAGACTGGATGGGATTTATCCTAGGGTACTAAAAGAACTCGGGAGGTGCTAGCCTTGTTCAACAGATCACCAGAAACAGAAGTGTCTCAGAGGCCTGCAGAAGGGCTGCTACTGTCCCTCTACATAAGACTGGCAGCAGAGAGGTACCAGCATTTATAGGCCAGTCAGTCTCACTTCAGTGGTGGAGAAATTAATGGAAATGCTGTTGAAAGACGGTCTGATAACAGTATCTTGAACTTAATGTGCTGCAAGACCACAGACAACATGGATTCACAGTGGGAGGTCATGCCAAATAAATCTATTATATTTTTTGGCAGTGAGACCAAGGACTGCCAGAGGAAGTGGTGGAGGCTAGAACAGTGAGGAGCTTCAAGCATGCAAGGAATAGACACAGGGTATATTAGATAGGAGACAGGGAGATGGGAGGGTCGACGGATACCAGATAGGGTTTAAGGAGACAGAATAGGTATTGAAGACCTAGGAAGACAGGTAGGTCAAACAGTCATTTTCTGATGTCAAATTTTACATTTCTATGTTTCAGTACCTAAAAATCTACTAAAATGCTCAAAAAGAGGGTAGACTTATACATGAAGTCAATCTATACACAAGTATATACAGTATTTCCTTAAAGTAGCTTCACGTCTCCTTCACTATCTTCTCTTGGTCCATTTAAACAGATGCTACTCAATTGCATATACCCCAATATGCAAAGCATCATGGAAAGCGATGCAAATCCCCATGAAAGAATTTGGACTGGCTCAACTTTAAGCAGAACTGCATTGTGCGGAAGGCCTCACAGTGCAATCAACAAAGGCTAGAACAGCAGACACATACATGTGTTTCATCCTCATTTGGACTCATCAGTGCCATATCTGTGTCTCAGCCAGGAAAAGAACCAGCCACCCCTTAAGGGGATGTTATTTGTTTGGGACATAGGGAGCCCAAAATAGAGAAGGAAAAGAAATACAAAAGAACACCAGAACAAATGCTCTGAAGCATGGGTTATCCCAGAGGATATTGGCCTTACAGCCAAATGCCATATGCTACTCAGTCAAGCTTCTCAGTTTTCAAAGTCAGAGTTTTCACTTCAACTTCAAACCTAGCCCTTATTATTATGTTGAATGTTACCATACTTGGGTCACTGGACCCTGATGTTAACCACCCCTACAGAAGAAGCCTGTCTCTGTTGCTCAGAACTACAGTAGTTTCAATATCCCTCAAGAGCCTTCTTTTTCATATTATAACATCCACATTATATTTAACAGAACCACAATATCAATTTATGTCTTGTAAATTTGACTCTCCCATAATTACTGTATTATCAGAACCCTAAGGGCTACTATTCTGATTTCATCCCATAATTCAATATCAAGGTCCCCATCTGTCCAGAAGGCCTGCATCATGCTTCAGTAAAGTTTAATCTCTCTACTCAATTAACTCCACCATAAAATTCAATTTCCTCTTCCATCTACTTAATACTTAATACTCTTAATACTGACGTGAAAGCCTTTGTAAAGGGCGCTTGGTTCAAAGTAACTGTAATCCTAGGCGTTAATAAATAAGAATAATAGATGCATTCTGGTGTATTACAAGACAGTAATTCATCGAGGAGGATCTGGGGCACAAAGTAAACCTGAGGGCAGAAAGGAGGTTTAAACATGCCCCAGATCCTGAGATGAATTACGTATGCTACACCAGAATGCATGATATTTTGTAATATATGGAAAATAAAAATAGTAGTTTCTTACCTTTTGCAATAGTCAGGAATGGTGGGTCGAGTTGGTGGTGAAGTAATTCACAGCCAATGATTGCAGCAACTTGGATAACTTTTGAACAGTTTAACAAAGAAAAGCAAGCAGTGTTAATGAAACTGCAAACAAAACAGTAGTAATTTTCTTTTTTGTTGTTGTGGAACCAGTGACACCTAGTACAGAGTGTTACTCGGTCGGAGTACATCCATAGTGTCTTTGAAGCAGCCCTAGGTCGAAAGCTGTTTTTTGCAGTGTTTATGTTTTCTTGCTCTTTTATAAAAGTTTTCCTTTCTTCTGACAGGTTTTGTTCTTTTGCCACAGACATTTTAGTCAGGCGCTTACATGATGTGAATCTGTAGTGGCTTTACTGTATGCGACAGTTACAGTAAAAAGCCCGACTCGCAAATCAGTGAAGCTATAGAGTTGTCCGGTGGCGCTTGCGCTGTTGTGAGTTTGCAATAATACTATCGTTGAGATCTTCAATCGATAGTATTACGAATCTCAACGATAGTATTATTGAGTTCCATCGATGGTATTACTCTGCGTTTTGGATGTGTATTACAGGGATTTTTGTATGTATTTGGGGGTATTATTTTATTTTCCATATATTACAAATAAATAAATAATACCCTTCCCAACTCCTTGCCCAAAACTTTAATTCCTGTTTAAAATACAATGCTACATCTCCTCTCTTCCTATTTCAACCTCTGCCGGGTGATTTATACACTCCTTCCAGGTCTGTATCGCTTTGGTTGGAGCTATCCGTCACGTCTCAGTGATACCAATTATGTCAAACCTACCTACCCAGTTAAGGCTTCTTACCTCACGTTCCTGATGAGGCTCCACCACTAGTGCAATCTTATTTCCTTTTAATCAACCTGCCATTTATTTTGTTTGGTTAGATTCCAGTGTGATTTGCCATCCTGCACTGGAATACTACTTACTACAGTTTCTTGACTTTTCCCATTGATTACATTTAGGGACCCTGATCTGGTGGATCATAGGTATTTTACCTCAGCTGTCACAACCACCCCTTCTCCTAGTTCAAAGGTATGCCACAAGTCAACCTATCCTACTCACCAGGATGTGTGCCCTCTTTGTTCAGGTAGAATCCATTCCTCCTGTATATGCTCCCATGCCATAAAGACACCCCAGTGGCTTAGTAACTCAAACCGCATTCAACTGACCTAATTAATTCACAATTATGAACTGCATTTATAGTATCATGGAAATACTGAAAATAAACAAAACACTAGCACATCACTGGGTGATACTTCACAAAATGTTGAAAATGTTTATTTCAAAAGTTTCCACCAGGAAAGGCATACTTAACTGAACAGCAGCTCCTTTCCAGATGTGTCCCGGGTAGAGGAGGATAATGGTAACAATAGGAACATAATTTACATAGCAGGAAGAAACAGTATAAACAGTGCCATGTGATATAGCAGAAATGCATCCAGGAGGGTAGCAAAAGGGCTAATTAAAGTGTAGAGTGCAATAAATGTAGGCAAGTGGTAGTGAGGCAATCCAGAGGAAATCAAGGAAGAGTGGAACTGGGGGAGTAGTAGTAGTAAAAGCTTTATTTATACAGGAAAGAAGTAAAAGCGTTTTACACTTTTTCACAACACACACACCATTAGGACCTGTAAGGCCCTCTTTTCAAAGGCTCTATTTGATGGCATTATACAACGTTTCATTGAAAGTTTCAGTCAATCAAGACAAAGGACTAATAACATATACAATTACACACTATAAATAATCCAAGATTGCCATATTTCATCCGTTAGTTACAAGTGCAATAAAAACATGTTCCGTTCAAGGGATTGCAGCAGGGTTGGGGAACAAACAAAAGTGGAGGAAGGGATGGAGTGGAAGGATGGGAATAGAAGTACAGAGGTGGGGATCAGGTGCAGTTGCAGGAGTGAGAAGTGAATTTGAGGAGAAGAGAGGAGAGAGAGAGCGCGCATAGGGAGGAGGCAGAGTGGATAGAAAGGAAGAGAATTCCAAAGTTTGGGGAAGCAGTAGGAGAAGGCAGCCTGGCTAGCTGTGGATGGCCTACAAGGCGTGCAGGGAACAAAAGCCAGAGTTCGAAGGGTGTAGTGAGAAAGGGGGAGGAGAGGTGACAATGTAACATGAAAATGATAAATGTGTTCACACCCACATTTCTTTATACAGAAATGTAAGACACTTTTAGGGCTAACACTGACAGCTCTTTTCTCTGTTGGTGCCAAGTAAAGAAGTGCAGAAAGTTAGATACTGAGAAAACAAACTTGGGAAGAAAAAAAAAAAAAACATATAATGACAGTTTTCTCTTATGGGCTGCCTCAGAGTAGGTAGCCTGCATTTAAGATTGTTTTTGTTACAGAAACAGGGTCCCAGCCTGGGGTGTATCCCAGGCAAATTCTTTTACTTTGGAGCTTGTTCCCTTGGGTAAAAAGCCCCACAAAAACATGTTTCTTTTTAAACACAGAAGACTGCTTCTTCCTTGAGGAAACTCCTGAAGAAACTGCAACTCAAGAGTGAGCCGCAGACAGCTAAAAAAAAAAAATCCAGTCTTAAAAGTTTTAATGTGTTTTATATTTCAGCTACTGGGCTCCCAGCACAGGGACCAGTTTACTGTTTACAATAATTTTCAAAATCACAGGTCTTCATACGTATAGACTCTTAACTGAAAGAAACAGGAACAAAAATGTTCAAAGGTCTGAACCAAAATGGATAGCTTTGAATTTTCCAGTACTGGTGGTCCAGCAGTGGGCACTACTGCCTGCCACACCGACAACCCAGGTTTAAGAATGTATTCAGGTAACTTGGGGTCGACCAGGGCACAGAAGATGGAGAGTCTAAGGACAGGGTTCAGGCACCCTGCTCTTAGCCTACCACCTGGTAGAGGCTAGGGTGGTACTGCAATAGAATTGCTGCAGCAAGTGGGAGTCTGCCCTGAGATGCTGATATACATGTGCTTTTGGAGGTGTACAAGTGCAGAGCATCACTGCAAATGGGCAGACCTGAGAGAAAATGCTGGTAGAAAATCCCAACTGGCTTGATGACTCAGTGGTGCCTCGACGGACTCCACACAACCAATCAGGCAGAGCTCTGATATCTGGATTGTGCTGGGGTTGCCCCTGCTGGTCCACCAGGGAGAATCTGTGGAGGACACACCAGAACCAGGTAAGTTGAACAGACGGTAGATGATGGGGCTGGGGTCTGAGATGATGGAAACAGGAGACCAAAATAAATGACTAAAAACAATTCCAATATCTAGAGAATTGAACCATAGTCTCTCAAGAACTTTCTTTTCCCATCTACCACTGCACTAGTAATAAGCCTTATCAGGTCACAAGAAAACACCACAGGTGACCAATCAAGGTTCTTTTCAGCACGTACTTCATCATGGCAGAAGCCTGCTACAGCATTCAGTAGTTGAGCGTTTCAGTTTTGTGACATTGCCCCACATATGTGTACAAACGTAGGGATAACTCGGCTCAGCTTTTAATTAAAAAAAAAAAGACATAATGCTTATACATATTTAAATGTGGTTAATGCCCACTGTTGAACTCTTCCTGCTTAATTAAAGCAACACTGCAACATAGTCTACCACTATTATTTCCAGAACACAAACCAAAATTAGTGTCGCTCTTTTCCTTTGAATCTCAGGCTTTAAGGGTTCTGGGGTGCACCTGTGGCAGAGTAATTCAATTTAAAATCTGCACACCGCCTAAGCCTCTGGGTGCTTTCCACCTGCACTCCCCTTCCAATGTTTCAACCTATTTTTAGTTCTTTTTGAAAAATCACGCATTGGGTACTTTCATATATAAGACTTACTTGTTCTCCTCCAATCAAACTCTGAACATGGTAAATTCAAATAGCCAAAAAAAAAAAAAAAGGCCCATCAGTATTATTAAAAGATTCTTTTTCAGTTCAGTCACTATTATTTAGAAAGATTCCTTGTTTATGTACTTTACCATGCTTCTCATACTTGGTTCTCACTTATTCTTTTACCATGTCCATTTCATTGTATGTCATACTGCTTCATTCAGCTGCATGGCTCTCTACTGCCTATTACACTCGCTTTTCCTGTCTCCCAAAAATCACCTTTTCCTTGCGTGTCATCACCTCTTATTTTCATTAGCTGCCAGAAATTTAGAGAGCTTGCATCTGTCTGCATGAGGAAGCATTTCAAACTACTACTGCGTGTTTGTTTAGTGCTCCAAATGCTTACCAGCATTCCTCCTCCTTCCTGCTTTGGACAGTCCAGCCTCCTCAGTGCTTGCACTAGTCAGGTGGTGTTCCCACGCTCAAGCGTGCTGGCGTTTAGGGAGACAAGTCTCCATCATCATCATCAAGCACCGAGGAGGCGGACTGTCCAAAGCAGGAAGGAGTAAGAATGGCCCGGCTAAGCGCTTGGAGCGCTAAACAAACATGAAGTTGATATCAAGCAGCATGCCATACATGTAAATGGACATGCTAAAGAATAAGGAGAACCAAGTGCGAGAAGCATGGTAAGTACAGGTGGAAAGCACTCAGAGGCTTAGGCAGTGTGCAGATTTTAAATAGTCTACCACTCTTCAGAATACTAACTAGAACTTAAATCGCAAGTTAATGCAATCACTGGCTGCAATACAGCAGAAGAGGCATCACTAATTTAAGAGCAACTCTTGTTTTCAATATGTACTTTTACAAAGTTATAGTTGTAGTAGTTTTATTTCTAGAAAGTGCCCCTCCACTGCTCAGAGCACTTCCAGATTCCAGAAATAGCGGACAGAACAATATAGAAATTCATCAATTAGCTAACAGAACCAAACTAACATGTAAAGCCCAGACTAAAATAGCCCAGTCCATTTGTTCAAATGCCTGTAACATATTGCAACATTTCAATCTAGTGAAAGGAGTGAGGAATAACGGACAAAATCTCTCCAGGAATAGAGTTCAGTAGCACTGGGGCAGCCACCATAAAAGCCTGATCTAATGCAGTCTTCAACCCAGAGTGTGGCACCCACAACAGCTCCTACTGAAGGCATAAGGAATCAGAAGACACCAAGATACTGTGGGCCTACCCACTCAGGGTTTTATACACTGCTAACAAACCTTGTAGTCAAGTCACCATTTAAATGGAAGGCCGCAGCCGGTGGTGCTGAGGTTGGGCTGAATGCTACACCTCCACATGCAGCTGGCGACCCAGATTCAGGGATGGACTTGGGTCGGCAGGGAGGGAGAGGATTGAGCGCCTGGAGGACTGCTATCCTCTCCTCTCCTGGGGTGGGTTGTGGGTCTTACTTGGCTCCTTAGGGGCCCTTGATGGAGGCCAGGGGTCCTACAGGAACTGCGCTGTATGAGGTGGGCGTGGCGGGACATCAGCAGCATGTCTGCCCAAGCGTCACTGCACATCCGTGCTCCAGGGAAAACAAGGAAAATGGATCATGGCACCCGGACAGGTGAGAGAGTGCGGGCAGGTGAGTGTGGTCGGCCCCCGTCCTTGCAGATCCGCTCCCAGCTAGTTGCCGTGTCTCCTCCACTCCCCGGCAGCCAGTCTAGATTCTAGATAGGCGCCAGAGGAGTCAGGTGGTCCCACCCAGGGGCTCAGAGCAGGGGTGGGGCAGTTCAGTGTAGGAGGCACTTCCTGGGCGATGGCCAGACTGAGGAGGAATCTCAGACAGGGCCGGGATAAGGCCGCACCAAGAGACCTCACTGCACTGAGACACCTCACGGAGAGAGGTCTAAGGGGCCAGTGAAGGAGGCATAAATAGAGTTAAAAAATAAATAAATAAATGGAAGGCAGTTCTGAACTTAACAGTGATGGGGTGATATAAATCGGACTTCAAGCAGAGGTCAGGATCCTAGCTGCACTTATGGAATAGCTGCAGGTGACACAACTGGGCACCAAGTAAGCCCTTGTGCAGGCGCACTGTAGTCGAGCCGAGGGATATGAAGCCTGAATCACGTTGCAGAAATCAGCTTTAACAAGCAGGGACGAGTTTGGCTATATTTTTAAATGATAAAAGCAATTCTTAACAGTAAACAGAAGGAAAATGGGAACCTCCTCTCTCCCAAAGGTGCTACTGTTCAAAAAATATTTGAAAACTAGAAAATAACAGTGCACACACCAGAAATGGGATTTGATTATTTACTGGTGCAAGAGTTTAGTAGAAGCCAATCAGTACCCCTATGTATAGCCTCCTAAATAAGGATGTGTGAGGGGCAGTCCTGGATTGTGAAAGTACCACTTAAATAATGTTAAAATAAATTTTAACTGATGAAATAACGTACAACTGGTTTACAATGAATAACAGTAAATGACAGTGATAGATTTTAAACAGTGCCATCATAACAGAGTGCTAATGATCACTATGTCAGAACTAAAGTGCAAAGTGAATAACATTCATAATATTTTAAAACCACTATTACTAAAAGATGAACAATGCTTTGTTTGGCTAAGCAACAAGTATCACTAGCACCAGGATTCAGTAACACTTGAAACTTCTACTTTATTACGTTACAAAGGCATGTGAACAGGCAAGAATCCGAGAGACTGGTTTTAGATCCTCTAGGTTTTCACTAAAAGTTCTTTCGAAAAAGCCTAGAGGCGAAACCAGTCGATTCTTTGCCTATTTTCCGTCATTGACTATGGTCTAGCCATCTATGGCTCTGCCTCCCTACTGCCTTCCGTAAGGGCAACGGTGACACTTAAAGGCTGCAGACTACTCATTGACACTGCCGCCTTACTCACACCTGTGAACTATATGCCCAATGTGGATGGCTCCCATTCCTTTGTAGGATCCAGTATCAGACCTGCCTCTAACAAAAAGGTACTCCTAGGTCTCATGCCACCAGGTGTCGAAATGCTCCTAAACATGCACTGTACCACTCAGCGCACCGTAACGCCATCAATCAAACCTTCCAGGTTCCCAGATGTCGGACCTCTATGGGACAGAGATCGTTTGCCTACAGGGCTCCACACTGGTATAATGCTGTCAACCAGGATATCCTGACTACTCCCAAAACTGGCTCCTTCAAATGGCTGCTCGGTGCACCTCACCTCTTCTAGTAGCTACGATTATTTCATGAGAGCTCCACCTCCTTTAGTACTCCAGACTTTCCTGCTCCTCTCCAATAAATTTCTGCTAGCTAGTCCACCTTTCATTCCCTCCGCTACCTCCGCTTCTCCCACCCCATCACCACCAACAAGAGCACTTATAGCATCCCTGTACCCTACCCCTACCCAACTAGCACTTCTCAAGCCCTCCTCCTCCTTGACAATGGCCTTCTAGCCTGCCCACTCCTCTAGGGCTACCCTCCCCCACTGTTCTTCCCCTCATAGCCTTCACATCTAGTCTACCTATGCACTGCTTAGTTCTCAGTCTGAGCCAGTCTCTCCACATCTATCACTAGTTTTAGCTCTACTCCTACCTTACTGTGTAGTCTCGTGTTATGAATAATGATGTCCGCCCTTGTATGTTCTCTACCATCTGTGTAACTACTGTATAATTTTGTGATATTCACCCTGTTAGTCTACCGACATCATGGCGTGGAACCTTTGTAAATGAGCTGTTCTTGCTCAAAGGTGTTTTAATCCTAGAGTTAATAAATAAATAAATAAAGTTAAAGTTTCATGTGTTACTGAAAACTGGTGCTGGTAATCCTTGCTGCTTGTCTGCTACCAGGCACAGGTTGCTAGTGTGGGCGGTGCTCTCATTCTGATTGACTCTGTTTGGTAAGGACTGCTAAATTTTACTGTAAATTTTATTTAAATATCACAGTCAAAATATGTAGTCTGTGAAATTCACAATCTCTGTGTACTGTAACTGAAAACATAGGCCACAAAAAGCATAATAAGATAAAATGCCACAGGAACAGAGTACATACTGCCACTGTATAAAATGAAACACCTAAAAGCTGCTACATTGCACATGGTTCTGTAGCACTTGTATCTCGTTATATGTTATGTCTGTACTGTATGTAAGTAAATAACGTCTTGAACCAAACTTAAGAAGTATGGTCAAACAGGACCACCTTATAAACAGAGCATTTTAGCCATAATGTGGTATCTGTACCGTTTACCTGTATAAAATGTAATTTTCTACTAGTAAATGAACCGCACACATGTCCAACCAAAATCTGAGTTCCGTGTTATAAATGACCTAAGCGAATTCGAGACACAGTTTCAGGGAATGTAATTTCAACAGGATCAAAACTGCACTTGGAATATTACACATAGTCAAACTGCCTTTAGTGTGAAACTTGATTTATAGATTTCCATCCTTTATATAACAGAAAACAGGTGAGTTTCTGGCAGTGTGCTTGACAGAATTGACATGGAACTTGTGTAATGGCACCGACAACATAAGCCAAACAAAACTACACTCTCACTCCTCGCATAAGTGAGAACTAAAGTTATTCAGTGTCAGTGGCTCAGCAGGTTGCATACTAGCCTCTGAGGCCAGAAGATCAGAAGGCTGTAGGTTCTAGCCCACCAGGCACTTAGGTTAAAATCTCTCAATACTGACATTGCAGTGCAGCATGAGGGGGTGCTGCACTCCTGAGGTGCCGCTTTCGTATGAGACGTTAAACCGAGGTCCCATCTACCTGTTCTGGTGGTAGTTCAGGTGGATGTTAAAGATCCCATGGCACTTCTCGAAAAGAGTAGGGGAACTTTACTGGTGTCCTGGCCAAATTCCCCATTCACTAAAAAATACCACCAACAGCTTAATCTGGTTCAATGTCAGTTGGCATCCATCTGTATCCCTCTCCCCAGAGATGAGGCTGAAAATAAGGCAGAATTGTCTAGTCCTCCTTTCCCAGTCAACAAAAACTAAATCAAGAGCAAAGTGAATAACATTCATGCTTTTTCAAAATAAACATCATTACTAAAACATGAACAATTCTTGTGTGGCAAAGGGATGCTAAATTTTACAGTAAATTTTGTTTAAATATTGTAGTCAAAATACATTGTCCAAGATAACCACAAGCTCATTATATGGTAAGTGAAAATAAATGGCCACAAAAAGTATAGACAGACAAAATGCTAGTAAGAAAACCACACACTTATCCAATCAAAATCTAGATTCTCTGTTAAAAATGGCCCTAGCAAGATTCAAGATATAATTTCAGAGAAAGTAATTTCACGGAGATCAAAACTACACTGGGGTATCACACATAGTCAAGCTACCTTTAGCATGTAACTTGATTTATATTATTTCCATTATTCATATTTAATAGTAAAACAGGTGGTGTTCTGGCCGTGTGGTTGACGGGTTAGACATGGACCTTGTGTAATGGTGCTGTCAATATGAGCCAAACAAAACTACACCCCTTCTGCCCTGTAGTTTTAATTACACAGAATGCAGACAATCAGACTGTTCAATAAAGTCTAAGGATTTTTACTTATATTTTTACATGTTTTATAGTCTTCTCATTAATATTACAGCTAGGAATTAAAGGATAATCCCAAGACTAACTAGGAAAAGCTGCAAACTGGTGGGTTTCTAACCAATATGGCTTTTCATTTTTTAAATACATATACTCTAGGGGCTACAAGCCCAATGAACATAGCATGAAACAGCAAAGAATATAATGTGACACAGATCCTAAGGAGCTTGGGGAGCATTTGAGAACAGATTTCTTCCTCAAAACCCATGCAAGGTGAGTCCTAAAACAACAGTAGATGTTATATGTTTAGAATTAATCCAATTCAGAGGAACAGTTTGTAATCCAGATGATCACCGAGCCCATTAGGATGTAATGCTCCCAGGACCGAAATCAAAGCGTCCTCCTTTGTAATAAAATTCTTAAATGATCCCCCTTCCATAATAGATCAATGTGCTCTAGGACCCTGAATTCAAAACAAGTGTGGATGAACCATGTGCCTTACTAAAATGTTCCCATAGGGCATGGTTACAGTTGTGATTCAAATAATATGTTATTGGATCCTGCATTTGAGTGGAGCATGGTTCATCCAACATACAGCGATCCAAATGAGCACCAGCACATAAATATTATATTTATAGATATATATATTTTTTACTTTCTGTTTATGCTCCTCCACTGCCCCCTAGACTCCACCGCCTCAGGGTCATACAATTGCATCTGCCCAGCCTCACCTTACCTGTACCCATGTAGTCCCTCCATGTAGCCTCAGACTGCCCTCCCTCCCGGCAGGGACAGAGATGGGGACCTACACCCCCAACCACGCCCTTTCATCAGGGCACCAGACCAGAGCAGGCAGGTGGGCTTACAGGGTCTGTGCTAGGGTGCTCAGTCTTCCAGGAGCCTAGGGGCATTTTTCCCGATATTCTGTGCATGGTGTGCGTCCACGGCGTCAAGGCACCCCATCGACATCCGCCATGCATTTTCCTCTCACTGTAGGACAGGGGAGCATGCTGTACCGTAGGCCTCCGCCCGGGACAGTCATGCTCTGAGTCCTGAACCCCGGGAGAGAGGCTGTCCTCCGGACTCATTCTCTCCCTCCTGCCGACCCCAGCGTCCCTGGGCTCGTTCCTGAGGCGGATCGCCTGTGGTGCGAGGTGTGGCGCCCAGCGCCTCAACCCTAGCGCCACTGGGCCGCATATATATTAATTATATACAGAAACCCGCTGACAGTCCATGTAGGTGTTAAGTCTGCACACCTGCCTTGTCATTGGATGTTTGAAATGGTCTCCTGTCTATGCATATGTATAGACATTGCAACATACATTTGTTGAAACCAATTCTCAACTTCTCGCGATTCTATGAATGAAAACAACTACTAGTTGCATGATCCCTATTGCCCCAAAGAGTGCTCGGGGCAGGGCTCACCAGGTTTCTAAGGGTCCCATCAGCTATAAGAATGGACTATCAGTTCTCAATTACCTTCTTCAACTCTGACCCATAGAGTGAAAATAAGTCACAAATGTAACAGGTTGGGACTCTGCTGGCACAACATTTCTGTTTTATTTTTAAAGAATAGTGACCTATCTATCCTTTTTACTTTAACAAAAGCATTATTGACCACTTCATAACTATAGCCCCTGTTCCTAAATCTGGACATCATTTGTCTGCCTCAAAGTTAACACAACTTCTGAGGTACAGTACATTTAGTCCAAGCAATTTCCCACATGGAATGCTCAGCACTAGACTCCCAGGGTGTGAGCGATCTGCTCTCAAAATGCTGTTGCCAGCTGTCAGTTTCCTGTAAGAGGTGCTCTCCACAGTGTTAATAGTCATTCACCACCAAAGTAATATCTAGAAAATCAATTGATTTCATGCCAATGTAGTGGGTGCATTTGAGATTCCATTCATTATTGTTCAACCAGCTGATAGAGCCCTGCTCTAAATCCAAATCCCACCCCAGACACAAATGATATTGTCAATAAAGCTATATCATTTAATGATGTGTCTGAGATGAGGATTGTCATCAGACAGAACTACGGAATCTTCCCAGTGGGCCATAAAAAGATCAGCGTATGGGGCACGAAGGCCGCCCTCATCACAGTATCCTGACATGTGCTTTTCTCATTTCTAGGCAAACCGTGCTAGTTGACTGCACATTTTGCTCGCTTTCTCAGTTTTGTTGTCTATGCAGTAGAGCTGGCAGTAGCTTATTAGCTCTTCTGGCCAGATCATGAATTTTCATAAATTATGTCTCTTATATTTGTGTTTTCATCTTTCTGTTCCACAACATGTGCTGTAGAATTTGTTAGTCTACTGCACGGGTTATTTATTTATTTAGTTAGTTAGTTTTGTTGACTGGGTAAGCGCACTAGATAAATTCTGCCTATTTTCAGAGCACGACCGGGGGAAGGGATACAGATGAATGCCAACTGACTTTGAACCAGCTTAAGCTGTTGGTGGTTTTTAATGAATGGGGAAATCTGGCCAGTGCACCAGGAAATATCCCTACTCTTTTGAGAAGTGCCATGGGATCTTTAACATCCACCTGAACTACCACCAGGACAGGCAGATGGGACCTCAGTTTAATGTCTCATCGAAGATGGCACCTCAGATGCAGCACCCCTCATGCTGCACTGCAGTGTCAATATTGGGATATTAATCCAAGTGCTTGGTGTGGGCTAGAACCCACAGTTAGGGTATTTACTGTATTATACCTTGCTTGTTGTTATTGTACTGATTATCTTCTAACCTCCCAGGCTGTACCTGAAAATAGGTGCAAATGTGTCTGGTCTACTCACTTGGCCAATAAAAGCTAATAATTTTTACATAAATTGATGGGAAATTTTTCCATCAAATGTAATGCAGTTGTGGCTAAGTGCAAAATTCAATAATATCAATAAATTCCTAGGAATTGCATCAAAAGATGTCTCTCTGTACATGAAGTGTTCAACAGCTGCAATGCCTTTTCATGCTTAATGCTGGTATACAACGACGACATGATGTCAGTCATTACCAGCAATATTCTGGAGACCACTTCATGCCCTCTGTTTTTCCAGGATATCAGTTGTGTCATGTAAATATGTGGGTGTCTGCACCACAAACTGATTATGATATGATCCACAAATCTGGAGGGACCTCAATGAGCAACCCAATGCCAGAAACAATGGGTCATGCAGGAGGGCCCTCACAGACTTGTGGATCTTAGGGAGGTTACAGAATGTTGAGCAGACTGGGTGATTTTCCTAAAGAAGCCACACTCTATGTCAGTAATGTGTCCCTGCTCTAATGCTTCTTCTATGATCTCCTGAAGTATGGTACTACATGGTAAAGTGGGATCAAAAGTTAATCTACCATAGCAGCTAGTATCTAAAGGCTGCCTTTCAATTTCTTACATGTAACTCGTGATGTCTTGCACCACCATGACACCACCTTTGTCATCAGAGTTGATGGTAATTTGCTTCATATTCTTCAGCTCACTTAACACATTCCAATCAACTGACAACATATTGTGGTGGTACCGTGGAGGTGTTGAGTTTTTAAAGTATTAAGATCATGGGTTGCCAGTTATTCAAATATTCTTTACCACTGAATGCCTTGGAGCGTGGGACAAAAACACTTTTCTTCGAATAAGTTGCAGTTTTTAAATGCATTTCATCACAGTTAGAGATCTGTCCCCATCCCCATTCAGGCTGTCTGCAACATTTGTAAACAAAATCCATGTCTTCATAATTATCATAATCTCATGGGATCTGCTGTTTCTCACCAGTCCAAATTAAAGTTCATTGTTGTCATATTGGATATAGTGCTGGGGCCTACTTGACTCTGAGGCACATTGTCAACATTAAGAAACCCCAGGTCAGGTTTCTAAGGTTGCTGTCACAGTTCCATTATGAAAAGTATACTTTAAACTGATTTCTCGAACAACGTGAACAGGTTGACTTCAAACTGAAAAGTATGGGGATGTGGAGGGAACAAATGTTAAACCTTAGGAAAGGACACCCGATTTGCTGTGTAGTCAAGGGGTTGAAGAAATGTTCAGTATCTGTGGGTATGCTACCAGCTGCGTGCTGATCTCCTCAGCTCTATTCTTTTCCCTGCCTTCATTTTTGCTGCTTTGATTCTTTTGATCCGTTTGTTGATTTTCTAGGTCTAAAAAAAGGCACCACGTTTTGCTTCTATGACACCTGATGTTCCTGGTTCATTGGCTCCTCTGAGCTGCTCTGGCTAGCTTCCTCCGAGTGTCTCTGCTATGTGAGTGGTATCTGGTCTCCCAGCCAGAGCGCTGCCCCCATGGTCTTATCTGTCTCTTTCAAATCTGGCAGTTTTTTACCTCTCCTTCCGATTTGTGTAGTTTATCATGCAGGCGCATGTCAAAATCCTAAAATTCCTGTGCATCCCTGTAGTGTGAAAGCTCCAGCTGTAATTCTTTTAATTCTGTTCTGATGTTATTTTTTTTTATTTTGTATGTTTTTTGCCGTCAGCCACCATTACTTATCTCCAGCCCCTAGCACCTACCTCGCTCCTTATTGCCTTACCTCCGTGGATACCCTGGGTGGGGCCACAGCACCAAGTCAGCCCGTCTACGACAGGAGAAGGTGTTGGTGACTACCAATATTACATCTCTGGCTTCCCAGGGCGGGTTCAGGGCCTGGTGAGATCGTGGAGCTAAAATTGGTCGGTGGAAAGACCAGTAGCTATAGAGGCCAGGTGCCGGGAGGCGCCATCCCTGATGGCCAATGATTTTTCTTACGCTGCCCCAGGGACGGGACATGCAATGACATCATACATGTAAATTACAGTGGTATCAGTGTCCAATGTATACAAAATATTAAATCAAACAAAATACAATTGTGATCACTGTTTCCCAGTGGGGCTTCAATCTGTACATTACAGATGTTATTCTTAACTGGCATCTCTAAACATGAAAGCACCTCTCTCTCTGTTTCCCTGTAGGGTTGCAGTGTCAGTGGCTCAGAAGGTAGCACACCGCCTCTGAGGCTGGGAGATTAGAAGGCTGTGGGTTCAGTTCCACATCTGGCACTTGGGTTAATATCCCAGTACTGACACTGTAGTGCAGCATGAGAAGGGTGCTGCACTTCTGGTGCCATCTTTCTGATGAGACGTTAAGCAAAGGTCCCATCTGCCTGGATTGGTGGTAGTTCAGGTTTGGTGGTAGTTCAGGTGGATGTTAAAGATCCCGTGGCACTTATCGAAAAAACAGAGTAGGGGAATTTCCCGGTGTCCTGGCCAAATTTCCTCATTCACTAAAAATACCACCAACAGTTTCATCTGGTTCAAGGTCAGTTGGCATTCATCTGTATTCCTTCCCCGGTCGTGCCTGAAAATAGGCAGGATTTGTCTAACTACCCGTCAACAGAAACTAAATAAAAATAAATAAATAAAATAAAACATGACATGTCTCTTCACTCGATTCCATACTGTACTCTGTTGCTGGCCATCTGCTGTCTGGTCAAACTGGAGATTCTCAGTGGAGTTTCAAACAACTAAACTGGCTGATATAGTTATTGGTGCATCTCCACCATAAAAGTCCACATGGCAGAAAGAAAATGGGAGCACTCCTCTCTCCCAAAGGCACTACTGTTTAAAAACATTAGAAAATAACATGCGCACACCAAAAAAAAAGGATTTAATTATGTATTGGTGCATGAGTTTAGTGGAAGTTGACCAGTACCCCTATGTATCACCTCCTAAATGAGGCTTCATCAGGAGGCAATCTTGGATCATGAAAGTACCACTTACATGATAACAATAAAATGTTAATTGATGAAATAACATGTACTTGGTTTACAATGAATAACAGTAAATGACAGTGATACATTTAAAGTGGTGCCATCACAATAGAAAGCTAATGATCATCATTTGAGAACTAAAGTGCAAAGCGAATAACGTTCTTAATATTTTTAAAAACACTTACTAAAAGATGAACAATGCTTTGTTTGGCTAAGAACTGTAAATTTTACTGTAAATTTTATTTACATATTTCAGTCAAAATATGTTGTCCACGATATTCACAAGCTCAAAGTACTGTAGTTGAAAACATAATGCCACACAAAAACAAACAATTAAGAGCAACTGTCTAGGTCCCTGGCCCAAGAAGCATAACATAAAGCGTTACCTGGGCAAAAAGTCCTATAGATACCCATATTTTTGTTTTAGTCGTCCCATTTGGAATGAAGGATTGTATTTTGGATCCGTGGGTCCAAGCAGCGCTGATTCCTTCCACTTCCTGATAACACTTCAGTTGGCCATCCACCCCTGTTGTTAATGAAGCGGTGGCCATGATTTGTTCCAAACGCCATCTAAACTACATACATTTAACTTTGAAAACAGCCCCATTCATTTCCATGGAAGCGCATCCCCAAAATATACAAATAATGACATCACAAACGAGGAAGCGAGGGGTGGCTCGCCGACTAAAGTGGTATCAGTAAGGAAGGGATCAGAGCTCGGCTCCATGGAGCCAAAATGATCCTTCACTTGGAAATGGGGGGCTTACTATAAAAAAAAATATGGGCATCATAGGACTTCTGCCCAGATAAGGTTTTACGCTTTCTTGGGGGCACTCGTAAAAAGATAGTGAAGTTGCTCTTCAAAGTGCTAGTAAGGAAACTGCACACTTCTCTAATAAAAATCTTGAGTTATCTGTTTCAAGTGGCCCTAGCATGATTCTAGGTATAGTTTCAGATAATGCAATTTCAAGAGGCTCAAAACTACACTTGGGTATCACACATACTAGTACTGCAACTGGATTGCAAACCATTCTTGTGAACTGGATTTGTTCTTTTTTTTGTATATTCTATTTATACCCCATCGTCTCTGGAGCTGCCTCTCCTTCGGCTGCCATGACCCTCAGACATCCTATCTCCCAAAACCACCTTACCTCAGATCTGTAGCCATCCTCAGGATAGCCTGGTGTAACCCTGTGCCGGGTGGGTCCCCTCTTCCGAGGGAAGGCACCGGCGGGAGGAGACGGCACACTATTTTCCTTGGTCCCAGGCACTGCTGAGGCTTTCCGTGGCTTCCTGGGAGTCTTCAGAGGTGTCGGGGCCAGCAGCTGTCATCCGCCAGTCCCAGAGCAGTATTTCCGTTTTCCTGGTGTTCCCATAATGTGATCCCTCTGCTGTGCTCCGGTCTCCACCGGGGCCACTGCAGAGTGACCATGTCCCTAAGCCAACCCAGAGGAGGAGCAGTCCTATGGATGCTCAATCCTACCCTGCTGACCCCGGCGCCAGAGTCCGCTCCCGAACCCGGGTAGCAGGCGTGGTTTGAGGTGGCATCCAGCACCTCAACCCTCTGCGCCACTGGGCCAGAATTTGTTCTAAAACATAGAACATCTACTGTTTCAGGACTCACCTTGCATGGGTTTTGAGGAAGAAATTTATGCTCGAACCGGATCGCTTGAGAAACCTCCACCCCACCCCTTAGGGTCTCTGTCATACTATATTTTTCCTGTTTCATGCTATATTCATTGGGCTGTTAGCCCACCCAAATATGTCTTTTTAAAATGAAAAGCACGTATCGATTAGAAACCCACCAGTTTGCGGCTTTGCCTACTGATTATCCTTTAACTTTTAACTGTAATAACGAGTAGAATATTAAAAGATATATATCTTTCAGGTATTTTGAACAGTCTAAGATTGTCTGCACTCTGTGTAATTAAAATCTGGGAGGAGAAAGGGGTGTAGTTTTGTTTGGCTCATGTTATCAGTGCCATTACACAACAAATCCATCAACATACTGCCAGAATGCTGCCGTTTACTATTAAATATAAAGAATGGAAATAACATAAATCAAGTTTCTGGCTAAAGGAAGTTTGACTATGTGTGTTATTCAAGCGCAGTTTTGATCCTCTTGAAATTACATTCTTTGAAACTGCATCTCAGATCCTGCTAGGGCCACTTACAACAGAGAGCACGAGATTTTGACTGGACAAGTGTGTGGTTCCTTTACTAGCATTTTGTCATTGCTTTTGTGGCCCTATGTTTCCTTTACAATGCACTGATCTTCAATCAATCAATCAAATTAAATTTGCAAGATGGACCTGGTCATACAAAATCATAGTACAGTAACATGGTAAAACATTATACAATATTATACAAAGAAGAAAATATACATATGTACATCAACATTTGAGTGAGAGGGCCTTTACAACAGATAGGCTCATAACTGGGTACTGCGAACATTCACGTAAAAGGAGAGAAAAAGGCAAGAAGAGGATACCAGCTTAGGAAGAAATGATGGGGTTGGAATAGTTAACTGGCATACTTCAGGGAAGGGGTGGAACTTGGCCATGGCTAAAGAGAGGCAGAGAAGCCGGTAATTTGGTAGGGAGAGAGGCAGGAGGCAGGGGCAGAGGCAGGCGGGAAGCAGGATGGGCAGGAGGAAAGTGGAAAATAGGTGTGCTAGCGATGTGGGAAACATTTGCAGGATCCCCCACTAGTCCCCCTATTGCTCCCTTGCCGACCGGGTTAATTCAGTCTCAAATCTCATCTGTTAGATACTGCATTACTGTAGCAATCCTAAAGCCTCCTTGTCCGTTTTTCACCCCTCAGCTACCATACTTTTGTTCTCAGCTCTCATATGGTTTCATAGCCCAGTTAGAAATCCTATTGCACTCCAAGTATTACTCAGCTCAGTTAGAGAAATAAACAGAACAAATAAATATGTATTATTACAGCAATCCTAACAGTATAGCTCAGTACTTAGCTCAGTTAGAGAAATAAACAGAACAACTAGGGCCAATATCCTCTCCTCATGTCAATGCCAGTGTAACCAGTAACCTGTGGATCCTGCACCACACCGCTAGGCCACGCACCCACCCTTGGCCTGGCAGTGGAGAGCCCTCACTATTGCTAGTCTACAGGCTCTCACCTCCTCAGTTACCATATAGTTGCACTGGACTATGAATGCATTATATTATGTATAAGACAAGGCCTCCCTGAGGCTGCTTACTACCAACTCACATCAATATCAATCATCTTTATTTATCCAGGCGGGCACCATTGAGCAAGCTCATTTACAAAGTGGACCTGTGGTCCTACAGTAATAATACAGAAACACAAGTTACAATAGTACACACAGTAAAAATAGCTGCTATTATAGTAAACATGCACATTTACAGGTAATATACACTGAACACATAACTACAAGGAGTAAGTGGATAATGAACTTGTGCTGAATCCAAGTTCAAAACTGTGCATTTTGTAGTGGAAATGTTAGGGAGAGGGTAGGCATACCAAATAGAGATATCAAGCGCATAATGTAGGAGGTGGGAACAGGGGCAGGTGAAGAGGACCCAATTGTTAGAAGCAGAGTGAGGGATTGGGAGGGTGGAGGACCGTCTGAGAAAAGTAACAAGGCGATTTTACCTCAAACGTGGCGATATATGGAGGAGAAAAGCTGCTGTTGTACTAAGTGCAAGAGGAGGAATATAGTAGCTGGGGCATAACTGGGAAGGTCCTGGAGGTTGGGGCAGAGGAGATGTTGGATGGACGAGGGACCAAATATTTTTGGGGTGAAAGCGATAATTATCCCCAAGTGCGGTAGCATGTGCTACAATCAGGCTGCAGCTGTTCAGAGCGTCAAAGAATAAGATAGGGAGTTCGACAATAAATCCTGTGGATCTGTTGGAGAGCATGCTAGAGCAGACACACATATTTCAGCTGGGGGCCGCTGTTTGAGGGAGGGAGGTTAGTCAGTGTCTAGTAAAGCAGTTGCAAATTTCCATAATGCCATCACGGTAAAGCCTTTTTGAACAAAGGCTACTTACTGAGGTTTTCAGCTTAAGTATTTTTTGGGTTTTATTCCATATTGATGGGAGCAGAATGCAAAGGTGGCTCTCCTGACTCATGTGAGTGCCCTGGGTATATTTAGCAGGAGTTGTGAGCAGCTTCTAGGGAATAATTCCTGGGCTGATCGGAGACAGACAGTCTATGATGTATTGAGGGAGTTTGCCACTGAGGGCTCTAAGTGTCCAGAGTGCTGCATTAAAGTTGCACCTATAGTGAAGTGAGGTCCAGCCTGTGGCAGCATATAGTGCACAATGATGGGTAGAAGGGAGGTTAGTGATGAAGCGTATAGCTCTGTGGTACAAGCGTATCAATTTTTCCAAGCTAGGAAGCTGCACAGCTACTGTATATGAAGTCTGTGTAGTCAATTAAGGACAGGAGCGTGGCTTGGACTAGTAGTTTCTTTCGTCTGCTGTAAGAAGTCTTCTTATCCTGTAAAAAGGCCAAGTCTTTGCCTTAATTTTTCAACAAGTCTTCCAGGTGGTCAGTGAAGGAAGTTTACAGTCGATCCAGACCCCAAGATATCTGAATTCGGAATGTACTCTTAAGCACTCTCCCAGCATTGTGGTTATTGGGGAAGGAGTCAGTAGCGCTTGTGTAGTTTTATGGGGAAATAACATGGCTTTAGTTTTCTTAGCATTTAATAGCAGTTTTTATTGATTAGTTGAGTTGCAGGAGGTTGAAATCTTTTGTAGGTCAGTACAAGCTTCTTTTGGTGTGGGACGACTCAGGTACAGCACTGTGTCATCTGCGAATAAATGAATACTTGCATCCTGATTCCCTCATCAATGTTGTTGATATACACTACGAAGAGGGACCTAATATGGATCCTGAGGACACCTCTTTGTAAGAGTTTTAGGCAGATAGTTCGCCATCCGCTTTCACCTGCTGGTATCTGTCTGTCAGATATTCAGAGAAACAGTTTAGAAGTAGCATCCAATTCTAGTGCTTTTAGCGAGTCGAGAGCAGGTCGTGATCGACTGTGTCGAATGCTTTGCTGAGGTCAAAAAACACAGCACATACTGACTTTTTATGCCCCAACTCCAGTTGCCAGTCATTGGTTACTTTAGCTATTGCCAAGACTGTACTGTGGTTAGCTCTGAATCCAGATTGAAGGGGTTTAGTAATTTTCTCTGTCGATGAAGGATCTTAGTTGGCCATTTACTGTTTCTTCCAGTAGCTTGAGAGTGTGGGTAGGAGAAATTGGCCTATAGTTATTAAGTCGCAAAGGTCTCAGATTTAAATAAGCGGATAGTGTGCGATTATCTGAGGGACAGTACCTTGTGTTAGGGACAAGTTGAATAAATGAGTAATAGGCACTGCCAAAATGTGGCATGCTATCATTAGGAAGTATGGTTCAAGTGGCCTGACAATGCCACCTTCTTGGCTGCTTCACCCCCTCCATATCCTTACCTACCCCCACCTCTCCTCTCGTCTCATTTTCTTACCTCCCACCTTTGCCCCTCCATTTCTTTCTACCACCCCTCCCCTCTTGTCCTCTTCCTTTCCACTTTACCCTCTCCTGTCTGTTCGAAATTAATTTGATATCCTTTACCCTTATTTGTGTAACAATTTTGTCTATTGTTATGTGATAACAATGTCTTGACATGGAACCTTTGTAAAAGAGCCCTGGGCTCAAAGGTAATTGTAAACCTAGAATTGAAATAAATAAAAATAAAATAAGTGCATCTGCGCTGGCACTTTTCTTAGTATCCAGGTGGAGAATCAAGTCTTCCACTTCCTTGAGAAACCGATGAGAATGAGAAATGTTGACTAATGGAGCCAAAATTTGGTGGGGTCATGCCAAGTTGGATGCTAGGCAGTTATCAAAGACTAAGCCTGCTGTGGGGAAGTCGTGTTGAATGCCTGCAGTATCTCTTTTTGTCATTGATTACTGTATTGTCAGAGGTCATTTTTGTAAGGAGCACATTTTGTGGCGTGGCTCCCACCAGTTCTTTGATTGTGGCCCAGAATTTGAGGGATAATTGGCTGCAGTATCTAGTTCTGCTTGGTAATAGCAGGCTTTAGCTTCCTAATCAGTTTGGTGCAGCGATTTCTGGCTGTTCTAAAGGTGCCAATCTTCCTCTTTTGGGATTTGCAGGCAGTTTTCCAGAGTTTATTCCTGGACAGTAGTGGCCTTGAGATCCTGGTGACCAACGGCATTTCCTAGCCTTTGTCGTAATTTAGACAGGCGCATGCAGATTCATGGCATAGGTAATGATTTCATGCAGTATAGAATATGCAGTTTCCACTGTTTTTTAGCAAGGTAAAACACTCTGCCACAAGGGGGTTTTAGGTCAATAGGTATGCCTTTGGGTCGAAACCTGGTTGACCTTTGGTGGAGAATTTGGCCATAGTTGGCACTTTGTTGGCTGCCCAAACTCCAGCTATTAGGCAATGGTCACTAATATCCGTGTCAAAGGTTCCAACGTGGGAGAAGGAATGGGGTTTATTCACAAGCAGGACATCCAGAAGGGTACTTTGGCGTATTCTTTTGTTGATACAGGTGGGCTCTTCGTTGAATAGGTGAAACCAAGGAAGTGCAGAAAGATTTAAGCGGTGACCGGCTTCGACAGCCAATCGTGGTTTAGATCCCCAAGGATAATTGTTTCCAGGGGATAGTGTCCAAGATAGTTGTAAGACAGGACAAGAGCTGAGTACTGGCAGGCGGTGGTCTATAGCATCCTATGACTTGGAGTGCTAACGATGGGGATAGAGTCGATTTTTATGTCCAGGCACTCAAATCCCACTACCAGTGAGTTAGAATTAAGTGTTGATGCCAAAAATCTATCTTTGATGTAGATGGTGACCCACCTCCTCTGGATTGCTATAGCATCTAAAGATCTGGTAATTAGGTATATTAATCACGCTATTTGGCGTAGAGGGCCAAAGCCAGGATTCTGAGATAACAAGCATATCTAGCATTGTATGGCGGTCAAGCCTGAATAAGGGTGAATTTTTCAGCAGGCTGCACAAACTAATACCTTTAAGAGACAGTGACTCAGAAGGGAGGTAAGTTTATTTATGGACCCTGGATTAAGCTCGACATTGCCAGAGTAGAGTAAGAGGAAGAGTAGCAATTTTTCAGGGTTCAAGTGAAGCAATGAGCTCGAGGCTTTTTCCGGCTTGGCATGGAGGAGGAACGAGGTGCCAAACTTTGTTTTAATTTATACAAGCCTAAGGACACTGAAGCTAATACTCTGGCTGTGTAGCACCAGTAGGAGTAACTCGAATTAATCAGAGATATGGAAGGAGGCATAGACAAACCTGCAATAGTTGCTCTTGAGGAAGGTAGTCCACCTGGATCAGTTGGCAAGGAGCCTTGGAATAACATGTGATGTGTAGAGTCAGACTGGCGAGCAGTCTTCAGGATGAGGATGTGGTGTACCCCAGTCTCAAATTTTTGGATAATAAGCCAGTAAGGGGTATGATACACAGTGCAGTCAGGAGGAGGAATTGCAGAGGCTGCCATAATTGCAGTTGTTGGGCAAATGATCTTGTAAATATCATGGACAACATACTCTGACTGCAATATTTATAAAGCAATTTATGGTAATGTAACCCCTCACCCTGCCTTTTGCAAAAGCAGTGGTGGCATGCTGTTGAAGCTGACAGCAGTACCTAGTGGGGACTGGGTTAGGGAGGATAAGGTTACTCGCACGGGGGCCTAAGTTTGGCTACTCTGCACAGGGCACCCAAGTAAATCCGAACACAGGAAGCAATAACTGTAATGTCCAAAACCAGGAATGGGATTCTACAGTGTGGCTTTTATTCACATCCAAACTGAACAAACAAAGCAAGCGGACCCCACGGGCTACATTCCTGATAATGCAGATTAGAGACAACAGAACACTTCTTCACATTTCCAGCCCTCAGGCTCTAAACCCACCAGGCACACAGCCGGACTTGCAGCTTTGGGTACACAGCCCTGACTTGTATACTACTTGGGTTTCCCCACTGGCCCGCTCCCCGCCCGGCCTTGATCAGCGGTCCATTATGGGAATGAACCAGTTTTCCTGTTGGTGGCTCCCCAAACCACCTTAGAGCCTTCGACTCCTAGAGAATTTTCTTCCACCCCCGTCTGGGTGCTTCCCTCATCACTGGCCAAGTGCATGAGGCAAAGTAGAAATCCACAGAGCAAATCCGGAGGTGGACCTGGTTACTAAAGATGGGGGTCTCCACCTCCAGCTCCCACAATCCATACCCGGCCATTTCTCTGGAAACTAAACAACTCTTTTCTGAAAGCTTGGCAATGTAGATTACTGGGTAGAGGTATGTCACATCTCCTCTACATGTCTTGACTTCCCTATGTGCTGGACTTGAACATACTTTTGCTTTTGGCTAAGCCTATTACTCTAGGCCTCCCTGCTTCAGTAGTCAATCCCCACTTTAACACCGTCCAGGGTGAAACATGGGCCCTTTAGAAAGAGCAGAAACTCACCCTCCGGTTGCAGGTGCCCCACAGTGAATCACAAGATCTTCTTGTTTCCACACTCTTGGACAAAATAAGGCAGTTTCTCCACTAGCAGTAGCCAGGGGTTGCCCTGGAATATGCGAGCTAAACTTTCCTGCCCCATCCTCAGGGATGGGGCATTGAACTCGATTCAGCGGTCTCCACCACTTTAAAATAGCTCACTGTGTCTCTCTTTGGGTGAAACACACACCTTTTCCCTGAATGTAGCCCAATGTCAGGGCTGAGGCTCCAAGAGCCTAACATGAAACTGCTTGTCCTCTCACAACAAACTCCAAACTCCAGCAGACCTACAGACTACTGTTCAAACCTCCCAACGTTCTACTCAAACTCCTGCTGCAGATTCCAATGTGGCTCATGCAGCTGCAATAGTTCTGGTGATATCATCCCTCAGTCTCAGCTGAGACTGAGAACAGAGTGAGACAGTGTGAAATCCATTTAACTATAGTTTACAAGCTGCCTTCCCTACCTACCAGGTCTTACTGGGATTCTAGTAACCCGGGTAACAAGGGGTTACAGTAAATTAGCAGTCCATAGCAACATAAAGCATTGTTCATCTTTATTAATGATGGCTTTTGAAAACAGTATGACGTTATTCACTTTGCACTTTAGTTCTAGCATATCATGGCCATTAGCATTCTATTGTGATGTCACTGCTTTAAATATATCACTGTCACTGATTGTTATTCACTGTAAACCAGTTGTATGTTATTTTATCAATTTAACATTTATTGTTAACACCATTTGAGTGATACTTTCATGATTCAGGACTGGCCCCTGACAAAGCCTCATTCAGAAGTGGATACGTAGTGATACTGGTAAATCTACTGAACTCATATACCATTAAATAATCAAATCCATTCCTGGTGTATGCACTGTTTCTTCTAGTTTTCTAAGAGAAGCACCTGAGGAACAAACATCAACTGTCAGCCAAGATCTACTCTGCACCTGCCTCCCCAGCCTTCTATTACATCCAATCAGAGCCACAGAGTCTGAGGCTACCACTCAAGGAGGACAACTGCATATTATTCCCATGAGGGCAGCTCAATCAAGTGGCAACCAGTTGGGCGAGATCCAGATTCTGGTTTCCTCCAGGCACTGTTCCAGCCTTAGCGCTGATGAAACCCTGTTAAGGAAAGGACACATAAAACACTGTGCATAATCTGTATAAAATAGTAAAACTCCATGCTATACTGCCTAATGATCCTACCCTGTGGAAGCATATACACGTACACCATGAATAGCACAGCTGACAGGATAGCTCCAAGGATTCCGCACTTAAGAGCCATGTGACATGACCGTTAGAGCAGAGCACAAATGACTGCTCTCCACTGCCAAGGAATGACCAGAAATATTCCAGAACAGTCCCAGATAGCCCCACCAGCCCCTCAAGTCTGTCTGCAACACTGCATGATCCAAGGTGTCAAACATAGATGATAGTTGACCGGCCCAGTGGCGCTAAGGGTTGAGCGCTGGACACCACACCGCGCCATGCCAGTGACCGGGTTCAGGAATGAGCTCAGGTGCCAGGGGTGATAGGGAAGAGTTGGATTGAGCACCGAAGGGCTGCTCTCCTCTCCCTATGGAGGGTTCTAGGGATGTCTGGCACCCCAGTGGTTCTGGTGGAGACCAGGGTGCTGCAAGTGCTGGACTGCATGCAGACAGCATGGCCCGACATAGAAAGGGTTGCGGTGTGTCATAAGGTTGGGATGTGCACCACGCATGAGGGAGTGGGGAGGAGGAACATATAAGGAAAAGCCCCTCCAGCCGGATGGCGACAACTCACTCAGTGCAGCTGTCACATGCCCAGCGCTGGTCCCCTGGGGCTGTAGCCCCAAGTGTCTCGGGAGTCGTAATGACTTTGAAAATGGCGGGGAACACAGCGGTAGGTAGAGCAGTACAGGCGAGAGAGCTAGCCTGAGAGGTTCCAGTCTGGAAGGAGAGAAGAGAATTGACAAAAAAAAAATAGATGATAGGACAAGAAGAATAATGACTGAAACTTCTCCTAGATCCTCGCCAAGTAAAGATCATTGCATTCTGACCAGGGCTGCTTCAGTGCTTTGCTCCCACAGAAAAACCGCACTGGAATCGCTCAAACAGGTCAGCTATCTCTAGATGGTTTACTAGCTGAGCCACAGCCACTATTTCTCAACAACATTCGTGAAGAAGGGAAGGCTGGAGAATGGACAGTAGCAAGGGAGACTGTCAGGATCCAGCAATGTTTTCTTAAACAGGGATCTCAGCACCCCCTCCTTCAAGGATGCTAGAGCATGCCCTCCTGCAAGAAGCACTAACAATACCGCAAAGCGTGGACACAATGCTGACAACAAAGTTTTCAGCAGGTTTGGTGGAAAGCAGGGTCAGTTTTGAGGTAATGCAATACAAACTAGAAAATCAACCACAGGACCTCTTTCTAACTGGTGGAACTCATTCTACCAGTTAACCATACTCATACCTGTCCTCAAGTCAGTTTTCCTTTCCAGGGTTTATAACACATCTTGGTATAAGGTATCTAAAAAGTGTGTACAAAAGCATTTGATTGTCCCCAACTGACCACATAGTGCCTTTGTCACATCATAGTGCTCACCATAACAACAGGATATGTCCCAAACAGCAGATGTGAGGTCAGTTGAGGACATGCAGAGGCTTTGAAAGACTTAAATATGTACTGCATTTGAAATATTTAGTAGCCCAACAGCTAAGGTTGCTAAGATTCTCTGGAATTCATTCCACTGGTATCTAGTCAGAATTGAACTTCAGTTCCAAGTCTGAGTCTGCCACCAGTAGAAGCAGAATCGGGAGACAATCAAAGTTCTGATCCAACTCCAATATACAGATAAACCTCCATCCACCCAGTAAAGTAGCAGTCAGGAGAGGGAACATGGGTGAACAAAGAAGAGAACTCTTTCCCCACCCTTGCCTCACATCCATGCCTCTCTCCCTTACCCTTATCCACTGCTACTAGGCTGGCTGGATTCCCTAGATCTCAGGCAGATGATGTGACTGTGGAGATTGTCACCAGTGATTTAGTTGCTGCTGTCCTTGAACCTGTAATCCATGAAGAGTGTCCCTCCTCCCATCACATCAATGACAACTTACAGGTCCTGTAAGCCCCCACCGCCCGGTACCCCAGCTCCTACCCGCACATGCAGTACTCCCTGGCCTGTAGCACCCAGAGTCCCTCCCAAGTCAGACTCTGCTGAGAGATTCCTGCAGCTGACTGGTGGATACACAGGAGACTTCAAGAAGGCAAGCAGGTAAAGAAAGTTATATACATGAAGACATTACAAAACACATCAACAGTGCTGTTGCAGCGAATGACCCCGCTCTCTGCCAGTACTCCCCTGCCCCTTGCCACCTACCAGAAATCCCCAGTGATCATTGAGTGACCTGGGAGGTGGCCACTCAAAGAAAGAGCTGGGTTAGCTACCACCAGCAGACTACTTATCTGCTCTGGTTCTGTGCATTTTTTGTTTAACAAAATAAAATAATAAAAAGGCTGTGAAATGCATAAACTGCACAATTTTAAAAAGATCCCTTGAGGGCATGTCACCAGCCCTTCTACCACTGAAGGCCATTATCAAAAATGTGCCAAGACATGCACCTGGGGCAAGGAAACCTGGGGCTGTATATAGGATGGGAGATGACCACAGTCACCGAGCAAGAGAGGACCTTGGGGTAATAATTTCTGATGATCTCAAGGTGACTGGGCAGTCGACAAAGCAGTGGGCAAGGCTAGCTGGATGCTGCATTCATAGTGAGAGGATTTCTAGAAGGAGAAGGGAGGTGGTGTTGTTGCCACTGTATCACTCACTAGTGAGACCCCACCTGGAGTTGTGTCCAGTTCTGAAGCCACACCTCTGCAAGACCTTCGACAGGGTGGAGGCAGTCCAGAAGAGGCTACAAAAATGGTCTGAGGGGATTGCACAAGGAACCATACGAGGAGATCAACACATACTCTCTGGAAGACAAGAGAATTAAAGGAGACATGACTGAGACCTATAAGTACTTCATGGGGATGAACAAAGTGCAGGAGGAAGTCTCTTTCAAAGGAGGAGCACCAGAATAAAGGTGCATGCTATGCAGTTTGAAGGGGCAGGTGTTTAGAGGTAAGTGAGGAATACTTCTTCACAGAATGGTGGTGGATACCTTGAACAGCCTGCCAGAAAAGGTGGAGGAGGCGAAGACAGTGGGGGCTTCATGCATGTGTGGGATAGCACACAGGTATAATAGGCAGAGGAAAGGAAGGGTGGGCCACCTGTGTACTGAATAGAGCCCAGGGTGTAGAAATAGGCGTGGAGAATAGGGCAGACTACTTAGACCTACTGGTCCTTTTCTGCAGGCACATTCTGCATTCTCTGTTTCTATTCATTATGTCACTGGACTAGCATAGACTTTGTGACAGATAAGGACCGCTTGGCCCATCTAGTCTGCCCATTTCCCTACCTACAGGATAGGCCGCAGATCCTAGTTAACCAACAGCCTATTTCTTCCTCCCCACAAGAATTGCCTTATGTCTGTCCCATGCATTCTTGAATTCTCCACAGTTTTAGACCCCACAACCTCTTCAGTAAGGCTGTTCCATGCATCCACTACCCTCTCTGTGAAATAATACTTCCTCACATTGCCCTGAACCGCCCTCCTTCTATCTTTAAATTGTGTCCCCTTGTTCTTGCAAGTCTCTTTTTCTGAAAGATGCTACCCTCTTGGACTTTGTTGATTCCACTGAGGTACTTAAAAGTTTCTATCATGTCCCCCTCTCCTTCTTTCCTCAAGGGTATACATATTAAGCTCCTTTAGTCTCTCCTCATCTGGCTTCTCTTGCAGACCCTGCACCATTTTAGTTGCCCTCCTCTGGACTACCTCTATCCTGTCTATGTCCTTGCGAAATGGGGTCTCCAGAACTGGGCATGAGTACTCAGATGAGTCTCACCAACTGTCTATACAGAGGGATAACAACTTCCTGTTTTCTGCTGCTGATGCCTCTCCTATACATCCCAGTATACCCCAGCCCTCCCTACTGCCTTCTCACATTGCTCTTAACCTTAAGGTCATCTGATATGATTACCCCAGGCCCCTTTCCTTTTTGTTGTTGTTACTACCTCCCCACCATTGTGTATTCTTCCCTGGGTTCTTGTGTCCCAGGTGCATTATTTGCACTTCTTTGCATTGAATCCTAGCTGCCATACTTCTGACCATTCCTCCAACCTTGCCAAGTCCCTTTTCATCCTTTCCACGCCTCCTTGTGTTATCAACCCTGTTGCAGATCTTTGTGTCATCTGCAAAAGGCATACTTTCCTTCCAGTCCCTCTGCAATGTCACTGATGAAGACATTAAAAGGACTGGACCCAATACTGAACCCTGAGGTACCCCACTAGTAACCCTCTTTCTTCAAGTGGACTCCATTTACAATTACCTTCTGTGTCCTGTTGTGCAGCCAATGTTTTACCAGGCTACCACCCTGGGACCCACTCCCAGGCTGGTTAATTTGACTATTAATCTTTTGTGTGGGACTGTGTCAAATGCCTTGCTAAAGTCTAGGTAGGCCATGTCACAGCCTCTCCTGGTCTACTACTTTGGTCACCCTGTCAAGAAATCTATTAGATTCGTCTGACATGACCTTCCGCTTGAACCCATGCTGCCTTGGGTCCCATACTAAAAGCCAGCAGAATATGCCTCATGGTCTGTTGTGTCTGCTCGGTAGCAGCCCTACTGGGTGCTCACTTCTCCGTTCCCCCACCTCCAGGAAGGGACTTCTTCAGCTTCAGTTTCCCCTTGTACCTGTCCCACCCTTCCTGAAACCCTCCACTGTGCCCTCTTCCACCAGACTCCTAGGCAATGCATTCCACGGCTCCACCACCCTCTCAGTGAAGTAGTGTCTCCCTCGCCCCTGTAATTTCCCTCCTGCTTCCACTCATGCCCTCTGTCTGTCCCCCCTTTTTTTTTTTTAACCTGAACACCTCCTTGGCTCTGCCCTTATTTATTCTTTTACATATTTGAAGACCTCTATCATGTCCCCCTGTCTCTCCTCCAGTGGGTACAGCCCAAGCTCTTCCAGTCTCTCCTCATAGGGCCCCCATACCCTGAATCATCCTGGTTGCCTCCTCTGGACCCTCTCCAGCAGTGCTATGTCTTTCTTAAGGTGGGGTCTCCAGAACTGCACATAGTAATCAAGATGCGGCCTGACCAAGGCATTATACAGAGGACCACCTTGTTTGTTTGGACTTTTCTCACCCACAAACTGTTTCTGTTCCTCTGTCCCTGGTCCCTGGTACCCCCAGCCCTTCACAGACATTCTCATAGACTTAGTGGTTATCCACTACTTGCCCAGAACTCCTTTTACGGTGATAAACTGCCTGTCATGTTGGTGGGGGTGGTGCCTGCAAGGGAGGGGAAGTGGAGGAAAGGGCTGGGGCATTTGATTCAGTTTTTCTTCAAGAGTGTAGACATATGATAACACGCACATATGTGCCAGTGATTGTCAGCAACCCTTCCCTTCTGGTGCACTCACAGGCTCTACCACCTGGCCTCTGCCATGGTGGCACTCTCACAGTGACACATAGCGTCCCCCCACCCTCAGGAAGGGAGCTGTCCCTGGGAATTTAGATCCTCCCTCCTCTGGCTGAACTCAAACAACACTTTCCTTGTTCCTGAAACTGGGCATCTAGCATCACAAGTGGTAGTTCTGCTGCGTTAATGAGCCAGCTCTGGATCTCCTTGTTTATGACATCCAAGCATAATTCTGGCAACACCACTCTAGTATTTTTCTAAAATAGTCTTGACATGAAATGTCAGAATAATGCAGTTTGTGTTTCTGGTGAGACACCCATTACAGACTGAAGTAAAATATTTGAGAAGCAGCATAATGCCGAGGCAGTTTGAAAGAAGAACAGTATATAGGATCGTACACTATAAAAGGCGACAGAATAATTTCCAAAGTGTTTGATTTCTGTAAATTTATCCAAGGACTATTCATACATCCTAATGCATAAAACCCTGTGCAGCATCATGAGTATGTAAATCATTGTGTGTGTGTGTGTGTGTTTGGGGAGAGGAAGAGTTGCATAGAAAATCTCAACCGACACTACATTCTGCCAGTCATGTCACTTCCCAAACTTCCTATAACGATACACATACTAAACACAACAATAATCTTTAAAATCGGCACAACAGAATGGCAAGAAGGCCTTTTATGCCAAAACTCTCTATGATTCTAATGTGCTAAAATGTTCAAACAAACTGATCATATAACCATGTTTGAAAAGAAAATGTCTGACTTTCCTGCTTGTAAAACAGCAACAATTAATGTTAACAGATTTTAAGTGGAAATAAAGGAGAATTTCACTACAAGTGACGGTTCAGAAACAAAGCACTGAAATGTTCAAATGTCCCATGTTTTCCTTTAACTGTAGATAAGACACAGGAGCAGTCCATTGTACAGTTTCTTCTTTCTTCACCAAAATGCACAGGCTTCTATGAACACAGCTGCCCCACCTGCACAAACATCCAGCCTCTTGCTGTTGCTGAAACTAAACACTCCCACATTCTTTTGCTCAATGACAGAAGAACCAACAGAAACAGAAGTAAATGTAAATGTTCATAATAAACTAAGCAAGACTAAATCAGAATAAATTAGATGGGAGAAAACATGCCTTTTAAAAAAAAAATAATGATTTCTTAGCTCTGGGTTTTATACACAGTATCTATCTTTAAAAGCCCCTACACCATCGGAAAACTTTGAAAATTAAGTCTGACATGCAATTCAGTTCACACTTCCTATATTTTCTGCACTTCTTTCCAATACTGACGAGAGCTCCATGAACACGGATCACTTTCCCCAGACTTCATCAACTCTGTCAGCTTGTCTACACCTGACATCATAATCCCGTTTATATCATCATAATCATCACCACAGCAACAGACTGTGATGTCAAACAGAATTGTGATGCCCTGTGTAGACGAGCAGCAACACCAGATAGGGTTGAAATCCTGTCTTACTGCAAATGTCCTCAGTAATAAAGAAATAAGAGTGATAATTACAGAAAATATATAACTATAAGCTGAACTATGTCTAAAGATTACAATTTTCCAAAGTTGTTCGGATGGGGTCAGGGCTCTTTAAACGAACAATATAATACAATCATGGTCTAAATGTCAACCTATTCAGCTTATCAACGGACTTGGACTCAGGCAAGGTATTTCTAGTGGCCTCTTACTGGTCCTGGTCTTTTCTGCAAGTTTGGAGCCTTTTTTATTTTTCTATTGAGCTGTTTCTACCCTGGGGACTGGCAGGGCTCTTCATTCCCTGCTCATCTTCTAGTTGGCTGCCAACCCCTTCCCGCCAAGGATTCACCCATTTCTAAGTCCCCATGTGGCAGGGCCAGGAGGGGAGGGCTGTCCCCTTTGAGTTCGGATCCAGTTTCTTGTGGCAGGGGTCTCAGAGTGATGGTGCAGGCCACAGCAGAAGCAGGACTTCCTAGTGCACCAGTCCTCAATTTTTCTTATTTTCTTCCCTTGGCCAATGGTGCAGTGACGCAACAGTGTGTAAAGGCACAAATGCACTACGCGATGACTGCCAGCAAACCCCTAAGCTGCGACACTTCTGCTGGCTTATCGCCACTCCTCCGCGTGGTTGCAGTATCTGAGTGGTGCGGTGAGTTCCCCTCCATGGGGCAGAACAGTCTGCAGACATTCAGTCATCTCCTACCTGGCAGATCCCCAGCAGCCTGGAGTCCATCACCGACCTGGCTGCTGGGGTGGCAGCAGATGAAGATGACTGTGCCTCAGCCCTCACACCACTGGACCCGTTTGGAACCTTTTTTCATTCTCAGTTGGCTGGACAGTCAATCAAATACTGTAGAATTGAAAAGTAGTGCGTTGGTTTAATTTAGTGGTCGAGCTATGCGACTTGTTAGCTGCCAGTTAAATTTCACTGTCCTGTACTTCCATATAATGAGTCTGACATAGATAACTAACTTAGCTGTTCAATTAATTTAGCGGGTCTCTTTCTACAGCGAACATAGCAAGATTTTTTTTTGTTTTACAGTGAAATAAACCAATTCTACAGTATGCACAAGACAGAATTTATTATATGGAGTAGGTTTCATTAATTTGCACTGAAGAAATCAGAGCCTACCAGAGTGAATTAAAAGTTATCAAGTGATAAACTTGAGACTACAAAGTTGCTGCTGTAAAGCAAGCAATTTATTAAGAAATATATTTGTATTGTTCTTTTTTGAATAATCTTTTTTATTTAAGTTTACAAATGCCAAAACAAACGGACAAACCAGCAATCAAATCGTCTTACTTTAATGTTACAGCCTATTCTGTATGTGTGCATTTAATTCTGGACAGAATTAAAACTGTATAGGTTTCTTGCTTATTCTTTAGATTAAATTATTATTTTTTTTTTTTGGGAAATTACTATTTTTCTCCTTCCTGCCTGCCATCCCGACCCTTCAGAACCTCAAGGTGAACATCCTCTGCCTTCCACCCTGCCCGTGTGACCCCACAGGAACCCCATGAGCTTGGTTTACCCCAGGCCCGGATAGGGCAGAGCCTTACCCCAACAATCAGATTTAGTGGCGGTCTAGGGGCCATTGGGCGGGCGGAGGCACATCAAGGCACGTCTCGGGCTCCATCTTCCAGCGATGGCAGGCGTTTTCTGCTTTCTTCCACCTACAGCATAGGACTCCCTGACGTCAAGGCGCAGAAGCGCCGACGTCACGCTGTGTCGGCAGCCCTTCCCGCGCGCATAACAATGAGGGGCTTGCAGTACTCGAGCCTCCGCTCGAGTCAGACAAATGTTCGGCTATAGCCTGACCCTCCCGGAGTAGGCGAGCTGTTGTGGGACGATCGCCTAACTCCTCGCCGCCCATCAGCGACCCCTAGTCCGCCTCCCCAACCCGGGTCACCGGCATGGAGCGAGGTGGGCGTCCAGCGCTTCAACCCTCAGCGCCACCGGCCGCCCAGATTAAATTATTACGTCATAACTCACTGGAGTAAACAAAGTGAACTAATGCAGAGTAAAATAGCTGCTGGGTTAATCATTCACTGAATGAAAATCAGACTCCGTTTGAATAACTCCTTATAAATATTTTATAAACAAATGCAAGCACATATGCACACACTGAATGAACTAAGGATGATTTGAAAATATTTTTACATTTCAGTTTAGCCAAAAACATTATTTATGATACGTTTCTGGATTTAACAACACTGTCCACATATTTTGTTTTTAATTGCACTCCATTCATTAGCACGTCTCATAACATTGATGTGAAATTGTATACAGATGTTACTAATTGATTGCTGTGGGTATTTTAACACTCATGCTATGAGACAGGCCCCCCTCCCCAACTGAGGAAGCTACTTTGGGTGATGATACGTGGGGATGCAGGTCTGTGTTCCTCTGCACCAGCAAATGTTATTTTTCTGCAAGTTGATATGTCCGCTGATTTCTCTAATCTCTAATCTTATTTGTACAGCAGTACCTTATGGAGACAGTTGTGTTCTCCTCTGTTCTCCTAGTTTATGATATAAAAACCTGGTGCAGGCCTTCGTTTCCTCTCACTTGGCACTGCAATACACTCTAAGAGGTCAGATCGTCCATATGCAGCTCATGCAAAATGTGGGCCCTCTGGCTCAACATGAACCTAAGGCAATGGATTCTGAATGAAAGTAAGGTCTGTGACTGCAGGAAAGAGACAGACTGAGTTCCAGCCAGAGTGGAGTACAATGCAGCACTTGGGGACTGAAAAACTAGAATTACCATTACGTATTTTATTCATTTGTAATCTTGGACAAGGAAAAACATACTAACCTGTGATACAGGTGTGTGTGTGTGTGGGGTGTCTATATTAAACACTTTTGTTGATAGGAGGAAATGCTGGCCAGGATATCAGGGAAAATCCCCATCTCTATCTGTGGGGATAAGGAGGCGCTAGTAGGCCCACTCCCCAGTGTTAGAATGGAGGAGGTTATTGATCTGATACAGTACAACTCCATAAGGAAATTGCTGCCTGTGAAGTTCCAAAGACTGTCCCCTCGGTAGTGGGTGAAGAACATAAACTCTACAAATGTTGGCAAGGGAGGAAAAAAGCTTCAGTGACAAATGAAGGCCAGACGAAACATTTTCGATCCATGCTTGAAGGAAAAAAAAAATATGGCTTTGGCATGAGTGTGAAAAACTGCAGGTGGAAAAGATGAAGTCATGCAAAATACTTGAACCCAGCTGTTTGTGTGGACACAGATGTCATGACGATAAACTTACAAGGCTACTCTAAATGGTCCTTGCTTTGGCGTAAGGCCCTGAGGCTGAGATGTATACCCTTGAGCAAAGGAGGGAGAGAGGTGATATGATCGAGGCATTCAAACACCTTAAGGGCATTAACAAGGTGAAAGAGTCTAACATGTTTAAATATAAGAAAAATAGCAGGACAAGAGGACACAGCATGAGATTAGAGGGGGCGATTAGGGGAATGTGAGGAAATTCTTTTCACAGAAAGGGTGGTGGATGCATGGAATGGCTTACCACAAGAAGTGGTGGCTATGAATACAGTGCAGGGCTTCAAACAGGCATGGGATAGGCATAAGGGAGCAATACAAATGAGTATGAATAGATAGGCCACTGACAGAGCAAAGGCCGATGGCACATTTATAAGGTAGAAAAAGAAATGGGCAGACTTGGATGGGCCTTTGGTCCTTATCTGCCATCCTTCTATGTTTCTATGTCCTTTAAGACAGCTGACGAATGAAGACCTGGGACTAGCTGTGAAGTCCTTTTGGACAAACCCCTCAGGAGTTCCTGCTGAAAACTGGCTGAGGCATGGAGGAGCACAGGCAGCTAGGGCAGCAGACACACAGGTACAGAATCGTATGAGTGGGGAGGATGCAGATACGCAGTGCTCAGGAGAGCCCTTTAAAAAGGAATTCAAGTGGGAATCGGAGTTGATGTTGACGGGCAGGGCAGCCACGCGTTATGCAGTGCTTCGGTGGCCTTGGAGGAGCTCCAAGTGGAAAACAGAAAATCGGTCAGGGTGACTGTTGCTATACAGTGCTCAGATTCTACAATGACAATACAATTCAAGAGAGAACTGGCGGCAGGGTGGATGATAGAAACATACATAGAATTTGATGGCAGATATGGACCGTTTGGCCCTTGATGTACAGTGCTCGAAGTCCTTGCAGCTTGAGTATAGATGGTGATTTAGGACAAGTGGAGCGTCACTGTATTGGGCCAGCAGAATAGTTGGAGACTGATTCAGGTTCAGCACTGAATGAGGTACCTGGAACAGAGAATAAAGAGGCAGAGGTGTGAATGGGGTTACAAGGGGCACATGGGGCTTGAGCCAAAGCATTGGTGAGGACAAAGAGACTCTGGACAAAAAAAAAAAAAGACCTCTCCTTTCCTCCCAGAATTGTACTACTACAGGCTTTTGCACATACTGAGGGAAGTGCTGGACATATAACTGCCATATCAGGACTATTAAAAAAGGAGGCATTATGGCCTAGAGGATAGGGGCACCAAGCTGTGAATCTTAAGATCCAGCAGACCTGGGTTTGAAACCCACAACCACCATGTGCACACTGTGTGACCCTCAGCAATCACTTAACCTCCCTATCTATGCAAATGGGATGCAGGTGCATACAGATTTTATTAAAACAGGCTGTCAGTATTCCTTATGTAAACAATGGCAAGGATCTGTGGTGCAATCTGGGAAGGGAGTTTGGTAGGGGTGACCCTTCAGCCCTTCTTTTGCATGTTTTGTCTGGTCTCCTTGCTTCAGTTTATAGATCAAGCACTAGTTTAGGGAGATTAGCCAACCTGGAGGAAGAGAACAACAGCCAAAAATCTCTGCTTTTGCAGATATCTGCCTCTTTTAAAGGGTGTACAATCTATATGAACATGTGAGAATATTTAAAAAGTTTGGGGATATTTTATATTCAAGAGTGAATTCTTCCTAAAGTTGTGGACATGTTCTAGAAAAACAGGACAGAAAGACACCTACTCACATCACTGCAGAGATTACGGTCTCTTGGGAACCATTAAATGTATTGTTATAACATTTTGGGAAATTAACCTATTTTACACAACTGGCAAAGAAATTGGAGATATCCAAATCTGATGTGGGGAGATAGAAACACTGGACACTGGTAAAGTTGAGAGACTAGAAATGATAAAATCATTTCTGCAACATCTCTAACTTTGCAAGCGCTCTCTGCAACTCCTTTCCCACTCCTCACTGTCTGCCTTGCAAAAGTTTAGCATTATCTGCAGAGACACAAATTCTACCCTGTATTCCTTCTCCTATGTCGCTGATGAATATACTGAAAAGGACTGGTCCCAGGACCGACCTAGCACCTAACTCCTCCACTCATTAACCCCACTCCAACTTTACCGGTTTGCCATCACCTCCACTGTTTTTCCATTAGTCATCTTCCACCGATTTACTAGGTCCTTTGCTGATCCAGATCCTCCTAACTTGCTCAACAGCCTTCTCTGTGGCACCGAGTCACCTTGCCATGTTCCTATGATACTTACTCTCTGAGCCCATTTCTCTCCATGTAGTCCACCAGGCAATCTTGACTAGTGTCTCCATCATTTTCACCAACAATGGAAGTAAAAATATCGGTCTGTAATTTGCTGGTTCATCAGTGTCCCTCCTTGTAGAATGGAACCACTATGCTATCCTTCAATCTCTCAGATCCACCCCCGACTATAGTGAGCTACTGAATAGTTCTGCCAGGGGTTCAACGGTTCAAAGCCAATTCCTGAGCACCTTAGGTGCACCCACCTCCCTTGTGGCAGCCTTTATTCCACTTTCTGAGAAAGGCCTGCTATCCTCCACTGTAAATACTGAGCAGTAGTCGTTTAGAATAACTGCATTCTGTTTGTCCTCCTCTATTACCTGCCCCTTCATCAGCCTTAAAGGGACCCGAAATGTTAATTGGCGGCAGTTTGCAATGTTCCTAGTAAGAAGTGATAAACTTGCCTCCAAATGAGCCATATTTAACATACCTTAATAAAAACTGATATAAAAACTGTTTTAATAGTTTCTTTTATGAAAAACATTCTGCACAGTTCTGTTCATGGAACCAGTAATTTGGAGTGTTTACTATGTCACGGTTTGAGTACAGAATGCTAATTGTGAGCTACTGTCCTATCAGAACTATGCTTTTAGTTCTTTGCTGAAACTGTGACAGAGCTAAACTCCAGATCACTGGTTCCTGAAAGAACTATAACAGAATGTTGCCCATGAAATCAAAACAATGCAAAATACTGTTTTCACATTGTTTTATTCAGGTACAGTTACCTATGGATCATTCAGGCTTATGGGTATTATTTCTGTAAGTGGTAACATTACAAACAGCTGCATATTAGAATTAATTTCCTGTCCTCTTTAAAATTCCTCCTCTTCTTCCCTTTTCCCCGATATACCTTAAAGGACACGTAAACAAGTGAATTGGGGTGAATGAAATCTGAAATGCCCTGTATACTGATGAAATAAGGATGCTTAGTTACCTTATGGTAGTGGTTGCTTGATTTTGCTGCTTTATAAAGTTGTCATCATTCAAATGTTCCCAAAAGCGTAAACAAACTCTCCGAGTAGCTCAGATGCCAAGCCACTGCTCGGCTCACAGAATGGTGATGGCGTGCCAACATGATGATGTCATCAGAGCGAGTCCACTCCTTCTTCCATTTAAACCTATGGGCAGTTTTTAAAATGCTGAACATTGGAAGTATATGTACATATCGGCATATGTATAAATACTTAGCTTCGCATCAAAGTCTGGTGCAAAAAGAGAAATAATCATACTGTGGTACTGTGATAGATTAAATGTGAAGAGTACTCTAAAACACAACAATCTGGAGAGAGATCCTGCCCTACACAGACCTGTCTAGAGATGAAGGAAATTATGCATAATCTTTTCCTAATACTGTCCCTATGTAAAATCTTTCTGGGTACACGCAGCCATAAAATGGAAGGACCCCACTATACAAAATCTGATTAACAGGAAACAATGTACCGATTATTTTCAAGGAACATTATGCGAATACCTCTATTTGGGTTTCTTTTTAATGTAGTTTACTACCTCATGCTGCAAGTTAGAGGACAGTTTACACTAAAAAGAAGGTGGTGACTGTTCCACTATCATACTGAACAGTGTGTGAGCTGTATAAGAAATTTATGATAAAAAGACACGGAAATTTTACTCTGTTGGGTGCTTTTGTATCATGGGAGGACTCGCCTAGAAGAACTGGTTGGGGAAGGTGCAGTGAGGAATTTTACACCTAATTCTTTTAATAGTTATTTATGGAGCGATACACTCAGAAAATGTATGGGTCTTTTTTTTTTCTTTGTTAAACATACTGGCTTCCTTTGGTATAAACCACGTTGATATGAAGTGTCCCACTTTTAGGCATAGATTCATGAATTTCAGTTCTTTAAGGGAGATACTATGATGTGATGTTTTGAGATCCGGTATCCGAAAGTACATGAATGGTATGTCTAATGTATATTGTTTGTTCAAGTGTTCACTCTTCCACAATAAGTGTCATGGGATCTTTAACTTTCAACTGGACAGTGGGCAGAGATGGGAAGAAGGGACCTCCGTTTAAAGGTACTACAGTCAAAATTTGCAAAACATATATACCCCATAAAGTGTTTTCTTGTTATTTAACTTGTACCTATGTTTTGAGTTATTCTGTACATTCTGAATCCAAGCTGTATCATTCATTGTGATACACCTTTGCTTTCTCCTATTGTACTTTTGCAATCAATGACGTGGAACCTTTGTAAAACAGCTTGCGCTCAAAGGACTTTTCGAATCACTAAATAAATTTAAAAAATATGTTGTGCAGAGTGTTTTTTGATTTGTGTGTTTAGTCCTGAGTGAATCCTTCCCTTTTCGTCTGTTAGAGTTTTATTTCTATATTTGCTGCCTAGTTTTAAGGTCCCTGGGGATCTCCATGTTTGATGATTTTTTTTTTTTTATTACTTTTCTTTTTCCAGCAATGCCTCCTGTCCATGTGACAGTCAAATCAAAATACTCTGCAGCGTTTTTTGTTGTAAATTATGCCAGTAGGGTCCTTTAATTCTCATCAAAGGGCGACACCTCAAAAATACAAGCACCCCTCATACTCCACAACAGTGTTAGTTATGGGCATTTCACCAAGTCCTGGTACCATACCTAGCACCTGGCTAGAACCCACAACCTTCCTATCTTCGGAACCCAGGGGCCAGCATGCTATCTACTAGGCCACTGATACTGTACAATTAACACAGCAAAAGAAGGTCTGGAAGCCAGAAGTAGCTGAGCTGCAGACAACACTATAGCCTTTCCAGTATATAAACACAAGGGTGAGGAGGGAATGGGACACTTGAACACAAGGGTAGGGGGACAGAACCTGTGAGAGTGCTAGGGCAATTTCAGTGTTTACCAAGGGACCTGTGGTAGGGGAAGGGGCATAATGGGAGGACCCATAACATTAGGGTTAACAATGCTGCTGTTCCACATCTACCCTGCCTGGTAGTTATCTACCTGGCAAAGATCAATCAGGTACAGGTAAGTTCCATGACATCACTTTTGGTCTCAACATTACGGCAACTGCCGTGTTATAATTTATGATTGACTCAGATATGAATATCTCTGGATTGCTAAATTCTAAAAGTAAGCATACCACCTTATTCAAAGAGCTTTTCATTGGCTTTCAGACTATAAAGGTCCTGCAATCATTATTTCCTCTTTAAGTTATTTTGTCTGAATGGGACTCTTTAAACATCTGTGTGTGATCTTGGAAATCTGCAAGTGGGGACATCCCTGACTCCTCAGCACTTGCAGCTAGCTTTTCATTATACTTATTGACTTTTTATTTTTTTTTAACTTTTAACTTTTAAAGACTATTTTGTAAATACAACACCACCCTCAAGTGCTTTGATAATGCAGAAATATACAGATTTCTAGGGGTTAAGAAGAACTCAACTCATTAGGTACATCCCAGACTCTTCAGCACTTGTAACTAACTTTTCCATTAAAGTTATTGATTTTGACCGGCCGGTGGCACGGAGGATTGAGTGCTGGATGCCACCACACCACACGCTGGTGACCCACGTTTGGAAATGGACTCAGGTCAGCAGAGGAGAGAAGGGATTGAGTGTCAGAGGACTGCTCTCCCTTCCAGGGAGGATCTGAGCTTCGCCCGTTCCTTGGTAGCCCCTGATGGAGATCAAGGGCAAGCGCAAGGAACTTGCAGTTCTTTCACTTGGGGTGGAGGCGGCGGCGGTGGCATGTCTGTGACAGGAGGTCATCGACATCTATGCTCCAGAGGGAAAACTGCAAAGACTAAATACCCGAAGGGCAGTTAGAGACACGCCCACATCCCCAACACGGACCATTCCTCCTCTGGTCCTCCAGGGCCTCTACAGGACAGACCCTCTAATCTGAGACAGGCATGAGTAGGTGGGTGGGGGATGGGCGAGGTGGGCTCTCCCAAGGGGTAATCCAGGGGCTGGAAAGTCTGGTGGGGTCCCAGAGGATGGGGGTGGTCTCGGGTAGTAAGGCGTGGTCAGTGGTGAACACCTCAGAGGTGCCTGCCCTTGGAGCATAACTAAAGTATGCAAAAAGTTGTATTGATTTTTAAAATCTGAGGACTATTTTATAATGCAGTAACACCTTCCAAGGCTTATGATAATGCAGAAATATACAAACTTCTTGGGTGGCTGAAGGAACTCGGCTCACTGAGTGTTAGTGCATGTATGTATTATACAGCTATATATATATAGACATATATATATATATATATATATATATATATATATATATATAAATATAATACACCCCCCTACAAAAACTGAGTTAAAGTAATGAGTCTAATTTGTATCCAAGTTTTTGACTGTTTTATTTATTTATTTATTTCAGATTGGGATTAATACCTTTGAGTCAGAGACTGCGTCTTCAAAGGTTCCAAGTCATACAAGTACATAAGACAAAACAGACAACACATAGGTTACACAGATTTAAACTACCAACTTTCCAAGGCCTAAAACTGGGACAGGGTCCATCCTGACAATGCCTCCCTAACCATGTCACTCCCAATGGGCTACCACCACAGACAATGATGCACACAATCAATTAAATTTTGCTGCTTGCTCTGGCCATGCTGCCTCACAGTAACACCAGTAGCAACCATCCAGATTAAAATAATACATCATTCTGCTGCAGCAAGTTCCAAATCATGATGTACAGAAAGTTAATTAGAAACAAACCTGTGTTAAATCGTGTTCAGACATTTGAGCTACATGTATTGCTCCTCCTGACAGTCCCTACCAACCCACTTACCCTCATTTGCTGAGCACACTTCACTTCTGTGACTTCCACTGCCATACCAGATTGTTTTCACACACTTTGCTGCAGCTGATCAGGATCGGTACCTTAGTTCACTGCTGCCAGTCTCTTCTGTCTGGAGTCCCTCTTCGCTGCTGGCAGGCAGACGTCCACGTGCACTTGTTTGCACTACTACCCAGTCTAACGTAACTGGAAGCGGGCACATGCTTTACTGTGCTCCCACTGACGTGTTATGCAACACAGGTGCAGGATTGAAGTTGCAAACGTTGTCCAGCTCAAGCAGCACCACAGTGGTGCTGAAATAACCGTCGCTCACAGATTAGCAGTCAGCAAAAAAAAAAAAGGGACAAAACTGGGACAAGCAAGCAAAAACCAGGACAAAAGTGACATTTTGCAAAACTTGTGGGGACACTGGGACATGCTGCATAAAATAGGGACTATCCTGGGAAAATAGGGACTGTTGATAGCTTTATACAGAATATATGGTAATATACATTGCAGATTACAATTTGTTAACATTAATACAAATATTGCAGCAGTCAATCAGTTAATCCTGGGCACTCAGGACACAATATAACTGGTACAGGGATCAGTACAGGAAGAAGAGTGTTGTATATAATACGTGAGTAAATTGAAACATATGATCTTACCAGGGTAAGTGCAGAGTACAGCAAGAGTAACATGGAGAGGACTTGCTTGGTACAGTGGAGCAGCCAGAAAAGGCTTGTCGGCCCAGGCGAGGGAGAACGGGGTTTAGAGGGAGGAAGCATGAGCAACACTGGGGGAAGGGAAGAGGAGGAGAGAAAGGGGATAAGTGAAGGAGGGAAATGCAAGGGGTGGGCCAGGAGAGTGAGGAGGGTTGCACGAGGAAGGAGGCTAGAAGAATGGGGGTGGTAGGTAGCAGATTACATTGGTGACCAAAGAGGAGTAGGATAGAAGCCAGGAACACTGCTACAGTATGTGCAGGAAAGAGTTTATGGTTTGAAAGACATTTACAGATATTCTCCTGGGCCAAGTAGGCTCAGTCTGAAATTACCTTACTACTTTTGGAGCAGGTCCTTAGGGAGTTCGTTAAGCCACCTGGGGACCACGGAAGGAGAGGATCTCTGGGCTTGAGATGTTCTCTTAAATGGCACCAACAGCCCACCTTGTCCACATTCCGGGTCTAATAGTAGTTGTATGGTTATGAAAAGGCTGGATGTTGATCTACAGTAAGTCCTAACAGGGACTTCTTCGCAAGTAGGCACGCCTGGCAAACAATCCGATTTGGTAGAGGGAGCCACCCCGCTCTTGATAGAGGATACATGTAGTCCAGTGATCCATCCCTAGAACCAGGTGACAGACTTTATCGAGTCTTTACCCTTTTGAGGACAGTGTCAGTGCCAGCCCTATAGATAACAAGGCCGTAGTCTCACGGTGGATAAGACTGAGCAGCCTGTGACCAATTTCAGGACTTCCAGGGTCACAGAATGCCAGTGGTGATAGAGGACACCAATTTTGCATTAGCAGTTTTAACAACATGGGCAACAAGTGTTCCAAATTACAAGGTGTCATCAAGATAAACCCGGAAATATTTAAAGGTGCTCATCTGCTCCAGTGTGTCACCTTAAGTTTGTTTCAGAGAACCATTTTCGAGTCTGTGAAAGCGGTTTGCAGTTCAGTGGAGATAGAGGCCTGTTTTTTTCCTTTAACAGAGATCACGCATCATCCGCATAAAGCACGATTTTGCTGGGCATCCTGTGGGTAATGGGTTAACAAAGAGACTGAAGAGGGTGCCCTAATATAGACCCTTGAGGGATATGCAAGCTCACTTTTATATATAGTTTGTAACTAACTGAGAAAATATTAACATACTAGGCAAGGTCAGAAGTCTTATGACAAAGAGTTTGCATGTCAGTTTTCAGGACTCTTGCTCAAAAGTAGACAGAATCTTAAGCAGCCAGAAAACAGAGGTTACTTGTAACCATAGTTTCCATGATAAGTCAGTCTTCAAGGTATGGAAATACCTTGACACCTTCTGGACCCAAGAAAGGCCACCATGCCCAGCAGGTATTCATTGAACACCTGGGGTGACAACGACAGGCCAATTGGCATGGCTTTGAACTAATACAGGTTTCCATCACCTAAGCGTGGAGGAACCATCTGTGTGATGGATGGATGTGGATGTAAAAATATGCATCTTAATTGATTTATTTACTGAAAACTTCAGAACTGTCTGATCCAGAATGGAGCACCAGCATTACTGTGTACCAGAAAGCACCATTAGAACAACCTCTGCAAAACTTCCAAATATAAAGGAACTTAACCAGAACTGGCTGATCAAAATGGGGCACCAGTGCCACTGTTTGGGTACCAGAAAGTACCATTAGATGAACCCTTGCTGAGCTCAACTTTTCTGGGACAAGCTCTATCGCATGCTACTCAAGAAGCTGAAGAACTCTGCTCCACAGTGAGGAGAGACTCAGTGACAGCAATGTCTTCCAATGGTGCTCAGGACTGTCCGGGGCAGAGTTATGAATTTCAGAGACAGGCCCAATCCCACTATTTTCAGAACACACTTGTCTAAATTCATATTGCACAACTGTGGCAGGAAGTGGGAGAGTTGGCCCCAGACCTATAGCTGCAGCAGAATTAGAGACAGAAAGGGTTAAGGCCTCCCCAACCCACCACCTCTTGCTCTTGGCAGTAGCCACTACTGACTGGCTTCTGAAGGAACCATCAACATTGCCCTAGGCTGACAATGCCCTCCAAATTTACCTGAGATTTTGTCCAGGCAGTGCTGCTGGAACCACTGTTTCTGTTGCTGCTGGGTCTGCTACAGCTGACTGTGCACTCCTTGATAGGGCCAGCAAAAGAAACATGAGCCTTGTGGCCTTGACATGGGCTATTGGTTGGGGTTGATAACCAATGCCAACAAATACAGGGTCACAGTGGACTTCCAATACATGTGAAGTGGGCCTGTATCTCCAGCCCAGAGATCGGACCCACTGAAGGGCAGATGTACTATCCGTTGCTGGATTTCCTGCACGAAAGGTGAAACCCACAGCCATGCATACTGGTATGTGGACACTACTGCTACCAAAGCTCATGCCAACATGTCGGCAGAGTCCAAGGCACCTGCAGCAGCTGTGTGTTCACCGTCAGACTCAGAATTCCCAGGCCTCTGACCTACCTCTCTAATCACTCCTTAGAGCCATCTTATGTTCCAGCTGACCAGAAAACTGCCAGTGTGGTGCCCTCCACACAGAGGAGACATGGACAACTAAACAACTCAGAGCCATCTCCCTCTTGCCTGTGGTCATTCTAGAGCATATACTACACCACAGAATCATCAAATTCCTCAACAAAACCTTGCTACTTGTGAATACTAGTCAGGTTTTAGAACAATCTGATCAATGCTGCAATCAGGGTACTCAATGGCACCAGTTTAGCCATAGCCAGAGGAAAATACATTAGCACAGTCTTTGTCGACCAATGGAAGGCTTTCAACGACAGTGTACCACAGAATCCTAGTGACCAGACTAGCTGAGCTGCACAAGTGCTCAGAGGTAGCCAGCTGGATCGGTAGCTACCTAACTAACCCCACAAATAGAGCATCAGGACACACAGCACAAAATGCAACCTCCTCCAAGTCTTTAAGGTGTACCACTGTAAGCTCTATAGAGGTGTTATAGTGTGTTTACACTACCTGCAGTTTGCACTGTGGTGAAGGCTATGTCGTTCAAACTGCTGTGATACTGCTCCGGTTTACACTAACCCCCTGCATTGGAGCAAAGGGAATTTCAGGCATTTCATAAGAACTTCCATGGGGATACACCCAGCAGCACTAACAGCCCTTTCTAATAGGGTCCTCACCACCTTTCCGGACTTAGAAGCCAATTAAACAAAGAGTGAGGAGGGACACCGGTATCAGCAAGTGCTGACTTGGAAGCTCAGCTGTTTTCTGGGCTCAGCAGGGCTGAGATGGACACTGGAGCTTTCCTTACTGCCCATCCTGTGGGTCCACTTACACCGTGTTCCTATGTTTATAGGCACATGACCAGAAAATACTGCAGTAAGTACAGGACCGACAGTTTTACAATGGTGGTTAGGTTATGCAGTGAAAGGATAGCACAGGTGGACATAAACTGTGTTAAGCAGTATTTTCTGTGAAATTCAGCGTTACCAGCTTTAGGGGAAGACAGTGGGGCATGGCATGGTGTGTCATGGGGCTGTACCCACTGCAAGCAGAGCAGCATGTTTACATGCCAGCCAAAAATGTCTAAATGATAAACAAACCCAGGGAAGCAGGGGATCGTGCTAGCGCCACTACAGAGCCATCTGCAACACTCCCTTGCTGTTTACACTCCCTGACCTGCAGCAATGTAGCTCCTCTGCACCTCTCGTAATGGGCAGACCAGGCAATGTAAATGGGCCTTTAAACTGCTTGTCCAAGGGTGACAAGAAAGCACGCACTTCATCATGTTCTCTACTGAAGTGAGCCAAATGCACTGCCCTGTCTTATTTGCACCTAAAGACATCACCCGGCGGATGGTCCACACATAAATCACGATTCATAGGTCCCTCATCTTATCACAAATGCCCAACTGTATGGATATGGAACTCTCTGCCAGAATCCCTACACCTGGTAAATTGCCTTGCCCTCCAGGACAGAAGTCATGGTGGAAAGAGAAGTATAGGACTTGCATAACTGTAGATCTTTCCGAATATCTTCTCCACACAGTACCACTTATGAGTCTGAGGTGGAGGCACTTGTACCCCGCGGGAGGCAGTACTTTTGAGGGGCTGGTGGCCCAGGTACTCACCGACGCATGCCTCCAGCACATGCCCACTGCTATACAGAGCCACCTGCCTCAGTACCCACCCCCAATGAGGAGGAGAGCCATGTTTAAAGGAAACCTACTAGAAACCTAACCACTGTCCAATATGGCGCACTGTTGAGGTGCAGGGATTTGAAGTAGGTAAACAAAAAAACTTGACTGGGAGTTTTTCTTATCCATGAGTATGTCTGGGATTTAATCATGAGTAAAAGATGTCTCTGCCAATCAAGTTGCTGGATTTTGTCTATCCATTACTTAAAGCATGATAAAATACAAATGAAAGTATTGATAAAACCTAGGGCAGCCATATTTAATGAAGCTCTCTTTATTTCAAATTTAAAAATGAAAAACAGATTCAAAACACAGTAAAGGGTATCTGATGAAACCAGAGAAAAGCATAAACTAAAATAAAAAGTCTATGTGCAAAATGTTTTGCTGTAACCAAAGATGTTGCTTATATGCTGACAGTCTTTCAATAACATTTTTATTCACACTATCTGACCTGGGGTTGTTCCCAGTAAGAACAGCTCTTCTTGGTTTTAGTTCTGCCAACTCATAAATAACGAGCACTGTGGTTTAGTCAAGGTTAGCTCACAGATCAGTAATTCTTATCCTATCATAGTCACTGACTTGCTAGAGCCCTTGAGCAAGCCATTTGACCTTTTTGTGCAGTTATACTAGCTGTTAAATTAAAGCAGGACCCAAATGAAGACAAAAGAGTGAATTAGGGCTGAGAAATTGTGTACTTTTAATTTCCTGTTAAGCCAGACAGCACCTTAATACAGGCTGGTAAAAATATTTATTATCCCAGTTCAGTCACAGATAAATAGCAGTTCTGAAAAAGAAATTCAGCAAACTTATTCATCCCTGCCTATGAAGCAGGAGGCGGGCAGTTCAGGACATGAGTGCTTCCCCTATGAGAGTCCATAGAAGTACAATCTCCTGCAACTGAATTAGAAAAATGCCATGTTGTGGTAAAATATTTTTGCAATTTGACACTTTTCCCCAGTAACAGTAGGTAGTTTCTTCCACAATTTAGCACTTTTAACCACAGCTGCACACCCATGACTCTCACTTTTCCCAGGACTCCCAGTTCTTTCTACAGGAGTCCCAGGCCCTCAAAATAAAATTCCTACCAAGAGCTGAAGGAGGGAATATGATGAACTTAGAGTACCTACTGACTTTAAGTAGTACAGTATGTTTTTTCTGTTGACCGGGAAATGAGGACTAGGCAGTTCTGCCTATTTTCATCCTCATCCTTGGGAGGAGGAGGAAAATACAGATGCAACAGCTTACAGAACTAGATTGAGCTGCTAAAATACCATGTATGATGAATAGACATGCCCTATAATTTGGGTGCACTTGCAAGTTCAGCTTCAGCCTAATCAGAGGCATTTTTGATGGAGAATGTGCAGGGATTGTAAATAGCTGAAGCAGACAAAGGGAGCCTACTTTTTCAGTCTTTGTGCTGCCCTTCCTAGAATGTTCATCTTTGTCTTTGCTGATCAGAGAGAACAGCATGCAGGGAGATCAGCTGCTTCTCTGTGCATTTGATCCTAACAAAGCCAGCTGATGATGAATGGTTCATCCAGGTGTGCTGTAGTTCTCTTTTCTTATGTGGAAAAAAGTTTTAAGTTTTAGGTTATGACCTTCGAATAAGCAAGCAGCCTAGTTACTAAAAAGTTACCTTTCTGTTTTCTTAAAATGCTGCAGCTTTTGAACAGGAGATGATTGCCAGATGATGGCATTACAAGAAGTGGTAAAACACAGACAATGGCGGCAGAAAAAGACCAGTAGTCCATCCGGTCTGCCTGTAGTTCCCTATCAAACCCGGGACCTACTGTCCGTACAGGGCAGAATTATATTTAACTCTAAAATTGATTAGCGTTTTGCTCATAAAGTTCTAAATCATTGTGAAAATGCATAGCACTTGCCTCACTGTGTTTAACAAACATAACACTCTAGAAAACCTATACAAATGCTTTCTGTACAGTTAGTATTGCCCCAAGAAAAAAACTGCTAATCAATTATTTAAAACTCTGCAGGGTACTAGCCCTCACCATCCACCCCATTCCCTCCCTACTACTACTACTACCACCTAAGTAACCACTATAGGCTTCACTGTCAGAGCTGTGCTTGAAACCAATTATAGTTCTAGCACCCACCATCTAGGCTAGCAGAATGTTCCACTATTCCACTACCATTTCTGTAAAATAAAACCTTACCATATCCCTCTTATTCTTCCTCTCGTCAATTTTCACTCGTGCCCGATTTGCTTGAACCGTTACTCATGCTTGATAGTTCCTGAATGTTCACCTTGTTTATTCTTTTCAGGTACTTGATGGCCTCTGTCATATCACCCCTCATCTCGTCTCCAGCGGTACATGTTCAGTGCCTTGAATCGATCCTCATAAGATATGTTCTGCTGGCCCTGAATCATCTTAGTCACCCTTCAATGCACCACGCCTAGCCTCTCCTTATCTTTCCTGAGGTGAGCACTCCAGAACAGGGCTTACCAATATTATCTCTTTTCTGTTACTGTCAATACCCTTCCAATACATCCCAGCATCCTATTTGCATTACTATAGGTCTTGTCGCACTGGCTTGACTGTTTAAGGAGTCACTAATGATGACTTCTAGGCCCCTTTCCTCAACCGCAGAGCTCCGTTTACACCCTTCATCCAGTACTCTGCTCTGGGTTCTTATTCCCGAGGTGCATCACTTTGCACTTTTGGCACTGAATTTCAACTCCAATCAGCAGATGATGAATGAATCAAGTGGACACCATCTTCTTAAAAATGTACATCAAATGCTACTTCACTGAGAGGGTGGTAGAGCCATGGAATCGCTGCCCAGGGGCTGGTGGAGGCAGAGGCAGTGGAGGGGTTCAGAGGGTGAGACAGGTACAGGAGAAGGATTCTGGAAGCAAAGTACTGTGCAGACAGAATATCCGGGACTGGGAAGGAGAAGCAGAGAGGGCGAGGCAGCAAGGTCAGCTCCCAGGGTGGGGGCTGACAAAGCGACCCAGACACGAAGGCAGTTAGGCATATTCTGCTGGCATTTTAGTATGTTAGTAATTTTTTATTAAATTGCTATGGCCACCAAACTTCTACTTCAAACATTTCAGCTGGCCCCCACCGGCTTTACCAAGGGGTAGGGGTCCTTTAATTCATAAACATATATAAAGCACATTTTCAGTACAATTGTTATACAGCACTAAACATAACAGCAACAGTATTACTTCTCAGAATGTTTTAAGCTTAGTAACATACATATTATCCAAAATTAAACACAGATATTGAAATATCAATGCCAGTTAATGTTGCTACATGAGGGAGAGGAGGAGGCGTCAATGAGGGATTCAATGCCAGTGCTGCAGAGAAGAGGGATAATGTTTAAAAAGTGCTGAAGGAATGGTAACACTGGCACAGAGAATCATCATAGTGCTCTGGAAAAAAAAAATTGTTGCTACTTGCAAGTATCCCTACAATGTTTTATCCTATTGGTGGTGGTGGGGGGTGAAGTATATCTATAAATCCACTAAAATCCATCCCTCAGCTAGGAAGGATTGGCGGTTGCAGCCTGTCCCCAGCGGGCAGTTGAGTGTATTCCTTCACAGAGGCATTCTGCATTGCAAGGCTTTATGACACACCTCATGCCAAGAGGAGGAGGAGAAAGAGAAAACAAGGAGAAAAACATCCCTGCTATTCACCCATCTGCTCACCTGAACAGGGTATATATCCAGGTGACCTCAGGGAGGAGAAAAATTCACAAGAAAATGGGGTCAACTTATACATGGATATAAATGGTATACAGTTTACAATTTCTTCCTCTAAGAAGATTTATTTGTAATATATTTTACCAGGTAAGCAAACAGAGTCCAAAATCCAATGTACAGGAACAGATAAATACATGCAACTTAATTTTTCTAAGCTATATTTTTATTACTGTATGCTGTAGCATTCAGGTAGGCTGTCCTGTTTGTCTAGCTATAGTTTTTACAGCACCCTTCTTGAGTAAGCTTCATTTACGTGCTGTCCATATTAATAGAAAACACCTTATAAAATACAATGGGCTGGCCCACAATAAAAAGATGTTACTCTTTCTTTAAAGAGCACCTTTCTCCTCAATTCAGACTGTGCTGTTTTAATAAATAGGAGGCTCCCTTACCTGAATAGGAGTTCCTCCATAGAAGTTCTAAAACAGTATGTTTGCCCTATAAGAATGGAAGGGATCGTATTTTGCCCCGAGGAGCTAGCCACCGATCCCTTCCACTTCCTGCCTTACCACTCCATCCCTGCGCTTGAATACTGGCCTCAATTTCTACCAAAAGTCCGATTAAAAATACTGAAAAAGCTTTAAAATGACGGTCTACAGACTCACATGGAGCACGTCCCGTACTGGTCCTATAGTGACATTACAAAACAAAGGAAGCACTAAGTGTTTCAGAAAAAGCACAGCAACAAATGCATTGTTGCAGGCACAAAGTACACACCCTAGGGCCTTAAAGGAATCCATTCCTTACTGCCAGTGTCTCGAAACTCAGACGTAACTGTAGCTCAGTACAGAACTTTGAGGAGCAGGTAAAGGAACCAACAGATTCCTGCAGAGGGTTACAACAAACAAATATTAGAAAAATCAAAAAGCGGCTCAATCGGCCAGCGGTTAGATTTCCGCTTGCGGCGCGGCGACCAGAGTCGAGGAACGGACTCGGGTGGCTGGAGACCGGCGAGAATGAATGGGATTCGGCGTCCACGACTGCTCACCTACTCCAGGGGTGGAGGGAGACAGGGTCGCTGTATGGTACCCTGGCGGGCTGGGGAGATCAGTCTGGCGAGCCTGGACTTGGGGGCGTGGTGAGCGTCGGCTACGCCTTGACGCTCGTGGCACCACGCCCAGAGAAAAGCGGAAATACCAGCCTCCGGTTCGCTGGATGATGGCTGCCCGCTCGCTGGCCTGAGAAGTCCTGTGCCCTCGATCCCACCTCAGCAGCCCAGGGACTGATGCCTAATGCGCTGGGACCCGCCCCACCAGTGTCTTTCCTCTTGGGAGGGGACCCACCCGGCAAAGGGATATGCAGGCCACCCTGGAGTCGGCTGCGATTTGAGGTGAGGGAGGGACAGGACGAGGGGTCACGGTAGCATGCGCAGCCGAAGGAGTGGCAAATCCGGAGGCGAGATCGAAGGAAAAAAACATAACACAAAAAGAAAAATCAAAAGATAGGCCACATGTTGAAATAGGGAGGGCCTACTAAAAACAATCTGACATGGAAAAGACTAATGAATATGGTCCAATAACTTTTGAAACCGAGTACAATAGTGTAGCTGGGAGAATTAGGAACATTATACATAAAAACTGGCCTAACTCACTAGGTGGCAAAGTGTGGAGAGAGTGTGGGAACCAACCCACGTATAACATTCAGCAAAGCATAAAGTGTTAGGGACATGTTAGTCTATAGTCAGTTTGAAATTCAACAAAAACAAAGGACTGGGACCTGGCTGCCCACAAAACTGAAAGGTTTTTATAGGCGTAATAATTGTAACATCTGCACATATGTGGTACCAGGAAAAGATTCAAGCAACCACAAAGTGGCACTGAAGCTGAAATTAGAGAATTTATTTTAAACTATAGCACAACTTTGTAGTTTATGCGTTATGGTGCTCCTGTAACCTGATTTATGCTGGCAAGACAGTCAGTAATTTGAAACATAGGATCCAAGAGCATGCACAATCCATTATAAACAACAGACAAGATACACCAGTTGGTAAACATTTTATGAAAATATAGGTCAGACCTCAAACATATAAGATTAATGAACTTAGAGATGGTCCCAAAGCCAAAGAGAGGGGTGACAGGAAGAACTTGTCGAGGAAAGAAAGTGCCTGGCTCTATAAATTAGTTACCATAAAACCCAGTGGCCTCAATGAACAATGGGAACTTAAGTCTTACTTATATTAAACAGTAAGTAATTTGGAATAGAAGCTATGAGTAGATTACTAATAATACACTGTAATAAATGCTTTAAAAGTTGAATTTCTCTGCTTTTCTCATCGTGTGACTTTTTTGTTTGTTTATTTCAGATCTTTCTTTTCTTCACTGCTTTCCTTCTGGTTTGGCTGTCCTTGTGGATCCCAGATGCTCCAAACTGGGAACAATAACAACAGCGACGAAACACAAAGGGTGATCTCATGATGGTGGTCAGTCATGTGCCTCCTTTTTCTCTCTGGCGCTTTTATTAGCGAGCAGGTAGTACTAAGGGTTAAAGTATTCATCACGTACTGAATGTTAGTGCTGTATTGAAGAACTGCCAGGTTTTATGATTTATAAAATTATGTATGTAACAAGCACTGTTTTCTTTTAAATTGTATGGCAGTGCAGCAGGTGTTTTATGATGTCATACAATATGTGAGTATATAAGGTGATGCTGCTCTTCCCTCTGAGCACACCTACTGATGAAGGCTTGCAAGAGCTGAAGTGCTGGGGTTACAGTTTGGACACAGGATGAGCGGATCATGCTTTTCAGTTGTGATATGTGTGGCAATCTGCAACTGTGAGGTATCTGTGACGGTACTTTGTGGAACTAATAAATTACGATTTGCCTCCAGCTGTTGGCGGTCCATGCTTCATTTGCCAGAGTGCACTATCTTTCAGATTGTGTCCCAAGGTCCCTTTCCTGTTTAGTGACCATCAATATATCGTCTCACATTTTATACTTCACCTCTGGGCTTCTGTGGCATTATTTTTCACTTTTCACATTGAAACCAGCTGCCATACCCTTGACCACTGTTCGAGTTCTCTCAGGTCTCTACATAGTCTCTCCACCACCTCCAGGGTCTATCCTGCTGTAGATTTTTGTGTCATCTGCAAAGAGGCATACTTTCCTTCCAGCTCTTCTGCAATGTCACTTGTGAAGACATTAAAGAGGACTGAGCCCAGTACTGTGCCCTAAGGTACCCTGCTGGTCACTTTCCCTCTCCAAAGTGTATGCTGTTTACCACCTCTCTGTCACCTATCCATCAACCAATTTATCCAGTTTAACATCTTAGGACCCACCCCAAACTGCCCTGTTTCCTTATGAGGCCCCAGGTGGTATGGTGTCAAAGGCCTTGTGGAAGTCTAAATAGGCCAAGTCCATCGCCCCCACCCTGATCTATTTCCTGGTCACCCAGTCAAAGAAATCATAAAGGAGGGCTACGGTCAGGTGAGCTGTGCATGCCTCCTCACTCAGCGTCAATCACAGAGGGTGGGGCGAGAAAATGGAAAAGGGAGGACGGGGCTCTGTGAGCCTGTCTGCCAGCCCGCTGAACCATACTGCTGCTCGGAGATGGTCCATACTGGATTATGTGTTCTGGGGAGGGGACGCCCTCCCTCCCCATCCACACCTCCGGGGAATCCGTGGAAGGAGCTAACCACTCCAAGGCAGGCAGGCGCCAGTCCATGAAGGCAGAAATAGGGTGTGCAGCCACCCCAGTCCCCAAAGGAGAAAAAACAATATGGAAATGAAAAGAAAAACACATCTCCATTAACTTCACCAGCTTCCTCCTGCTGCCAATTTTACAAGCGGGACTACATCTGCCCTGCTCCAGTGCTCTGGAACTACTGTTACCAGTAGCTGTCAGAGGTGCAGTCAGTACTTCCCTGAGCTCCTTCAGCACCCTAGGTTTACCCATCCAGCCCCATAGCTTTATTTGCTTTCAGATTTGCAAGTTATTTCAGGATACTTTCCTCTGCGAATGGACTTGTGTCTACCTTCCTCCCCCCAGTGCTCCTGCTACTTTTATATGGTTCATCCCTTTCCCTTCCACTGTGAAGACTGAACGAAAGTATCTGCTCAGGATATCTGCTTTTTCTTGATCTTTCTCTGCACAGTCTCCCACTGCCCTTTTAACCTCACAATCCCTCCCTTGTCTTCCTCTTTTACTTATTTACTGTACCTCAGAAAAGGTCTTGTCCCCTTAGCTACCCCTCTAGCTATCCTTTTCTCAGGTTGCACCTTTGCACCCCTCACTGCCTTCTCTGCTTCCTCTCGTTTCTTGGTACACCTCCCAATCCTCTTTCCTCTGCATCTCTTTGTACCCACTAATGCTGCTCTTTAGCCTTTACCTTGCAACCACTTCCCTTAGAGCCATAGTGGTTTCTTTTTTCTCCTGTTCTTGCTCACTCTTGTGCAGAGGTTTGTTGCCTGCACTATGCCATCCCTTATTTGGCCCACTGTACCTCCACCCCCAGCCCCCACCCCAGATGCATTTCACCCATTTTTTTTAATCTGCCTCATGAAGCCCAGGACCCTTGTCCTTGTGTGGTTTGCCTCTGTCACCATTCTTATGGTAAACAACAATGTATGGTGATCGCTGGTCACAGGTGGCATCCCACCCTGGCGTCTGCAATACTGTCCCAGTTTGTGAGCACCAGGTCCACTACTGCCCCATCACAAGTGGGCTGCCTGACTAGTTGCCTGAGAAACGTCCCATGCAGGGAATCCAGAATGTCCCTGCTTTTAGCAAAGGATGCAACTGGGAGGCTCCAATCTACATCCGCAGACTGACATCCCCAACCAGTAGCACTTTCCTTTTCTGCCACTGAATTGATGACTTTCCCAGTGCCCTACCCAGTTCCTCCCCTGTGCTGGAACAGGGTTTTAAATAGCCAGTATCACATCGTATTTTTATGATGCTAACCAGCTGGTCATGTGAGTCAAAACATGGAATGGATCGCAGAAAAGTGTGATCCATTTTTTCCATGTTTTCTTGCATTTTTCCTGCTGTTTATGGATGCAGTACTTTGTTTTTTTTTTTTTTGTAAATGGGCGCTATTATCCCTATTAGCTCTGCCCACCTCCGCAGTTATTGGCTGCCTGATCCTGCGCGTCTGAGAGTGCTGCTACAGAAGAGAAACCAATGTGACAGACAGCAGTGAGAAGAGCAAGACTTGGAAGAGTTCCTCATGAGCTACAGCCAGAGAGAGACAAGGTGGATAAACTTGATTTGCTATGAATGTGAGAAGCAGTGTCAAAATGAGAGGCAATCGAGACGGGTTTAGGGGCGGGTGATCTTTACTGGTCAGTGGAAAATGAAGTCTAGGCCCGTGCCAGCTAGGGTTTAGGTTACCACCCTCCAGTTGAAGACTGCAGAACAGACCCTTGGAGATAAGCTTCCAGGACCCACCTGATTGAATCTGTGGACAACAGGTGCAGAGTTTGGCCCCTAAGATGTGCTGGCTCCACCAGCATGACCTCTGAGCAGCAGAGCAGCAGTCCGTCCTGGACCTGAAGCTGTGTAGGAGGCCGGGTAGGCTTGTGGATGCTGATGGCCACGAGTCTAGTCAGCAGCAAGTCTTAGACTGTTCACCATGGCCTTAAGTTTGAAGAGTCAGTCGCTGCAGCCCCATCCAGAAGTTCTGCAGCCATTTGAGATTGTCTCAGTTGTTCTCCGTATTGGTTGCAAGCTACTCCGTCTCCATGCACCACACGGCCTGGTGTCCCAATCCAATTTAGCCCAATCCTGTGAAGTGATGATTCAATTGGGGCAGCAGGACCGTAAGCAGATGCGCTTGGCAGGGGTTTTGATAGAGTTTACATCTGCCTTACTCAGACAGCCCCAGCCCCCGACAAATCTGCTGTAGCTGTGTGCACCACCATACCTCTCAACTGTCCCAGGGATTGCCTCAAAAGTTTCCTCTGTCCTTGTGTTTTGTGACAGAACAGTGGGGAATGTAAGGACAAAATATTAAATGTCAAACATTAAAGTTACAGACTTCTTCAATAATACCTTTATTCTGTACCAATTTTAAGATGTGTCCCTGATTTTGGGTCTTTGTCCCGATTATTTTAAGCCTTGTCCCTGAATTATGAGGCAAGAGGTTGAGAGGTATGTGCACCACCAGAGGATCATCCTTCTGCAACTCCTGGGGGGGACAACTACAGTTCTGTTGGGTGCCCAATCTCCAGTTGTCCGTTATCCTGGGTCACCTTGTTCTGACAGCCCCCTCATGAATCTACTGCAACTGCTGTATGCATGTGACCGGAGGACCAGTCTGTCTGATGCTTTGGGTATGCTCTCAAGTCTGCAACTTGGGGATCTCTGCCCAGTCTACCAGTTCTGTTGAGGCAAGTTTTTTTTTTTCTTTTGGGGGTGGGGGCAGTGCTGTTCCTGAATGGTTGAGTGGTCAGTGCAGTGATTCTGGGCAAGAGTGAGGTGAGGTAGGTGCCTGACTAGGGCGGTGGTGCCTGAAGCTCGGTCACGGCCAAATCCTTGGAGGGGCTGTTTTTCTCATTTGACCTGGCCCCGGACCACCACAGAGGCACTTCTTGAGGGCGTGCGACGGCACTGGTGGCGGGAATTTATGGTGCTCACACTAATTTTTGCTATGTGTGCATTCAGTGCTGCTTATCCTGGCTAGTCACTTGACTGTGGGTGGTGTGTGACTGAGCAGTGCTGTACACTCTGTGCCCTGCTAGTTGCAACAACAGGGCCTTAGAAGTAACTACACTGACTTTGCCCTGTGGATGTGTACGTAGCCCAATTTGGGGCAGTCACTAACATGGGCACTCACTCACTCATGCAAGTTGAGCATGTCTGGGCCTGACACTTTCTTGTGTGCCCCTACAGTCACCAAGACCACTCTGCCCTGTGTTAGTGCTCGCCACTTGCAGTTACGTCTCGTCACCAGGAAGTTGTCGCTGGGTGTTGTGATGCAGAGTTTTTCTGGGAATAGGTATGGGGGAATGGGCAAATCATGATCCAATTTTAAATAAATTCTGTTTTATTTTCAAGTCGTCGGTGAAGAGTCTCCTGGTGGCACAAAAGTAGTGAGTGACTACTGATTGCACTGCCGGCAAGACGGACAGCCCAGCGGTAAGTTACGCCTCAACTCACTGTGAATGAAGTCATGCAGGAGCTGTTTTCACAGACAAACTAGTCAGTACTGTACTTAACTAACTAGGCAATCGACCTGCCCCACCCCCAAAAATGATCAAGTTTTCTCTAGCAAGTCTTGAGTAAATCGGTCCTGAGACCGTTCTACTTGTCCTGTTTTGTTTTGCAGGGGCTGCTACAGTGGATTCATCACCTGGCCAGCCAGCTGAGCATCCCAGTTCATCCAGGAAGGTAGGGTAACTGAATTCTGGGAGGCAAGCTAGCACTGGAGATAACTCTGGGATTCATCAAAAATTACTTGCAGTACAAACACTAAGACTTGACACATTCATTGTCTTGTGTTTGTAGGTCAGACAGGTCCAGAGATACAGCTGCAGGACTAAAACTGCGTACTTAGCCAGACAAAAAGGAGCTCTCAACTGGTAGACAGGTCTGGAGGAAGAAAAACAGAGTGACACAGTCAGGAAGGAAAGTGCCAGGAAGGAGCTCAAGCTGATGAAGTGGATTATTTTGTCAAACTAAACCTGTCTCCAGACATGCCAAAAACAGTCATTTATTAATATTTATCTAACTGGATGCCATGATGTTTGGCAAGGGCTAGTAAGGCCTGCCTGAACAAGGAAAAGCATTTTTGGGGTGGGGCAGGTCAATGGCTGGTACTGACTAGTTTGTCTGTGAAAACAGCTCCTGCATGACTGGTTAAAATACTTGTCAGCACTAGTGGCTCTAGCCACAAATGGTTACCAGGGCACAGCTGGGGCACAACACATGGCAGCCAGGGCACTGAAATATTGTTACTATGGGGAAGCTCTGCACCATATGGGGCACCAACTGGGCACAGCATTTTTTTAACAGGGACATGCGTGCCCCTGGCGGCCCTGGTGTAGAGCCGCCACTGCTTGTCAGTAGTCACTATTGGAACTGTGTTGTTTTGAGGCTGCATCTGCTTGATCTGTCATCTGATCGCAATAGCAACACCGAGCACTTCTCTGGGCCAGACTGATGACTGGGGACTCTCGCTTTTAGAATTACTCCACCCCCACCCCCACAACCAAGATTAGGTCATCAGCCCTGCATACAGAACTGTGCAGACAGCAGACCAACATACTAGTTAAGGTATTGACCTTTAAGTTAGAGGCTCAGACCAGTACTAGTAGTTGGGTGATTGACCCTCCTCACCCTTTCAGTTGGAGGTGCTCAGCTCAATCACCCTCCCCACCCCCAACCAATTTGGTCTGCCCTGCACATCCCTGCAGTGTTGTGTGCAGCAGATGACATACTTATACTAGGCTCTGTTCTGTTTAAGTTAGAGGCTCAGACCCGTACTAGTAGTACTACTGGCTAATACTGTACTGATTGAGGTCCGTTTAAGTTAGAGGCTCAATCAAGTCACCCCAGATGGTCATCTGCCCTGCACAGCTGAACTTAAGTGTTGTGTACAGCAGACATATGTAAAGCTGGGTGGTGACCATTGGATCAATCAATCAATCAATCAAAATCTTTATTTATTCAGGCGAACATCATTGAGCATAGCTCATTTACAAGATGGACCTGAGTGGTCATAACAATATAAGGTTACAAATTTTACACAAAAGCATGGTACTGAATGAACACAAATACAAAGATTTAAGAATGAGACAGGTGTACAAATATTTACATATATACAAGCAAAATGACATTGGACCTAGATCATATTAAAGGAGAGAAACAAACAGTATTGTAGGGATAAAGCTAGGGTAATGGGACTTGGGGGCATTTTTGTATGAAGTAGGTTAGAGAACAAGCTAGAAGAACAATAAAGAAATAGGGGTAGTATAAAAGGGGTAGGGAAGGAGGGGTGAGAGAGGACTAGGCCTTATGGAAGCAATTGCATGATTCTGGGAATAGACTAGTGTACAGTTTTTGAAGGATGTTAAAGGAATGAGGGTATCCAATTTCAAGGTCTTCTGAAGAGAATTCCAGATAAGTGCTAGGGAGTAGCTGAATGCAGCCCTTCCATACCGGTGCAGGTGATAGGAATCTTCAGCATGATGAGTTTATTTATCCTTAGGGTGTAAGGCCTGGATGTGATCCGTTGAAACAATCTGAGATGTAGGAAGGAGTTTGTTTGTCAGAGCTTTGTAGATCCAGACAGCAGCATTTTTGTTTCTTCTATGTTGTAGGGATGTCCAACTGACTGCATTGTAGAGAGAGCAATGATGGGTGCTGGAGGGAAGATCTGTAATGAATCTAATAGCTCTATGATACAAGGTGTCTAATTTATTTAAATGGGAGAGGAACAGTGACCATAAAGGAAGTCAGCGTAGTCAAACTTGGATTTTGTCACTCATATGCTGGTGAATGTAAATTGAAAATGGCCGCCAGGCTGGGCGTGTAGCCGTCACTCGGGTTTGAACCTCTGTTTGTGTGTTAGTTTTACGTTATTTTAATCTATTATTTTAGTCTTTTTAGACTTTGTGAACCCTTGGGTTTTGTACTGGTTCGCAGGACTAACCGAGGGAGCTTATCAGTTGGGCTTTTCTTCTTTCCGTTGTCACGGACCTGCGGTGGTGTTTCTGGAGTTCCGACAAGGATCCGTTCAGCAGAGTAACGTCAGAGGGGCTCTTTTGTTTCTGCCCCATTCTGCGGTGGTATCTCTGGATTTTCGATAGAGATTCATTTCAGCGGAGGAGCGTCGGAGGGGTTTTCTTGTTTCTGCCCCTCCTTTCAGTGTTCAGCTCCTGGCGAGTTCGGGGAGAGGCGGAAACCTTCGGTCCAGTGAATGTTTGAATTCATTCTTTGGGACCGTTGTTGGTCTGGAAGGCTCGTGAGTCCTGGACTGTTTTGGATCAGATGGCTTGGATGTCTCTGTTGGCTGCTTCCGTGACTAATCTGGCATGTTCATTTCGTTGGAATAGGGCTTGAAGAGCCCATTATCTCGCTGCTTAGAACCCGGTGGAGGATTTGGAATGGAGTTACATTGGATGGGTTTGCCCTCTCCTTTCTTTTGCTGGAACATTAATCTGACGCTATTTGACTTGGTCAAGTTTAACTGTGATCAGCTTAGTTTTCAGAGTGCTGAACGGCCCTATCTGAGTAAGGTTTTAGTAACTGGCTGTGTAACTCTGGTTTCAGCCTCTGTTAGTTAATTACCTGGTAGGTGTCCTGACTTGGAGCTTTGCTATGCTGCAGGAGTTTGGGGTATTTTTTAGTCAGGGGCTGGCTGGAGTACCCCACCCTTGAGTCAGGAGGACTGCCACTTTTGTGGTACTCTTCATGACTCTTTGGTAAGGGTAGTTTTGGTCTCCTTCAAAGGATTACCTATTTGGGAGAAACATGGGGCACGAGTAAGCTTGATTTTTCTACCAAATTTTACAGATTCCTGAATTATCCTGGTGAAATTTTGGACTTTTCTTGCATTATACCCATCCATTCCTGCCTGATACGGACATATTATTTTAAGGACTTTGATTTGGTTTGATTTTTTGATTATGGCTATTGGACACTGGGGTGAGAGGTCTTTGTGTCCTTTAGCTTTTTAGTTTTGATTTATTTTATCTCCTTTTGTGAGGGTAGAACAAATATCATCTTCCCCTTGTTGTGAGAGAACTTGAGAGGAGTTTTTGTTCTTGGCCCTCTGCTGTTATATCCATAAGGGCTAGGCAGTAAGAGTGCCTTGTCCTTTCCTTCCAGTGGTGAGAGCAATCTGGGGGTAATAGTTTAGGTTTAGACTTTTCTTCTTTTAAGTTTATATTTATGATGTTAAATTGATTGTTAATTAGTTTTGTTGTGGGTTTTGGTTTATTTTATTTAGCTTCAACATGTGTTGGCCTTTAGCTCCCACGGTGGTGCGCTATTCATCCTCCTCCTTCGTGCCTCCGCCCTTTGTCACTCCTCCTCTTCATTTTGACATCTACCAGCTGTAGAGCTCTGGGTATTGTTCGAGGGGTTGTCGAACAGGGTGGATGAATGAGGGTCCATCGATCGGGTAGTCAGGTCCAGGAGGCGCCTTGGGGCCAAATGGAATCCAGATCGAGGTTTTCCCTGTCTGGTAGCCATACCCAAGGGCACCACAAAGATTAGTGGGCAGATAGGCTTGACAACCCCTGAAGTCTGTCCAACTCGGCGGTGTTATGCAATGCCAGGTCTGTTAGGAATAAAACCGCTATTATTGCCGATCTTGTTGGTTCGGCTGACCTGGCCTGCATCACCGAGACCTGGCTGGATGAAAATTCTGGCCCCATCTTGGAGGCTATGATTCCGCCGGGTACTCGTAGGTGATATACCGCCCTCGAGATTGGACCGCAGGGGCGGGGGTTGCAGTCTGTTTTAAGACGGAATTGGGTCTCACTAATGTGGTAGTCGGTGAGACTGGGTCCTTAGAGTGTACAGTCGTAGCAGGTGTAGGCGTCAATCGCCCTCATCTACCGTCCCACCGAGATGGAGAGGCTCTTACAGGAAGTAGTAGACTTCCTCGTCGACATGTTGTTTGAGTCGCTCAGGCTGATGGTCCTGGGTGACTTCAACGCCTGGGTCGCATGAAACTCTCAAATTTGGGTAATGACTTCCTCCAATTGATGTCTTCTTTGGGCCTTACACAGGTGGTTTCCACTGCTACGCACAAATCTGGACACTCTTTAGATCTAGTCTTCCTTCTAGGATCAACACATCCGACATGGTGGTGGAACCAGTCGCCTGGTCTGATCACCACATCGTGAGGTTCAATTTTGCACCCCTGAGAAGACCAGCCCCTGTGGAGATGGTCAGGTACCGCCTATTACGGAATGTAACTCCACAAGGTTTGAAGGGCGGTCCTTGACCTCTCATCCTTCGGTTCAGTGAGCAATGGCCCAGAAGCATTAGTGTTGGCCTATAATAAGGCCTGCCACGACGGCTCTGGATTCCATTGCTCCTGTTTGTGAGCTCCAGATCCCTTCGCTCGGAGCCCTATGGTTTGATGGGACCCTGAGGGAGATGCGGAGACAGGGGCGAAGGTTAGAGCGTCGCTGGCGAGGTCCGCCCTGATGCCGACCACTCTAGATTGATGGAACATTATGTTAACTATCAATCTGCAATCACCCATAAGAAGGCAGAATTCTGTCCAGGGAGATTGCAGTTGCTCAGAATCGACCGCTCAGCTGTTCCGAACTGTAGACAGACTGTGCAACCCAGCCTGCCTGCATGTTCGGAAAGCTTTTTCAAGCAGAGTGTGACAAGCTGCTCGATACTTTAACTAAAGCGCCGACATCAGGAAGAACCTGGTCCGCAAGCTCTATGGGTGAAGCTTTGGTCAGCATGAGATGACAGTGCCTCATTTCTCCTGGAGTTCCTTTCGGACGACCTGAGTTCGTGGACATTATGAGGATCATCCATTTTATGCGCCCCAAAGTTGTGGTTTGGATCCCGGTCCGACTCCCCTTATTCTGGGTTGTTTGGACATCATTGGTCCGGTCCCATGCAAATAGTCTGGTGCTCCTTGGAATTAGGTGAGTTTCCTGTTCCTTGAAAGAGGCTGTGGTAACTCCTCTCTTGAAGAAAGCTTCCTTGGACCCGACTTTATTCTAGTTATCGACTTATCTCTAACCTCCCTTTATTGGGAAGGTTATTGAGAAGGTCGTGGCGGTTCAACTGGATGACCATTTAACCATCCATAATGTCTACGAATCCTTCCAGTCGGGCTTCCATAAAGACATAGTACCGAGACTGCGCTGGTTCGGTGTTAAATGATCTTCTGATGGCGAGGGATCAGAAGAGACGTTCCATTCTTGTTCTTCTTGATCTCTCTGCAGCCTTTGACACAGTGGACCACATGGTGCTATTAGCTCGCCTGGGGCAAATTTGTGGAATGTCTGGAACCGCTCTGCAATGGTTCACGCCATTTCTTACCGGAGATCGAGAGAGTTGTGTCGGGATTTTTTCCTCTGACCCAATCCCTCTGTTGTGTGGAGTGCCCCAGGGATCCGTGCTGTCGCCCATGTTGTTTGCAGTGTATATGCTGCCCCTGGAGGTATCATTAGACGATATGGGCTGAGGTTTCACTGCTATCGGATGACACCCAGCTCTATCTGTCCTTGCACCGACCAGGATGGAGCTCTCTCGGTGTTTAACAACTGTCTGAGGGAGATCCAAGACTGGATGGATTCTAGTTGGCTAAAGTTGAACTTGGAGAAAACAGAGGTGCTGGTAGAGGATCCTGGTGGTCGGGTGGCGAGGCGGATATCGGTGCTCCATCTGGAATTATTCTCGGTGGAGTATCTTTGCCGCCCTCAGAACAGGTGCGTAGCCTGGATTCATTCTTGACGACAGGCTGACTCTCAAAGCTCAGGTGTCAGCTGTTGTCAAGACTTCCTTTATCATCTCAGGAACATTGCCAGGGTGAAGCATCTTGTTCCATTTGACTCCCTGCCTACTTTGGTTCATGCTTTTGTATCTTCACGCTTAGACTATTGCAACGCTCTGTACTTTGGGCTTTTGGGGTTGAAATCGTCTTACAGCTGGCAGAATGCTGCAGCCGGGTTTTGACTGGGACAAGTCGTTTGTCATATTACTCCGTGCTGCAAACTGCACTGGCTGCCTGTGTGATGGCGATCACCTTTAAAGTCATTTTGTTGACTTTCAAAGCCCTTCACAACCAGGGTCCAGCCTATCTGAAAGACCTCCTGGTGCCTTACTGCCCTGACCGATCACTCCGCTCGGCCGACATGGGGTTGTTAGAGATCCCAAGAGTGAGCTTGAAATCTTCTGGCAGCAGAGCATTTTTATATGCTGCACCCACTTTGAACTCTCTACCATGTCGGTTACGGCAGTGCACCTCCGTGGAACTCTTTAAAAGGATCTGAAAACTTACTTGTGGAGCATGGCTTTTTAGATAATTAGTTATTTATTAATGCTTTGGATTTTATTATTATATATTTTATCTTGTTGTATGCTGATTTTATGTATATGTTTGTTTATGTAGTGTTTGAACTGTCAGGTTGTTCAGCACCTTGATATATTGAAAGGTGCTATACAAATAAAATTATTATTATTATTAATGAGGATAGGAATGATGCCAGGATTAGCCTTTTTGGAATCTCTGGTCAGGTAGTGTTTGATCCTATAAAATAGGCCAAGTCTTTGTCTAAGCTTTTCAGGAGCTCTTCAATGTGGCTAGTATAGTCAAGTTTATTGTCAATCCAGACTCCAAGATATTTGAATTTGTCCACATATTCCAGATTTTCACCAAGGATGGTAGATAATTGTTGGGGGTGAATGATGGGACAGTGGAAGAGCAGCTCTTGGTGGCAAAGAACATAGCTTCGCTTTTCTTGGCATTTAGTAGTAATTTCTTTTCTAGTAAGTTGTGCTGAAGGAGGGAGAACTCAGACTGTAAAAGCTCACAGGCTTTTGATGGTGAGGGATTGCTGACATATAGTACAGTATCATCTGCAAAGAGGTGAATATTAGATTGTGAGAGATTGGAGTCAATATTGTTGATGTAAATGGCAAAGAGGATGGGGCCCAGGATGGAATCTTATGTACACCTCTTAGGAGTGGTTTAGAGGTAGATAGGTCACCTTCATTTTTACCAGTTGTATTCTTCGAGAGATAGCATCTGAACCATTTAAGAGAGAGTGAGTCAAGGCCTATGGAGTTCAGAGAGGAGATTAGTAGTTCATGGTCCACAGTGTCAAAGGCTTTGCTTAGATCCAGGAACACAGCACAGGTGTTATTCTTTTGTCTAAGGCAGTCTGCCAGTCATTTGTAACTTTTGCTAAGGCAGAGATGGTGCTATGCATAGATCTAAACCCAGATTGAGCTGGATTAAGGAGATTATTGGTATCAAGGTAGGCACTTAACTGAAAGTTCACTAACTTTTCAAGCATTTTGGACAGTACTGGTAAGATGGAAATGGGCCTATAGTTGTTGAGGTCCATGGGATCACCTGCCTTAAGTAGTGGAAACACTTGAGCTGTCTTCCATATTGAGGGATAGAACCAGTGGCTAGGGACAGATTGAAAAGGTGAGTGAGGGGGCAGCTATATGCAATGCTACTTTTAGAAAGTAGGGATCCAGGAGTCTGCACCTGTGCTTTTAGTTGTATCTAGTTGGAATAGTAGGTCTACTTTTTAAGAGTATTGAATTTGTCCCTCAGTAGATTGTAAGTTTAGTGATGACCTCAATAGGTTTGGTGAGGAATCAAAAGCTAGGCCAGCTGTAGTGAAATGATCGTTGAAGGCATTTAAGATTTCTTGCTTGTCAGTGATTTAAACACAATTTAGGTGCACTTTGGGTGGTAAGACAGGGTAGAAGCTTGACCTAGGATCCCTTTATGGTACCCCAGAACCTGGAAGGGTTGTGATAGGAGGCATCCAATTCAGCTGTGTAGAAGGCAGCCTTGGCATTTCTCACTTGTTTTGTGCAGGAGTTTCTGGCTTTTCTGAATAGAAGCCAGTCATTTGGATCCTTGGTCTTTCTTGCCCTTTTCCAGAGTTTATCTCTGGCAAGCAGCGCGATTTAAGGTCAGCAGAGAACCAGCGACAAGATTTGAGTTTGGTTCTGGCACTGGTGAGGGGTGCATGTATATTGAGGGCACTTGTGATAATATCACTTAAGACCTGAAGAGCTGTCTCTATTGAAGCTGTGAGATAGAATTCTTGCCAACATGTGTGTGGCACAAATCATGGAGATATCCTGAAATATTAAAGTTCTTTTTGACCTTCTTGGGAGAAATTTTGCAGGGTTGGGTGGCTTGATTGTTGATCTTATGCCAGCTATGGGACAGTGATCACTTATGTCACTGAATACACCAGCATGAGAATACAGATGAGGCTGATTTACCAACATGATGTCCAGGAGTGTGCTGTTGAGATTATTCTTTGGATTAATCCTTGTTGGTTCTTTGATTAATTGAGTGAATCCATAAGTGTCACAGAAGGTTACCAGGGTGCAGATGCATTGGCTAGCCAATTTAAATTCAGGTCACCTAAAATGATGGTGTCTTCAGGGCCTAGATTAAGTATAGATCCTAGGTGGGATAGGAGTTTGAGGCCTGCAGAGGGGCCTGTAGCAGCCAATCAGTTGAAAAGATGATATGTTGGGAAGGGTTATTTTAATTGATAAGCATTCAATTCCTTTGGCTGTGATGTAATATTGAGGCAGGATGCAGAGATGTTTGCTTTGATATAGATGGCTACCCCACCGCCCCTGGATGGACGGTCAGATCTGAAGAGCTGGTAGTTGGGAAGATTTATTTCACTGTCTTTGTTGCAGATTTGAGCCATGTTTCAGAGATAACCAGAAAGTCAGGTAAGGTGTGCAACCCAGGCCTGTATTAATGAGAACTTTTTAGGAGGCTGCAGGCATTCATATGAAGAAAACTCAGGCCATTTATGGAGGCTAAGTCAGCTGGGGAGATAGAGCTTTGTGGGTCCAAGGTTGATTTCAACAGTGCCAACACAGATCAGCAGAAAGAAGATTAGTTTGATGAGGGCACCAAGTGATAGGAATAGGGAGTAGTCAGAGGACTTTCTTTCTTGCTTGGGATCCAATATATAGTGGGCGATGATCCTGCTGTGTGGTTATAGATTTTGTCATAAAGTACCAGCTTAATGGACAGGTATAGGGGTCATTATCGTGCCAATAATGGAGCAGGGGCTTATGGAGTACTGAACTGGTTGTGAGCCTTTTTAGGATACCCCAAGGATTACAGTGCAGAAGCGGCAGTACATACTTGGGGAATTGAGGGGCATCCACTGGGGACAGCAGAGGGGACAAGCCCGAATAGCCCCTAATCACCATGGCATGGGCTGCTTCAGTTTCCTCTTCTGGATCCGAGGAAGGTGAGAGGCAAAGCAGCAATAGGAGGAACAGTAGCATGGTGGAGGGTAGGTAGGGGTTAAAGATACTAATGGTGATGAGAAGAAATGAGCTCGGAAATGGCTAGGAGATTAGCTGTGGGGGGATAAGAGATTCGGAGGGAAAGTGTGTACAAAACAAACACCCAGGAGGGGGAGGGGGGCGGGCAAAATTTGCGGCTTTCCGTGCACTTTCTGGCTGTCTCTCCGGCCTCCTGGTTCCCTTCTCGGCTGTACGGTGGCCGCCCGCCCGCTGGCGCCTGGAGCCCCACGGTCTCTGGGTGCTCGAGGGCAGGGCCGGCTGGAAAGGAGGGAACAGAGGAGAGGGCAGTCAGGAAAGCACTGAATTTCAGCAATCTGCAAGAGGTGCTAAAAGAAGATTTACACAACAAAGACTGGGTGGGGAGGGGTTTAGGCGCCTGAGCGCCTAGCCCAACACAAGTCTCACCAAAAGACTAATCACAGAGTCGGCAAGCAAGAAGGCATTTCACAAAATGTACAATAATAAAAGTAAAACAGCTCCTTTTAGAGAATTTTACATTTAAAGAGCAGTAATCCCGACCAGTTTTGGTGGTGCAAGTAAAGCAAAAGTCAATGGGGAAGGCGCACCAACCAGAGGCAAGGCAGAGCTGGCGTCGCCTTCCGATTGGCTTCTGACTTTCCCGTACCTTCTGGCTGTCTCTCCCGGCCTTCTGGTTCCTTCTCGGCTATGGGTGGCCGCCCGCCGCTGGCGGCCGGAGCCCCTATGGTCTCTGGGTGCTCGAGGCAGGGCCGGCTGGAAAGGAGGGACAGAGGAGAGGGCAGTCAGGAAAAGCACTGAATTGCAGCAATCTGCAAGAGGTGCTAAAAGAAGATTTACACAACAAAGACTGGGTGGGGGTTAGGCGCCTGAGCGTCTAGCCCAACACAAGTCTCACCAAAAGACTGTAATCACAGAGTCATCAAGCAAGAAGGCATTTCACAAAATGTACAATAATAAAAGTAAAACAGCTCCTTTTAGAGAATTTTACATTTAAAGAGCAGTAATCCCGACCAGTTTTGGTGGTGCAAGTAAAGCAAAGTCAATGGGAAGCGCGCCAATCAGAGGCAAGGCAGAGCTGGCGGTCGCCTTCTGATTGGCTTCTCGGCACTTTCCTGTACCTTCTGGCTGTCTCTCCGGCCTCCTGGTCCCTTCTCGGCTATCGTGTGGCCGCCCCTGGCGGTTCGAACCCCACGGTCTCTGGGTGCTCGAGGGCAGGGCCGGCTTTCTGGCCGTCCTCCCGGCCTCCTGGTTCCCTTCTCGGTGCGGTGGCCGCCCGCCCGCTGGCGGCTCGGAGCCCCCACGGTCTCTGGGTGCTCGAGGGCAGGGCCGGCTTTCTGGCTGTCTCTCCCGGCCTCCTGTCCCTTCTCGGCTATGCGGTGGCGCCCGCCCGCTGGCGGCTCGGAGCCCCACGGTCTCTGGGTGCTCGAGGGTAGGGCCGGCTTTCTGGCTGTCTCTCCCGGCCTCCTGGTTCCCTTCTCGGCTATCAGGTGGCCGCCTGCGGCGCTCGGAGCCCCGGTCTCTGGGTGCTCGAGGCAGGGCCGGCTTCCTGGCTATCTCTCCAGCCTCCTGGTTCCCTTCTCGGCTATGTGGTGGCCGCCCGCCCGCTGGGGCTCGACCCCACGGTCTCTGGGTGCTCGAGGCAGGGCCGGCTTTCTGGCCGTCTCCCGGCCTCCTGGTTCCCTTCTCGGCTATGCAGTGGCCGCCTGCCCGCTGGCGGCTCGGAGCCCCGGTCTCTGGGTGCTCGAGGGCAGGGCCGGCTTTCTGGCCGTCTCTCCGGCCCTCCTGGTTCCTTCTCGGCTGTCGCGGTGGCCGCCTGCCCGCTGGCGGCTCGGAGCCCCACGGTCTCTGGGTGCTCGAGGCAGGGCCGGCTTTCTGGCCGTCTCCCGGCCTCCTGGTTCCCCTTCTCGTCTGTCGGTGGCCGCCTGCCCGCTGGCGGCTCGAACCCCCGGTCTCTGGGTGCTCGAGGCAGGGCGGCTTTCTGGCCGTCTCTCCCGCCTCCTGGTTCCCTTCTCGGCTAAGTGGCGGCTCCGCCACTGGCGGCTCGGAGCCCCACGGTCTCTGGTGCTCGAGGGCAGGGCCGCTGGAAAGGCTGGATGCTGAGCACTCACCCCATACTAGCCATTGGTTAGAGTACTCTGGGTAACCAACTGACCATATACTAGAGGCTCAGTCTTGGGTAACTGTTCTGATTGACCTTAAGTTCTAGCATCTGTTTACACACACACACACACACACACACACACACACACACCAACACCAACTGTTCAGCTGCCTGATTGGTGGTGTCTCTGCAGCAGTTTGGACAAATTTTACAGGAAAGAAGCACACAATTTGCTGTTCAATACTTTTATTGTAATGTTAAGAGTTTGTAGTTCTAAGTGTCCCTGACAACACAGCTAAGTGAACCCAAAAGAAGACAGCAACCAGCATGGCAACCACCACCAAAAGTCAGGAGGCACGCTGTTGAAAAATGGAAAAGGAGATTGATCACCACGTAATGGTTAGTGTATGAAACAGACAATGGCGTATGAGTTTGTAGACCAGGTAAAATGTTCCTGTGTGAAAATGGGCATACCAGTTAAAGTACTGCAGAAATTTTAGTGAGAGTTTCATTGTTGGTATCCGAGGTACAGCTTTGAAAAGGACAATGTTGCAAACACGGTCAATGTGATGCTTATAAATGAGCTGTTGCACTCAACCGAAAACCAGAATCAACTGCCTCCATATACAAAACTACACCAATAGGACGTGCACTATTGGGAGCAGAAGTAAAGATAGAGCTGTAGTTCGCCGCCTGATTGAAATCGCTTATCTGCTCGCTAAAGAAGAATTTTCGTTTACTAAATCTGAATCATTTGTTAAACTTGAAAAAGACATGATGTTGATCTTGGAAGAGCATATGCAAATATTAATAGTTGTCGATGTTCACGCAGTTGTTGGTGAATTGTTATGAGACAATCTACTCACGGCCCTTCAGAAAAGTCTGTATTTTGTGGTTCTTGTAGATGGGCACAGATGAAAGTTGTATTGAAAAGAATTACTGTTATTAAGCATTTTAACAAAAGTTCTTGTTTACCAGAGATAACATTTTTCAGACTAAAAGACGCTCAGCATGCCACTGCAGAAGGTTTGTTACAAACTCTTCAAGAAGCCTTCTTAGAGTTAGGCATTTTAGACTTGAACAGCTGCATGGTTGCAATGTGTGCAGATGGTGCTGCAGTAAACCTGGGAAAAAGAAAAGGGCCATCAGTTCGGCTAAAAGTGAAAATGCCATGATTGCTGTCTATTCATTGTCTTAACCAAAGACTTGAATTGGCAATCAGAGATGCACGGAAAGGAACATTTTTTGATCAAGTGAATGATGATCTCATGACATTGTACTACCTTTACGTAAAAAGCCCAAAGAAACTTTGTGAGCTCAGAGAATTAGCTAAAATAGTGGGGCTGAAGTCAGCAAACCAGACAGAGCATTTGGAACAAGGTGGGTAGATCACAAACTTTGTGCTGCTCAGACACTGGTAAAATCCTACAGTTACAATTTATCATCTTGAAAACTATGAGAAACTGCCACTACACCACCAACAGAGAAAAGCAGAATTAAGGGCATTTTGACCAAACTGAAAACTGCCAAATTTGTCACTCATTTACTCTTCTATATTGACCTTCTAAGGCCACTGCCACTACTCCTCAGTTTACAGGGTTCTTCTGCTGACTTGATCTTAGCTTTGGCTTATGTTGACGCAACCTTTATGGCAACTACAGCATCTCGAGATAATCTTCTCGAACATGCAACTCTGAACTTAAGACACTCTTACAGCAACATGATCATGATGTAACTGACGATGAGTCTGACAATTCTGAACTGGTCGTGTTTAAAGATGTTACGGTCTCAAATGTTAACAGCATTAGGCACCTTGTAACACAAGGTACCTAATTACATCAGTAACATACAACAGTACATTTCTGATAGATTTTCAGATATCCCTGACTGTGACCCTCAGGGCCAACACCCAATTTTTCAGGACTTTAAAACGTTACATGTTAGACAGGTTAGATGTTACACAGTGACCTGATAGTGCTGATGATCTAGAAATGTTTGGGAACGTAGACTTGGACAGATTTGTTAATTACTATGGACAGATACTCACAAAAATAATGTTGACCTTAGGCTTTGCCAGGAGAATGGTCTGGACTTAAAACTTTATACAATAAGTTTTAAGGCCTTGAACAGGGAAGACTTTTGGAACTGTATTCTTAAGTCCTACAGAGAACAGTTCTCAAACTTCTACCACATTGTCGTTATTTGTAAGCTCATTCTAGTGTCCAATGCAAAGCTGGAAAGGTCATTTTCAATAATGCAGCGTGTAACAACAGACTGGACAAACAGACTGAGTGAAGTAATGTTGGAACACCTGGTTAGAATTTCAGTTGAGGGTGACAGTCCAGAGACATTTGATCCTGTTCCAGTTGTAGATAGATTCTTCAGTGCCCCAAGAAGAGTTTGTGCAAAAACAAAGACAGTCAGAAGCAAAAGGTCAGATAAATCTCGCAACACAAATACTACTAGTTCAGAAGAGCAGCAAATATGTCTTACACTACTTCCGAGTCATACAGTGACAACGACTACATGATCACTGATCAGTAGCGAGCCCTGTAAACTGAGGGAAGTACACTTTTGGGTGATAGGTTTTAGCCTAAGTGGCAGTGAGTAAGTGCTGTGGGGAAAACTTCAGGTCCTCAGCGTGTAGTTGGTCACTCGAGGAAGTGGGTGTGAAAACTACACCAGTCAGCAGAGCACCCTCTTCACATCTGCCTGCTAGCACCAATTCCCATGCTTAGACGTCCAGATTCTCCAAGCAGGGGAGTGCACTGGCAATTGGAGGGTGCCCTGCGCCTCCCTGCTTAGCAATCTAGATCGCCTGATTACGTAGCGCTGGTACAGGAGGCAGATGTGCAAGTGGACACTTGGAATCCGGCTGTTTCAGAACTCTGTTTACCAATCCACAGAGACGACTTTACTCACTTCAGCAAATGGGCTCACTGCAACTGTCCTGAGTTCAGCATCAGACATGATTGTTTAAAATTACATTTTTTTTCTTGTGCTCCTCCGCTGACTTCATCACAAGTTTACTAATTCTACTGAGCTCTCAGAAGCGGCTTGTGTGGTATTTGGGATCACTAAGTCTCACTATAAGTTTAGCACTGACTAAAGTGCTGCTTATGAAGCAAGTAGTTATTTAAGGAATTAGTTTTCCAAGTTAAACATTTATAGGGCATTTAAGTCCCTCAGGTTTGTTCACTGGCTGGTGGAGACTCACATGTATTTTTTTCAGTGGCTCAAGTTGAAGTCCACAATTGTTAAATTACGTCATTGTTTGGTGAGAATGATATTAGTGGCTAGAAATGTTTGAATAACTTGCACTGTGACTAATCAAAAATCCCTCCCTCGACTATGGGGTTCAGGGGTAGGGGGAGACTGTATAAGCAGGCTGGCTTCTCAAGTGGGTCAAAAGCCATCATCATCTTTTGTGCTGGCTGGTCCTAGAAATAAGTTTAAGTTAAATGCACAGTGAGTCTGACACAGTGCACTTGCAGCCTTAAACTAGCACTTTCTGTTCTAAATTGTAAATCTGCACTTATAGAAAAATAGTAGGATCTGGCCACCAGGAACCAGGTCTACAGGCCTGAGTAGACAACTACTGACTGTTCGAACCGCATCCATTTAAGTTAGAGGCTCAATCCAAATCTGTATGGTGGTTGGGAACTGCAGTAATCCAAGAATAATTAAATAGCAGCTCACGTAAATCAGTTTGGTTGCTGAGGCTGCTTATTCTCAGTTACCATACCGTACAGATTGCTTCCTTCCAGCCACGCAATTAAATTTCCATGCCAGCACAAGTCATGATCACCACAGGCTTTAGGCTTAAGGTCAGGTTCGCACCGAGCATAACTAATTTGATTTGAGACACTAGATTCGATTATTGCTTCCAACCACCCATCCATTTAAACTGACAGTTTAAGTTACAGGCTCAGTGCAAAATGGATGGGAGGTTGGGAACACTAGTCAATTGTACTTGTGTCTGTTGTTAAATTACTTTTTAGGTGCAGCAGCTGCTTATTCTCGGTTACCCTACTGCTATTCACTTTTGGGTTCAGTCACAAAGTAGTCGCGCTTGGAAAGGTTGGCAAGTGGAAACTGTTATTTAGGTCAGAAAACAATGTTCGGAACTGCGTACTAACTGAACTTTAAATTTTGTTTCACACACAGACTCCGACAACTGACTACTGTTCCTAAACCACCATCCACTTAAAACTGACCGTCTTAAGGTTAGAGGCTCAGTGCAAATGGATGGGAGGCTGGAACACTAGTCAGTTGTACTTGTGTCTGTGTAATAAATTACTTATGTTTGAGGTGCAGCTGCAGCTGCTTATTCTACTGCTACTTTAAGTAGTCAGTTGTCACGCTTTAGAAGGTTGGCAAGTGGAAACTACATTTAACAAGGCTGGTCAGAAAATGTTCGGCACGCATTGAACTCTTTAAATTTTGCTTCAGACACTAGACTCCCGACAACAGAGTACTGTTCCCAACGTCTCATCCATTTAAAACTGACCGTTTAGGTTACAAGCTCAGTGCAAATGGATGGGAGGTTAGGAATACTAGTCAGTTGTAACTTGTGTCTGTTTTATTACTTTTATGGTGCAGCAGCTGCAGCTGCTTATTCTGAAACTTATGACTGTTCCTGCGCAGTCAGGCTTGGGAAGGTTGACAAGTAGAAACTACATTATTTGAAGAATCAAATCTGTTTTTAATACTAGTAACTCATGTCAGAGTTTATTATGAACTTGAAAATTCTGTTTGAATTTCACTCAGAGAGACACAGATGGGAAAAAAATTAATACAGTGACTGCACACACTCCTGTACCAGAGTCTTTTTCCCTCTTGCTCCACACATCAAAGGAAATCAAAAAGTGTTTATCAGGTGAGAAATAACATCAATCATATCGTGTCTAGTAAATATGACAGTTTTTTCATTTTGCTAATCAATTCAATCCAACTGCTACACATTCGTGACACTGAGTAGCACTTTTCCATTGAAAGTGCTAAAATCTTAAATCCTTATTTAAAACCCTGTGGAAGTCTGTATATCACCCAGTGAGAACAGTAGCTCAGACTCCTGTCTCCAGGGTGACCCACAGTACCTTCAGCCCCCCTTTCCCCAGTTCCCTTTGCATTTTCATCCCTTAATACCCTCCCTTACACACAGCACAACCCCACCATCCTTCTTCCTTCCCTATCCTTCTTGAGCAGAGTATAGCCTGATATGGCCATGTCCCAGTCGTGGCTTTCCCGGATCCGCTTTCTGCCATGATGGCATCTAGATCTGAATTTTATTTCAAGGCTCCTTGCATTTGCACACATGGACCTCGACATCTTACTCCCCGCTGCCTGCAAACCCCACTTCCTCCCCTGTGCTCCCCACCTCTTTCCTCCCTCATTTTGTAACTTTTGTTCCCATCCCCTTGTCCTCTACTTCTGCTTTCCCATTAACCTGCTCCCTGGGGACTTTCACCCATGGGTCCTCCTTCCTACTACTTCAATCTGGGAGGGGGGTTATGCCTCCTGTTGTCTTTTTCATTACGTCCCTCAGCTCCATTAAATGTTCATCAAAGTAACATTTAGACTGCTCACTGAGGGACTGTGGTTCCTCTCCCAGACAGATGCATGTATAGGCCCATATCCTCCAGGTTGATCCCCAGTCCCCAGTGTAGCTGAACCCTCTTCTCTGAACCACTTTTTCAACCACAAGGTGAAGCTCACGGTGGGAGTACCCTATCCTTCCCATGGCCATAGACAAGCAGCACACTGGCAAATGCTACGTGCATGCTACTTGACTCTGACTGCTCCCCAGTTTCCTGAACTCTTCCTGCACAATCCCAGCCCTCCTTTTTTGGTCATGAGTCCCCAGATGGACAATGATATCCTGCTGTCCCATTCCCTGCCACCGTAGAGATCTTTAGGATCCGCTGCCCATCTCTCCAAGCTATGGTGCCAGGTAGGCACCTACCACCCCTCTCTCCCCCTTTCTGTTCCCCAAATATCCCCCTAACAACCTGAGTCCCTACCAGAAGCTGCTTCCTCCTCTTGTGCGGTCCTCTGCCTCCCACCTTGGTGCCTTCCCTACAGAGGACCACCACATCCTCCCTTGCCACTACTTCAGGTGCCTCTTCCCAGCAGTCCAGTCCCACCAGAATGGTGAAGGAATTCTGTAGTGGCACAGGCAAAGGAATTTGTCCCTGACTTGCCACCCCAACCCTCCAGAGACCCACAAGTTCCAACTGGCCCTCCTTTTCCTAGGCAACCTCTGGAGTAGTGGCGGTAGACATGGTGATCCCTGGGTGGGGAAAAGGTTCTCTGGATCCTAGCCAGCTTAGCCCAGATTTCATTGACCTCCTCCCTTAACCCAGAGATGTGCATGCAGATGGGGTGGCACTTCAGTCTCAGAATGCCTCCCAGAAAACTGCAGCCCTCGCTCATTGCACTGCACCACTCCCATGACTGATTTTATTATCACTACCTACTGCTATCCATTGTACCTTACCCTTCCTATGTTTGGTCCTTTCACATCTATACCATCCATTGATATTTACTTTATCACCCTACCTAAATAGGTGTTTTTGCTTTCCCTTTACTCACTTAGATATATCACACCCTGAATCCCTCTGCCGCTCTGCTTCTTACTTTTTAATTAACCTCTCCTTTTTCCCACTTCTTTAACAGTTACTGTACCCTACCCTAGATAGTGTCTCTCTGTTCCATCGGTAGCAGCTACTTACTTGTCTTTTCCCGCAGTACTTCCTCACCCCACTTCCAGTAGCTTCCTAAAACAGACAACAATGCTGTCTCCAAAAGTCTCTTTACGAGGCACACAAAAATTGGTTGCAGGTCTACTGAGGATTACTAGATCAGACAGGTCACGTAAAAATGGAACCTACTCTTAAACTAGCCTTATGTCTTATCCCTGCAGATTTCTGGGCTGTGTAATGTTAAAGTATGTATCTGTGCTTATTATACTGGTACATTTCTCCCATGAGGTTACTAATGGGATTTCTTAAGAGTATCCTTGGTAAGAGAAAGTTTTACTTGTAAAATGTTCCTTTGTTATCTGTCTGTGAATATTGTTTGTAAGATTCTCCTTGCAAAATTCAATAAATAAAATTTAAAAATTGATGGCACGGTGGGTACAGTGGGGAATGCAGAACTGAAAATGGACCTGGACAGACCAGAAAAGTGGTCCAAGATGTGGCAACTCAAAATTTAACACCAGAAAGTGTAAAATCATGCACACTGGCAAAGAAATTCAAAAACAAAATACTGGGTTTTTGTTGGGGGATACAGCAGAAGTTGGTGGAAAGGGAGCTGGGCATAATTATTAGTAAGTCCCATTCCTAATTCCATAAGGCTGCAGAGAATGAAAATAGGAATGTGGGGACTGCAGTGCATATGGAGGGGTTTGCTAGCAGTAGGAGATGATTTTGCACCTGTACAGATCCTTGGTGAGACCTCATCTGAGTACTGTGTGCAGTTCTGGAGCCCAGACCTGAAAGAGAGGACTTATTGGAAGCTGACTGAGCTGAGGCAGGGGAAAATGTATAAGGGAAGCTGGATAGTCTCAAATGCACACACTAGTGGCCAAGAGAGCCAGGGACTTGCTAGAGACCTTGAAGTATCTAAGAGATATTAATAAAGTGGACTTACAGTGTCCTGTTCACAAGAAGTGAGAGCAAAGAAACAAAAGGCCATGGACAGAACCATGGTTGGGGAGCTCCAGGAGGGATGCAAGGAAGTTCCTCTTTACAGAACGAAGCGGTGAAGAAGTGGAATACGATGCCAGAAGAAGCGGTCGGTGTAGTCTGCTGCCAGATAAAAACACAGGTGGCATAGGCACGGGAGAATGGTACAAACCAGAAGACTAAGGGAAGGTGGGAGAGGGGAGAAGTGGACTGGGAGTGGTGCAATATAGTCAGGTCCACTGGTAGACTAGTTCCTCCGAATGTTAGACTGTGTGATGCTGCTAGGTACCAGGCAGACTTGATGGGCCACTGGACTCTGCCATCAATATCTATTTTCTGTGGGTCCCAGTCTGCATAAAATGTGTTAGAAAAATGTAATGGGAGGAGGAGACCTGTATTTTGCTATATGCAAGTACTTACTTTGTAACATTGGGAAGGTTACTTAAGTTCCCATGAGTTCCAGTCCACCCAGCTGTGGAATCAAAGTAGCAGGACCCCACTGTAATGTTTACTCAACTGGGCTATCTGGGTGAATACATTGTAAAATTATATGAAATGGATAGGAAAATATGGTGAAAATCAGGTTCCCTGATTGATAAAACACACCACATGACCGCATTATCCCACAACAACTGCACAGCTCCCACTACAACTGCACACCTGCACTACTTTCCATCCCTCAGAACCTTCCTCACAAGCAGCCAGATCACTCCACACCTGGCACACACAGGCTACTATACACAGACCTGGCACACACAGGCTACCACACAGACCTGGCAAAACAGGCTGCCACAGCCATAAGGAAGAAAATCTATATAACTGTCCAACACTGCAGACAATTATCTGGTTGATCCTGCCATGATTTTTAGAAGTAAAAGTACTAAAACAAAACTTATATGGTTAATCACTGGTGCTTGCTACCATTAATCCAAATGCTGTAACCAAAATTCAGTTGTTTTCTGCATCATATGTAAGTCTGTTATGTACTGTCCTCACTGTGACGAGTAACTTTGGAAATGAGCCTCTGGCCCAAAGGTTGTAAACCGATTTCTCAAATAAATAAAATAAATAATCCTGCCATTTTTAAACTGTTTTAAGTCTAATGACTTTCAGCTTCTTGTTTCACTGTAATATGACCAAGTGGTGTTCATCCCTCTAAACAATATGCTTCCAGAGGTGTAGAATCAGGAACGTTTTGTTGAAAAAACATGCAAAGTATGATATTTAAGGTACGTTTGATAAGGTTTTTAAAAAAAAAAAAAAAAAAAAAAAGTCACCGACTGTAGAGCGAGGAGACCAGCGAGTCAGCAGCTTCACACATGTAGATGCATGCCTGAGGGAGTGTTATAGCATCAGGGATAATCTTCGGCAGCACTGGGAGTAGGCACCCAGTGCTGCCACATATATTATGGGAAAGGGCCAGGTTACCTGGGGGGTGGGGGTGAGGTCAAGAGAAATGGTACCAGGGGTGGGCACCCCAGTCTGCCTGCTCATTAGATATATTTCACACATGCATACAGTGTATATCCATGTGTATATACACACACACACACACACACACACACACACACACACACACACACACACACACATACATACATGGGGATATATATATAAATAAAATAAACATTGGAGGCACGTGACCTAGAGGGGAAGGGGAGAAAGAAGCTATGCGGGGTGGACACCTGGTCTGCTTAACAAATATTAAATATATAAAAAGAATGCTGATCACAGACAGATACACAGACAGACAGAGACACAGGACAGAACAGGGGACTGGTGGCTCACTACTCCAGTTGAAGCCGGCAGCATGATTCCAGCTGCAGCTTCAATATTCAAAAATGTCCTGCTGTTCTCACAAAGAACAATATGAAGAACCTATAGTTCTTTCGTGTTGTTCTATATGAGCCCTAAACAAACCCATCGCCTCACTGCCATCCCACCCTCTTCTTTCGTGAGCCGAGATTTCTTCTTTTGTGAAACTGACAAAAGAATAATTTCAATTCAAGAAAGAAGAATCGGGAGCCTTGCTAGGAATTCCACCTAGGATGTTAGGGATGTCCCAAAACCATACTTCAGAGTCTTGGAAAAAAAAAAAAAAAACACCACCACCAGAATCTAGTTAAACAGGTGCAGTTTAGCTAGATTCGTATGTGTTAGTGTCATGTGTTTTCTTTCTTTTTTTTGTGAGGATAAACAGTATGACTGCCATAAGATTTTTTTTTTTTTCACAAAGAAGAATTTTGGCCCATGAAAGTAGATTCTTCTTTACGTGAGCCAGACATTCTTTCTTTGGATTAGATGTATAAATGTAAGATCCTGCTGAGCATGCTCAGAACCAAAATTTTAAACCCTTATAACTTGGGAATGAATATATTTTTCACCAAACCAAAAAAGGCATCATATATTTTTTTTTCCTTTGCAAAACACTACCTTAATGCATCAGTTAGGGTTGATATCAAATCATAAAAGAGGGAATACAACATTAGGGCTTCAACCCTAACACCCCACCCCATCCCGCACACATCAACCGTGTCAGGGTGTCCCTTTGGGTCACAGCCTAACGCCACACTTAAACATCAGGGAGTAAAGTATAACATGAAGTATTTTAATCCGAAACAGCTATCTGTGGGAACAGTACAATAAATTGTAATCACTCAGACCTTATGAGTCAACCCTAAAGAAAACCCAGGACAATTTAAAATCACTTAGCTTCTCCCGAGGGAAAGTACAAGTGGCCTATCATTGAACCACAGCCTCTCGCTCAATTGTCCTCCTGTGAATCATCACTTGCAGCGGCTTCTCCTAGGCTCCCAGAGGCAGCGCCACACGGGTGGCTCATTTACCAGTGTCAACAGGGTCCGAAAACAAGTAAACTTTCCCTGGAAGGTGATCCTTAACCTCGCTGGGAAAATCATGGTGTGCGCCACGCCAGCATCCCTCAATGACTGTCATACTCCTTCAAAGCTTTCTTCGCTGCGGTGGAGTAGTTAATATCAGGGAAAAGATGAATCGGATGGTCGCCCTGTATAATAGGCTCAGCCTCGCATGAAGTCGGAGGATGCGGTCACGAACTCCCACTCCAGAAGTGACTACCATCACTATACAGGGTTCCTCCAAATTTGAGGTCGATCTTTAGAGTTGATCCGATAAACATTTTGATATCCCACGAGACATCATCCCCTTGCCGACAAGCTTCTCCGAGAGCCATTCTTGGATATACATCAACGGATGATCCTCCAATACTCTCGGAGGACAATATCCTGATGTACCCCAACAAGCTCGATTCTTCTAAGGCCCCAAGCGGGCCCAGAGATGCTGATTCTCCTTCACCATGAGGGCGTTGGTTGTGGCATTGGAGTCAGTTTGTCGTCAGACCACCTGCATATCCTTTTCAATCCATCTACTGAATTTTCAACTACTAGGAGCCTTACGTTGAAGTCATCCACCTTTTGGTTAAGGGTGGAGACGGAGCTATTAAATTCTGTAGTTTTAGCCTCACAGATGCAGTAGTTTCCTGAGGTCTGGTGTCTCGCGCTGCTTGCTGAATAGGTAGAACTCACAGGCGCCACCGACTCTTTTGCTCCTATCCGCTCCACCTTGCTGTTTTCCTTCTTTGGTTGCCGCTTTGGGTAATTCAGGTGTTCTTTTCAGAATTAATACACAATTTGAGTTATTTAACTCTGAATTGTAGTTTTTAGAAAATATTCGAGTTTTAACAAGAGCTCACCAAATCTACTGTTGAGTAGCTCGGCTCCACAGCTCCCTGGTGCAAAAACACATTTTGACAAGGATTTATAAAATGACAGCTGACACATACATGAGGGTGGGGTAATAAGTCTATGTTGAAAATTGGGGTCAAAGTCATTAAAAATTTCCAAAGTTACAAACGTACATAGCGAAATTGCAACAAATGGTCATAACTTTGCCATTTTATATATTTTGACCCCAAATTTTCAACATAGCCTTCTTATGACCCACCTTATGAACAATATAGTGAGATACAGTGCTCCCTCTTATCCGCCAACCTCCATACATCCTAAATTTTGACAGATAAAAGGGATGACGGTTAAAGGTGGAGTTAACATTTCTGAAAAACAGGACAGGTGCTCACACTAGTGTTAAGCAAGGGTGGCAGATAAGGGAGGGCACCGTGTGTATGTATAAAGAGAAAAGAAAAGAGATGCAGATATATATATGTACACAGTATATATATATATATATACATACATACACACACACACACACACACACACACACACACACACACATACATACACGTAGACACGTAGATAGGGCAGTAAAGTGATAGGAGACAAACAGTAAAGAGAGGAGGAGGTCATACCTTGTGCCCCAAAGATTAAGAGCAACATTTACTAAATAAAGAAAGAACAGGCACCAAAGCCAAGGACAGGTTAAGTCTGGCAGAGGGTGGGAGGTATGACCACTGATACTGCCCACCACAGCAGTAAGATGCGAAAGACACACAGTTGTGTGTCCTCAAGATCACAGAAATTAGGAACAAAGAAGCCAAAGCAGGGTATTGTAGAGCACCTTTATCTGTGCCTTTCTTATTTTTTTTGCTGTCACTTTATCGCCTGTTGCTCCGCTCCATCTCTGGAGGGAGCCCCAGTCCCATCCACCAACTTGATGCCGACTAGTACCCCCAGGGCTTCCTGCTCCTGGTGGGGTCAGTGGAGCACCCCAAACCCCACTGAAGACCGGATCCAGTGTGGCCAGCGCCATAGCTAATCGGGTACAGGACCTGTGAGGCGCCTCCATCATCCGCCGGAGCAATATTTTCCTTCCTCGAGTGTACTCCACTCAGAGGTGGAGCATGCAATGGCCGGTGGTGGTAGCGCCGCATGCTCCCATGCACAATCCTCCAGGTGTCTACTCAGTCTCTACCCATCGGTAGCATTGTACATGCCACCCCAGCCTCCGCTTAGGGGCTAGGCGTCACCAACCACTGAAACCCCCTCCTGGAAAAAGAGGAGCAGTCCCAGGGATGCTCGATCCTTCTCCTCCTGCCGACCCCCAGTGGCCCGTGACGCTTCCCAAACACAGGTTGCGGTGTGGCGCGAGTGCAGCATCTAGCACCTCAACCCACACTGCCACTGGGCCAGCCTACTTTTCTGTGCTTTTAACAAAGAACAGGAAGCTCCCTTACCTGAATAGGTGCCCTTTGTGGTATAAAATAATTTTTTCTGCAGCACCTAAAGGAAGGAATGAATCATAATTTGTCCCCAAGGGACTGGCAGCATGACCCTTTCCACTTCCTACTAGCCTATTCTGCCCCAACCTCCGAAAATTTATGACATCTGTATAGGGAGAGTGTGTCCATACACTTCAATGGGGCATCATTTCTAAAACAGATTTACTGATTTTAAATCGGGTTTTGTAAAGACTGATGCCAGGAGTTGAACCCAGTTTAAAAAAAAAAAAAAGATAAATCTGTTTTTAGAAGTGATGTTCCATAGAAGGAATGGAACAGGCTAGTAGGAAGTGGAAAGGATTGTCTGCCAGTGTTCGGGCAAATTATAATCCTTTCCTTCGATGCAGCAGAAAATACAGGTTACTCACCTGTAACAGGAGTTCTAGGAGTGGTATATGTTGTTCATCCACACTGTCTGGCAGGTTCCTTGCCGCTTACATCTTGCCGGAAGGTCTTCAAGCTGGCTCCTCCCACCCATCTGCATGATAAAGCCTCGCTCCACCCCACACACCAGAGCTTGCCAGCTGGAAGCCGAGTTGCGTGTCAAGCCGGGAGGTCGGGTGGGTTGTGTGGATGAACAACATATACCACTCCTAGAACTCCTGTTACAGGTGAGTAACCTGTAGTTTCGGGATGTGGCTATGTTGTTCAATCCACACTGTCTGGCAGACTCCTAGCAGTTCTCCGGGAGGAGGAGGCAGCAGACCCTACTTAGGGAATAAGGACTGGAGAACAGAGGTCCCAAACCAGCATCCCGCATGACTCGAGGTTAATGTGGTAATGGGAAATAAAGGTTGTGTGACTTCAAGGTAGCAGTCCTGCAGATTTCCTGGATAGGGACATCCCTAGAAGCAGCCATCAAGCAGTGGTATGGCAGGTAGAATGAGCTCTTATCCCTTTGAGAGGCTCCATGCCCGCCAACCTATAGTAGAGATCTATGCAGGAGGTGACCCACCTGCTTATCGTCCGCTTGGCTGTAGGTCTGCCAGGTGCGGCTTCAGCGTCAGGTGACAAACAGCTGGCCCGAACTTCTCCCGAACTTCAGCCATCTGCTCCTTATAATAATAAGCGGCGCTCTTCTAGGGTCCAAAGTATGGGAGCCTATTTCGCCTCGCGAAGTGTGATTAGGGGTAGAACACCGCAGAGTCAACACCTGGTTAAAGTGAAACTCCGACACCACCTTCGGAAGGAATTTCGGTGGGGGCATAGGACAACCTTGACCCTGTGGAAGACCAGATAGGAGACTCGATGGAAAGTGCCTGAGCTCTCCCATCCTTCTGGCTGACATAATAGCCACTAAGAAGGCGGTCTTCCACGACAGGTGGGAGATATCGCACCTGCATTGGTTCAAATGGCTTGCCCATGAGCTTAGCCAATACCAGCAGTAGATCCCACAGAGGTGGAGGTTCTCGCACTGCAGGGGATATGTGATCAAGGCCTTTGAAAAGCACCCGACCACCTTCTCCTGCACCACTGACTGCTTGCTGGCCCGCACCCGTAAGCAGAGATGGCTGCCAGATGCACCTTAAGGGTCATCGACCAAAGCCCTAGCTGAGAAAGGGACCACAGGTAGTCCAAAATGCTAGCCAATGTACAGGAAGAAGGGTCCAACCCCTTGTCCTGACACCAAATGGAGAATCTCTTCCATTTAAAGGCATAGCATTTTCTGGTCGACTCTTACTGGATGCCTCAACGACGTTGAGGACCTCGTCGGAAAGACCCAAGGCCTGGAACTCTAGCTGCTCAGGAACCAAGCTGTCAGGTGCAGGGATTGAAGGTCCAGATGGAGTACCTTCCCTTGTCGACTGTGATCAGGTCCGGGCAGCTTGAGATCTGGATACCAGAACTGGCGGGGCCAGTCTTGGGCTAGCAGAATCACCTGCGCCTTGTCCTCCTCGCCTTGAGAAGCACCTTGTGGATCAAGGGAAATGGAGGAAGGCACAGAAGAGCCTGGGGTCCATAGCCTAGAAAGGCACCCCTGCAGCGAGCCCTGGGGCGGGCATGAAACAGCCTCAGCTTTGCATTCTCCCTGAGGCGAACAGGTCCACCTGAGGGGTGCCCCAATGGGAGAACAGATCTTGTACTACCTTCGCAGGAGAGACCACTGTGATATACAGCACCTATCCGGCTGAGGGCATCGGCCAGACTGTTGGAGGCTCCTGCCACATGGATGGCTAGGAGATCCGCCTCCAGGCTGATCATGAGAGACCAAGTGCAGACAGCCTCCTTGCACAGAGGCCAGGAGTGCGTCCGCCCTGACGGTTGAGGCAGTACATGGTCGTGGTGTTGTCCGTCTGGACCTGAACCACTTGATCCCATACAAACGGAGCGCGGTGAGGGCTAGGACGATCGCTTGAAGCTCCAGCAGGTTGATGTGGCATCGAGACTCCTGAGGGGACCAGAGGCTGTGGGCCCTGAACTCCCCAGATGGGCACCCCAACCCATCAGAGAGGGGTCTTTAGGGTGACCGTCGGCTTGGGGCGGACAAGCGGGATACCCTCCTACAGATGAGCTGGGACAAGCCACCACTGTAGGCCATCTCACATCTCCTGGGTCACCGTCACTGGCTGATCTAGAGGACCGGGCGCTGTGACCATTGGTGGGCCAGTCCCTACTGCAGGGGATGCATTGCCAGTGGGCCCAATGGACCACGCTGGTGCAGGCCGCCATGAGGCCCAGAAGGTGCAGGAAGTCCCGGTGCAACTGCCCAACCAGAAATGATTGGACAAAGGAGGAAGGACCTCGCCCTGTCTGCTGGGAGCTGGACTCTGGCTCAAAGAGAGTCAAGCTCTGCCCGATGAACTGAACCACTTAGCGAAAGCACGAGTTCCAACGTGGCCTCATTGATGAGGAGGCCAATCTGAGAGCAGACTTGGAGGGCCAGATCCCTGGACTGCTCAACCTCCAACTTGAGGGACTGCAATCAGCCAGTCATCCAGGTAAGGGTACACCTGGACCCTTGGCACCACAGGAATGCTGTCACCACTGCCATGCATTTGGTGAAGACCCTGGGAGCTGGAGAGAGGCCAAGGGCATGGACCGAACTTCAGAAGAGATCCCTCTGCTCTGAAGCGGAGGAATCGCTGATGAGATGGATGAACTGGGACATGAAAGAACGTGTCCTGAAGGTCCAGAGAACAGAACCACACACCGAGTTCCAAGGATGGAATGATCTGAGCCAGAGTGACCATCCTGAAGGTGCGTGGCCTTAGGAACTTGTTCAGGTCATGCAGGTCGAGAATGGGGTGCCAGCCCCCATCCGCTTTGGGACCAGGAAGTACCTGGACACAAACCCTGGGTCTGGAAGAGGGTCCGCTACCTCTTTGATCACCTCCTTCTGGAGGAACAAGGCAATGTCGGCTCGACGAGCCAACAGACAGGCTGTGAACCCTGTCCCCGTGGGGCGACGGCTCGATAGAAAGAAACTGCTCAATTCCAGAGGCAGACCCCGCCTACCACTTCTAGCACCCAGCGGTCCATGGTGATAGCGGAGCAGGAGGAAAGAAGTGGCGGAGCCGTCTCTGGGGGAACTGGGGGCAGTGACAAGGCTGGGGGTGACACCCTTCAACCCGTCACTGGGCAGGCTTGGAGGAAGGCCCACTGAGGACCCCTGGACCCTTGCCTCAGGCTTCCTCACTTGAGGAGGCGGCAGACTTAGCCTTAGGGTGCCAGAATGAACCTGCTGGCCCTGGTGCTGGTGTTGCTGGGCGGGCGTGCTGCAGGGCGGAGTGCGAAGGGCTTCGCTGCTGCTGCTAGCGCTCTGTCCTTCTGGGCAGAGCGTGACCGAGTCCAAGGTGGCATTGGACCCCGATTCTCTGGAGATGGCCTTCACCCGGGTCGAACAAGTTGGTGCCCAGGAAGGAACGCTTGCCCGCTTATGCTGGGTGTCCCGCAGTGAAGGTGGAGATCCCGCAGCCAAGCTCTGCAGCACATGGCCACTGCGTCCGCTACTGATCGGGCACAAGAATCACCAATGTCCAACTAAGTTTGGAGCTGTTGTTTTGCCACCGCCTTTCCTGATCCCGCAGACTTGCTTGACCGTCGCCTGAAGGTCAGCCGAGATGAGGAATCACCTCATCCAGGGAACCTATAAGGGCATTTGAGAAATGCGCCATCAGAAGGGCCAAGCTAGCCGATTTAAGGCATAGGGAGGAAGCAGCGTAAACCTTCCGTCCCCGCATAATCCAGCTTTTTGTATTCCTTATCGGGCAGTTTGTCCATGTCTTGAGCATTCCCGGAATGCCAGAAAACGCTATGGTCACCAACCCTCCGCAGAGGGGTGCTCCGAGAAACTGAAGAGTGAGCTGGTGGGGACCGCGGCGTTATGAGCCATCCTGGCCAAAGGCATGGGACAAGATGCTGGCCACTGCCACAACTCCAGGCCGGGCTAACAACGGCTCGGCCACTGGAAAGGCCTCCGTAGGGGAATCCCCGGTCCAGTATCTCCGTGAGGATACTTGGCCCACTTTGAAACAGGTTCAAGCTGCATCCCAGTGGACTCAGATGAGTCAAGCAAACCTAAAACGAGGATGGGCCCTCATCCACCGACTGGCCCCTGCAGACTCCAGGTCAGCGGCCTGGAGAACAGGGAGGAGTCGCCGTCAGACTCGAGAGTCTGCGAACAGCTGTTGCGCCGCCTGAACCACCCTCCACCTGCCGAGGACGATCGGGAGTGAGGGTGACAGACAACCTATGGGGCAAGCCCTGACCCGACCGAGAATCTTTTGGTCGGGACCCCAGTCGTCCAGGTTGGGAGGCAGAGGTTCCACCACAATAGGTGGAGCAGCCGGTTTCGCCTAACAACCGGTGCTGGAGTCGGCTCGACACCACGAGGGGTTGCTTTAGCCACTCCGTGATAGCCACTTAATGGTCGGAGAAGGCGACGGAGTCTGCTTGTTACCAGTCAATAGAAGTTGCTGCCACATCAAATCTCATAGCGCCTGACGCAACTTGCGCCAGAGCATATCCTCCGACGAGGATGAGCGGCGACGCCACTTTCCATGGTGCTGAGACCGAGACCACCGACGCCGTGGGACCGGCTGGACCTGGAAAAGGACCGAGACCGAG